>JAFIRS010000227.1:0-600000 GCA_018342105.1 Gonioctena quinquepunctata | reverse complement strand
AATTGTAAGATACATACTGTTTAAAAAAGCATACTTGCATTTTCAATATGTCAAGTGATAGTGAGAACGAAAATTCATGGCAATGGCAAAAATGGCAACGAATGATTCACTGCCAAGTAAATCCCGCGAACGCTACGAAAATTTTTACAGTAGATTCATGGACTGGAGACTAAAAAAATAAGGTGAATTCTTTCTCCGAAAATGTTTTGGTAGCATATTTTCAACACCTATCGGAAAAAATGAAACCTAGCTCTCTATGGGTATTTTACTCAATGCTTAGATCGACTCTAAACATAAAAAACAACATTAATATAGAAGCCTATTCCAAGTTAATAGCGCTATTAAAAAGGAAATCGGATGGCTTTATAAACACAAAATCTAAAATTTTGACAGCTAAAAATATTCAAGATTTCCTCTAAACGGCTCCTGACAATCAGTACTTGTTTATGAAGGTAAAATATGTCCACTAATACTAATTTACACACTTACAGTAATTTTTATTTTAGACTGTTCTTATAATTGGCTTAAGTGGTGCATGCCGAAAATGGGAACTGAGAGATATGAAAATTGAAGATGTTGAGGACACAGGAAAATCCACCATTATTGAAATTCCAAATACAAAAACCTAAATTCAACGGTTTTTTGTGATCCCTGACTATTTTTATTCTAGAATAAAAAAATATTACACTATACGCATACTAAATGAAAATTTACCTTTTTTTTTAATATATAAATGGAAAATGCACCAAACAACGGTTGGGATAAAAAATTAGGCAGTATACCAAAGATATTGTAAAATTTCTTAACTAGAAAATCCTAATCGCTACCCAGGACACTGTTTTCGAAGATCTTCGGCAACTATATTATTCGATGCTGGCGGGGATCTATTGGATTTGAAGAGACATGGTGGCTGGCAATCGTCTTCAGTAGCAAAAGGTTATTTTGACAATTCCTTGAAAAACAAAGAACTCACCTCATCGAGAATATCCTCCGCTATTCTACATAATTGTAATAAAACCTCAACAAATGAAAATATTACAATGTCATATGATTCGACACATCGAAATACTTCTAATATATTTAATAATTGTACAGTAACCATAAATAATTATAATATTCCTAATGTTAATTAAACCAACGTAGTAGTGAATAGAACGAATTATATCCTATATGATCATCAAAGTTGTGAAACATATAAGTATCCTCTATAATTTGTAAATCATTCGAAATGAAATTTTTAAAAAAAAAAAAGGGCCCTTTAAAAATATCCTATATGATCATCAAAGTTGTAAAATATATAATTTTATAAAATAAAATATATATATATATATATATATATATATATATATATATATATATATATATATATATATATATATATATATATTTATATATTGTTATGTTATGTTATGCCAGTTGTGAATTTTAAAAGACTAAAAACCCACAAAAAGAATAATTACTAGATGGTGAATGGTTTCAAGAGTTTGTTTGTGAATAACTTTTGAAATTCTATGTATATTGTGAGCCTAGGTAGAATATGGATAGATAAAAATGTCAAAATACTATAAAACAATCAATTTCATACACTGTCAAAATTATTATAACTCATAATTGCTCAAAAGACAATAAAAAGTCTAAATTTACAAAATTTTCAGGAATAAACAGTAATCAACACATTTATAAATTTGAAACATACAGTATATGAAATTGTAGCTAACAAAAAGTAGCCAATGATAGAACAGCAAATGTCTTTATAAAAATAGCCAATCAGGGAATAGATGATCGGGTGTAAAATTGGAAATTGTGGGAGAGTAGCAATGAGATGGTATCAGAAGCAATTATTTTTGAAATTTGTAAATAATGATAAGAGTGGAAAAATAATTGTATATATAAATTATGCAATATAAAGATAAACAGTGAAAAGTGACAATTTAGTGCACCAATTCAAAAATTCAAATGAAAAAACAAGGAGAAAAAGATGTAGCTAGGCGATAGAAAACAAAGCTTCAGAGAGATCGAAAATAAATTTTCAAGCGGATGCCACGCAAAAATTTTACTAAAAGAAAATTGGAATAATTCCATCATTTGATAAACAAAACCAATATTACCTTAATGATAACATATCCACGGATCCAAATGCTGATTTCCGCATCTGAATAGTTCCTGATTCATGGTATTGCAGTCCTGACAGCGATTGGAGAGAGGAGACATCCAGTTTCATGGTATAATTAGAACACCAACAGTTCCAACCAGGTATAAAACTCTAATAGTGCTCTTCCGGTCCTGAACTGATTCACAAATAACATATTTCACATTCGAAGAACTCTATGTCACCCCATTTTGAACAATAACAGAAAACGTCACTCTCACGGAAAAAGTGAGGTTCTGTTTATCTATCCATGATCTGATTTATTATTTTTATCCGTGAATATTTGTTTGATTCACCCTAGTATAAGTTATTTCTCGTAGGCCAGGTATTTTGAGTCTTCCTGAATAAAGGAGATAATTGCTTTATGATATTTTGTTGTTTGTTTTCTCACAATGATCAATAACATACCAAAAACCATTCAATAAACTGAAGTTAGCCAGCAGTGGCAAGTGGCTCTATTGCTTTGAACCGGCCACCTTGAGATAAGGGCGTACCAACTGTAGTTTAGCCGTGGTGAGGAAAATAATAATTGTTGGTAGCGTGACGAGAGAACAGTGACGTTCGCTAGCAATCGTTATTACAGCATACAATACATATACAGGGCAAAAATATCTATCTATATCATATCAAATTGGCTCACAAAGAATTACCAAAAATAATTAGCAATTTCAATATACAAAAACAATATATATAATATTTCCAATTCATCATATAATATATATATATTTATATATATATATATATCTATATATATAAAACTAAAAAAAAAATCGACGTGTTTAACATCAATTAACAATACCTACTAATAATGAAAATTATTAAATGTAGCCCAGACTTTTTTGCCGCACTGTATATCGCCGTAGGTGAAGTATAGTACGTAATGCGTGTTGTAAAGAAATTACGCACTCATGGAATTTTTCCATTCGTGCGTAATATGTTTTACAACACTGGATAGTAATATACTATTATAACACATTCAGCACCAGTGTATCTTTTCTTAGTTAAAACATTGTGTATCTAAAAAGATACACCGGCTGAATTTCTGTTTCGATGATGTGTATCTGTGTATCGCTTCTCCGGCCCCTACAAGGGTCTTCATAAATAAGTAAGGACAAACATCATCAACAAAAATAGATTATATCTTAACCAATTTCAATTCATATTTCACTTCATATTTCAATTCATATGTCATTTCATATTTCAATTCATATTTCAATTCATATTTCATTTTATATTTCATTTCATAATTGTCATGTTTCTAGAGACATATCTCCTTAACCAGCGGACGATAATTCTAGATCACCCTTTCTTGTAGTGTGATCTACCTTCAAGAAGCCCGAGTATTACGAAACATGATCGTAAATATTGAGAAATCTGTAAACACTAGTGAGAGGAATGGTAGACAGTTCCATCTCGTAATTATCAGTAAAGCTTCTGACTCATAGATGACACGACCTAGTCATTATTTCAGGGTAATCCAAAAAATCCGTTGACTCCTAGGAATATTATTTTCGTACTCCGTCAAGAAATCAAGTGAGAAGCGATTCTGAAGACCCACTGATTTATTCATATTACTATTCATTTATGTATGTTGTTTCAATTCTCTGCAGATTTATGTTATCAAATCGATTGTGTTCCCTGAAATTCAGTATCTGTTTTCCAAGCGAAGAGAATCAGCAACATCGATTTCATTTTTTGTATGCCGGATATAAAAAGTGTTAATGTACACTCACATGCAAAAAAACGAAACAAGTTAATATTATTAAATTGGAGATCACAAGATATTTTTTATTTTTGGTTGAATTTTATTTTATTTTCATTAAATGCTGGCGTATTAGTCATTATACAGGGTTGAATGAAAGGTTGTTGGGTAACCCTTATTTCAAAACACACTGTATCAAAATTGAGTATACTCTGTTTCCTAGTGTGAGAGATAAAACGTACATTTGCAATGACAGAACCCATTAAACAGGGTGGGCAACTTACAGATTGTATTGTAAATTTGCAATGATAGTTTTAAAAAAATCCGTATTCTATTCAATTTTCAATTGAGAATGTTTCCCTTTTCAACATGAATACCTCCCAAGAAGTTATCTTGAACGATGGAAGATAGTGACTAAAGTTTATGTTTCAGTCGCAGATAATTCCACATCTGATTTTATGAACATCCTGTTTATATCATCAAGCAAATCAATCCGTATTTCAGTTACTTAAGACGTACCCACCCCGAATCGGTCCTAAATTAGGGTCACCTTGATTTGCATAACAAAAGAAAGAGGAGTTTTGTGAATAAAACTACATAACTACATTTTATTAGAATAATAAGTTTAATAATATTTTTTTTTTCCGTAGAGTGTGTCTTGGGTTATTGGATTCGACAATTATTGAGACATTTATATTGGTAAAGACGTTTCGTCCCGGGCCTGGGACTTCTTCAGTTTCGTTTATTTCATGTTATAATTCTGAGTGACAGTTGCAAATGTACGTGAGAATATGTAAAACTTTTTTTTGTTCACTTATCCAATTTGCAGAACTTTTGTAATTCTTTTAAACAAATGACAATGAAAAACTTAAATAAATGACAACAAGGTTCCGCAACTTTTACAAGGTTGCAAACTTAATGCATGTTGTAAAACATCGGTATGCCTAGTTTGCAGAACTTTTGCAATTTTCAATGCAAAAATAAAGCATACAAACGTTTTTTGCAATTAAAACAATGTTCGGTTCATCGCAGACTCCTGCGGAATTGTATAGTTTGTTTTAATTATTGCACTAACATACCATTGAAGTTTGAAAACTTTTGGAATAAATGTGAATGAATTGATTGTCTATATCTACTGGCTTATTAGGGCAGAGCCACCTCTTCAAAAAATAACATTACCCAAAGTAAACTGTTGGTGACAAGTTCATTTCGCTCTTAAAAATGCATCTAAAGACATGAACTGAAAAAGAAAATGTAGGAAAAGAATGGTTCTAACCAAAATTTATGTTCTGAAAGAATTTGGCTACGAAATTTCAAAATTAGGGTTGTACACCTTCAAATTAACTCTGTACCCATTTGACAAAAGACTGGTTATGCAAATTGGAATTATTATTTTTTTTTGTACAGTTTGCTGAAGAATAAATGAAAATTGAATGAAAAATAAAAAATAAGAGCATATTCGAAGAAATTTGCTGACCCAGATTCTGTTGATATTTTGACGCACAACACGAACCAACCTCTTTTCGATTTTTTTCTTCGACTGTAAATAAATGAGCTATTTCAGTGACTATATAGGGGCATAATAAAAACTTTTTAACAGAAAATTAAACCGACGAAATACGGAACTGAAAAGTAAAAAATAAAAACTTTTTAACAAAAAGTTAAACCGACGAAAAAATCAACTGAAAAGCAAAAAATTAAATTAACCTTCTTAGTCTAAATGATAATTGAGCTCCCAAACTAATGTAAGTAACTGATTTTGAGTCGGCGCCAAACGAACAATTAGCTATGAAAGAAGTCATCAAAACGCAGCCGTGCATCTCGCTGCCATCATTTTACGCTTCACCTAATTCAATTGCTAGTTTGTTTGGCGCCGATTCAAAATTAGTTACTTACATTAGTTTAGGAGCTCAATTATCATTTAGACTAGGAAAGTTTATTTTATTTATTGCTTTTCAGTTGATTTTTTCGTCGGTTTAATTTTTTGTTAAAAAAAATTATTTTTAACTTTTCAGTTCCGTATTTCGTCGGTTTAATTTTTTGTTAAAAAGTTTTTATTTTTCAATTTTTTGTGGCTAAAATCTACCAATTACCACCTACTTGTTTTTTTATTACTTCCAAAATACTTACTTACCCACCTTACTAATACCAGTTAAATAATATGATTATCTACTTTTACTATTTGTTGTAATATAAATTATTTTCGTTGTTCTGGTTAGTTTATTTCATTACTTTGTATATCATTCCATCCTCTCATGAAATAAACTGATTTTGACGGATGTGAAACTAGAATAATGTCAGTAGCGATCTTTCATTGTCAACTACGTATGTGTGTGCCAATGTTCACTAGTGAAAAATCAATTATCCCCTATTTTTCTACCCGTGAGGGTGGCTTATTCCTTTCGAAATCCAAATATAAGGTATACCCTATCTATTAAAAAAAAACATCCAAATCGAAGAACCCAGTACAAAGTTATGCCTGATAGAATCGGTTAACGGACCAGAATTCAGAGGGTGAGTGATCAATATCCTTCATTTCGCCACCCTTAGGGGTGGATTTCATCTTTTAAATTCAAATGGGACCAAATTCGAAGTACACCCTATCCTCTGAAAAAAGAAGTATCGGAATGGGACGCCTCAGTAAAAAGTAATGCGGATCATACATAAAAAAATATGATGGAAAAACATCAAATATACGGGTCGAATAGAGAACCTCCTCCTTTTTGGTTTCGTCGGTTAAAAAAGGACTTCTATTGTCTAAACAAAAAAGCTTTATTTTCACCGCCGAAGCACCAAAAAACTATTTCAGCTAAATAACAACATAGACGTAGAGTACATACATTATACAGGGTGTTTCAAAATTCAGTATCAAGATTTCAGGACAAAATGAGACTTTTTGTGTCTGCAAACGCTTCGTTACCGATCTACAGAGCGATAAAGTTTCAAGATTTTTTTTATTTTTTCCTAATAGCTTTTTCAGTTTTTTCGATATGAAGATCAGATTTGAAATATTAGTTACGATTTAGGGTTCACTGCATCCAGTATGCCGAGTGATTATGAGAATCTACAGGGAGATATTTTTTCAGGGGTCAAGCCATTTTTCGCCCCATAAACTTTTTGTAGTACGCCCCTGGTGAATTCTAACATATGCAATGCATTCTTTGTTTTGTTTATAATTTTTTTTTGTCACCTGTAATTTTTACGCATCTGCAACAGTTATCCAGAAATAAGTTAAATATTTTTTTGTAATTCGCTACATTTATTTAAAATTTTCAATAAAAGGGGGAACCTATTATCAGAATGAAATCATAAAAAGGTACTAATTTGGTTTGTGATCTAATTCACAAGTTTCCATGAACATTACCTGAAAAATAAGGAACCTAACCAACCTTGACTTTTCATAAAAGGTGCTGGAAATGCCCCCAATACAATCTTCCACTCTTCTAATAGACCGCCGTACGCGTTCTAAAATTCCGGGAGTGTTTTTTACGGTGTGAAAGGCATCCATAATGCGTTCTGTAAGAACTTCGATGAAAGGCACTGATTCAGCACCATAAAGTAGGCCCTTTACATGTCCCCATAAAAAGAAGTCCAGCAGTTTGCAATCTGGGGACCGTGGGGGCCAAGCAATTGGACCTGCTCTGCCAATCCACCGATTGGGAAACACTGTATCTAAATAATCGCGGAGGGGAGGGGGGAGGGACGTGCATAGACTACGTTGTTGACGAACTTGTAAAGGCACGTCCTCCACTAATGCAGGCAATTCGTTCTTTAGGAAGTTTAAATATGTGGCACCATTTAAAATTCGCGGTAAAATGAAAGGACCCATTGAAGTATCTCCCACTATTCCTGCCCATATGTTTACGCTGAACTGTTCCTGCTGTCGATATTGTCTGATCATGTGTGGATTTTCTACTGCCCAAATATGAACGTTGTGATAATTCACTACTCCGTCGCGTGTAAGGTGAGCTTCGTCGGTAAAAAGGATACGAGATAAAAATGCAAGCGCCGTAGAGAATCTCGCGGTAGCATACCTTGGACGCGCTGGATATGATATGGGTATAGCATGTTTTCGTGTAAAACCCTCCAGACAGTTGAATGGGAAACATCCAAATCCCGTGCTATCTGTCGAGTACTCATACCAGGATTTTCGCCGATAACATTACTGGGTTGCGTGCTTGTCGTGGTCTGCCAGCATCGTGCCTTGGAGTCCATTAGCTATACTATAAACAAAATGGATGTCAGCTAGATGTTCAAATGAATTTGGTTCATTTTCCATTTCAATGTTGAAGAAATACGCGCTGAGACATCCACCAACTTTCAAATAATGACACATTTTTTTTTTTTTTTTATGTTCTGGTTCCCACGAAAAGGGATATCCTGTAATGTTCAGAGAACATCGTGGGAACCAAGGGAAAAAAGGTAGGAGTTGGTGTTCTTCTTAAATTTCTGGAGGTTGTATGCCTCGGGGAACACCTCCCTAGGCAATGAGTTCCAAAGCCTCGCTGTTCGTTGGATGAACGAGTCTTTGGAAAGTGATGTTCTGCAGGTCTCCAAAGTGACCACGAAGGGGTGTGATAACTGAACTTGACGGGTTAGTCTCGAAGAGACTGCCAAAGCAGGAACGATTGTTGATATTTCAGAAGAGCATCGCCCATGAAAATATCTATAAAATAGAGACAAATCGCCAACTTTTCTACGGTGTTCCAGACAAGTGAGCGAGTTTGTAAGCGAGGCATCACCGACGAGACGAATTGCCCTTTTTTGGACAGAATCCAATAGCCTCAGGATATGTTTAGGTGCCGCGCTCCAAATATGGGAACAGTATTCCAGGACAGGTCGGATCTGTGCCTTATAGATCATAAGCAGCTGAGTGGGGGTGAAATAGCCCTTGGCACGAAACAAAAAACCAAGTTTTTGGGATGCACTTTTGGCAATGGACCTCACGTGATTTTCCCAGCAAAGGTTATTGCTGATAGTAATACCAAGCATCGATATGGATGACTTCAGTGGTATGGTTACTCCTGACAAAGTTATGTTAGGCACAGTGAGATCGGCTTTCCTAGAGAAAAGACATGCTTGTGTTTTGTTTGCATTGAATTCTACCAAGTTATTAGATCCCCACTCGAGAATTGTTGCTAAGTCCATATTTATATTATTAACATTTCTTCCTCGTTCATTTCTGGTTTCACGGGCTGATATAGGGGCCCTGGAAGAGAAAGCGGTATGGAGGGTACTATCATCGGCAAAGCTGTGTACTGGACATGAAGTTGCTTTCAACAGGTCGTTGATGTGAAGTAGAAATAGTGTTGGTGCGAGAATAGATCCTTGCGGAACACCAGCATTTATGAGTAGAGTGTCAGATGAAACTCCATCGACCACTACATGGAAGCCGTTTGAGAGAAAACTACAAGCAGAGAACACAGCTGAGGGGACAAGACATAAGAGGAAGTTGGCGAGGAGTCCCTGGTCCAAACTCGAAACGCCTTGGAGATTCAACCATAAAGTTTCTCCATACTTTTCAACAGATATCTGCCATATATGTGAGACGTAAGCGAGCAGGTCACCAGTTGATCTCTGATGGCGGAAGCCATATTGCCTATCGTTGACAATTCCTGAGTCTTCCAGATATTTCATGAGCTCGATGTTGATGGCTTTTTCCATGACCTTTGAAATAATAGATAGCAGTGCGATAGGTCTGTAGTTGCTAGGTAGGGCCTTTTTGCCTTTTTTAGGGACTGGCTGTACTCTTGCAATTTTCCAATTGGACGGAAATACCCCCAAATTGTAAGAGTGGTTGAACAACTTGCAAAGAACAGGAGTTAGTTCGGGGGCACATTTCTTGAGAACAATCGGCGGGATTCCGTCAGGTCCACAGGCTTTGTTGGTGTTGAGACCCAGCAAAATCTTTCTGATAGTACGTTGGCGAAAGGTGATCTCGGGCATGTGACTGTCAATAGGTGTAATGTTCGGGGGTTGTTTTCCCGATGAATCCAGAGTGGAATTTCCAGCAAATAGGTGCGCAAAGATATTGGCTTTTTCCTGGGCAGTCGTTGCTAGTGTTCCATCTTCTTTGGTTAGAGGAGGAAATGAGCTGGAAGTGAAGTTTCTTCCCACAGCTTTGGCGAAAGACCAAAATGAACGGGATCCGTTAGGACATTCAGTAAGTTTTGATCTTATTTTGGCATTGTGAGCATCTTTTGAGCATTCTATTGTCTCTTTGCATATGCCTCTAGCATCGACATATGCTGCTCTGGTCTCAGGGCCCGGATTTTTTAGCCATCGATGGTATGCTGCCTGTTTGGAAGCCACAGCTCTAGAGCAGTTTCTGTTAAACCAGGTCTTATCGGATGATGTTCTTCTTCCGGTATTCGGTATGTAGGTTTGCATCCCCAACATGATGATTTCAGAAATTGTCTCAGCACATCGTGTTGGATCTACAGAAGAGAAACAAACTCTCTTCCATGGAAACGCTGAGAAAAACATACGAAGACCTTGCCAGTCGGCCGAATTGTAATGCCACATGAGACGGGATGGTATTGTGCAGCTCGATGGTAAATAGAAAGAGCATGTTGTGGAGATGAGGGTGTGATCAGAGTTTCCAAGTGGGGCACAAACTTCTATTCTATACGGGTCAGGATTGGTGGTGAGGAAAAGATCTAGTGTATTGGAAGACTGGTTGTTGACATCAGGGATGCGGGTTGGTAGCTCGACCAGTTGTTCTAGACCATGAGTGATGGCGAAGGCTTCGGCTTGACGACCCGCATCATCTGTTTTGTTAGAGAATTTGAGCCAGGCAGCGTTATGTACATTAAAGTCTCCCATGTACATTAAAGTCTCCCATGATTATGCTTCAAAACTAACCTAAACATCAAAATGAGAATAGCAGTCAAAGCCCACTGATTCACTTTTAAATTTTTTCGTTGAATAATTAACTTAACTCTAGCGAATTACAAAAAAATATTTTCACAAGTGACAAAGAACATTATAAACAAATGAAAGAATTCATTTTATATGTTAGAATCCACCAGGGGCACACTACAAAAAAGTTTATGGGACAAAAAAGGGCTTGATCCCTGAAAAAATAGTTTCCTGTGAATTCTAGCAATCACTTGGCATACTGGATGGAAACATAACCTCTGTTTCAAATTTGATCTTATTATCGCAAAAACTGAAATAGCTATTAAGAAAAAAATTGAAAAATCTTGAAATTTCAACGCGCTGTAGATCGGTAACGAAGCGTGTGCGGACACATATCCATGGAAAAATAAGTTTTATTTTGACCTGAAAAATACGCCCCTGAAATCTTGATTCGAAATCTTGAATTTTGAAACACGCTGTATATGATATCTACAAATCATTTTGTTCATTGCAAATGATAATTTGATTGAGATAGCTTTTTTGCTAACATTTATTTTATAGAAAAATCGAATTTAAACGGTTTCCTTCACATAAAGGATTCAATATAAAATTGAACCAGAGAAAGGTAGATCTCAGGTGAAAAACAACTACTTTCCTGGCAAATACCACGCAGAACGTTGAATGATATTCACCTGAAAATCCATGCATACTTCCATATAATATCAATGGACATTGAATGCAAATGTTTCTTTCTGTAAGCTCGATTATGTTTAATTTATGTCGTGTTCACCTAACAATCCGCATACCGGTTTCAGGCTTCTTGGCCCCATCAGTACGAGTAGTCAACCAGCCAAAGGTACAAAGAACTCTGGCTGAAGTGAGACACAACGTAAACAAACCATCATCGATCTTGTAACACCTATAGGTACGCCGGAAAAGATAAACTTTAACTGGCGGTACCTAGTGACAGAAAGAAACACTCCGAAAATCTCCCACCTCGATAGGTTTCTAAATACATGGCACTTATCTCTCACTATATGCTAGACGGGCTTGCCACTCCTACTGAGAAGGAATCTTTTATTTAGAAACCTATCGAGGTGGGAGATTTTCGGAGTGTTTCTTTCTGTCACTAGGTACCGCCAGTTAAAGTTATCTTTCCGCGTCCTATAGTGTTACAAGATCGATGATGGTTTGTTACGTTATGTCTCACTCACCAAGTTCTTTACCTTGGCTGTTGATCTCCTACTGATGAGAAAACTGAAACCGGTATGCGGATGTAGGTGAAACGACATAAATAAACATAATCGAGCTTATCGAAAGAAACATTGCATTCAATTCCATGATATTATATGGAATATGCATGATTCAGGTGAATTCATCAACGTTCTAGCGTATTCCAGGAAATAGTTGTTTTCACCTGAATCTACTGGTTCAATTTTATATTGAATCCTTTATGTGAAGAAAACCGTTTAAATTCGATTTTTCTATTCATTCCACTTCACATGGCACTTATCTCTCATTTATTTTATAGTTATTCACGTACAAAGATCGAAAAATTATACATAAGTACAAGATCTGTAAATACACTTTCTGAGAATGGTGCGTATTATTAGCTATAGAAATAAATCATTGGTCATGAGTTTATTAAAGGAAAGTACCCACTTGAATAATTGATATTTCTGTTGATAGTGCAGATATGCAAAGTAGGTACAATTATTAAATGATGATGTTCTATTCAATTTAGCAAACAAAATATGTGTCTTACTGAGTAGATTTCAGTGAGTTTCAAAAAGTTTGCAGTATATGGGAAATTGTTTTTATTATCCATGTCAGAAAATTTTATTCTTGATAAAAATTGGTGCATCTGAGTAGTTGTCAAAATTCTGAATTTCCAATCGGTGTACAGGGGAGAACAAAAATGGGAATTATGATCAGGAGTAAACTACCCTTATTTTCGACACTATCAAAAAACTTTATTTAAAAAGTTGTTCGGAATTAGAAACAACAACAACGCAAAAAAAGCATTTTTTATGATTCTAGCCCTCATTTACGTGTTGTAAAAGAGGTGGCAAATTAATGAAAGCATTGTACGTCAGGACATCTCCATTTGCAACCATTATTTGGAATTTTTGTAATAATTCCGACTTATTTGAAGGTCTTCCAATACTGCATTCAATGATGATGAACATTTTGATTTGTTTATATAGGGTGAACAAAAATTGATATTTTATTTATATGTTGTAGTTTTTTTGATATAAAGTTATTCTCTTACTGAAATAAAATATTAGTTTTTGTTCACCCTGTACAAACAAATCAAATTATTTATTATCATCGAATGCAGTATTGAAAGACCTTTCAGATGAAGTATCACAAGACATCTCTTCCAATTTAAAAAAATTACCGATTACGTCACCACGTCAAAACCAGTGACATAACCTCTCCAGAATATAAATAAAAAAATTGGCATTTAAAAACAAAAATCGAACTCTTTCAGGATTTTTGTCAAAAGTACATTGATTGCGACATATCGAATTTGTTCCACAATTTAGCCGCGCACTGTATAACAAATATAATAGAAGTTTTTATTGATAAAACATGGTGATATTGTAGTTCTCAGCTAATGTCAGTTGAAGAAATGTGTGTGCTAACATTAGGGTATGTATACAAAACGGCGAGCAAATAATAGTAAACTGCACTATACCGTGTGTAACAGGATCATGGTACACCCCCCGTATCTCCTTTAGTTTTGAAGGTAATCGATTGAAATTTGGGATATCCCATAAACATAATAAGCGGCACTTTTTGACCTAAAAATGATTTTTTTTTCACTTCCGGTTTCGTCGGAAGTGATACCTACTTTCGATTTTTGAATAGAACACCCTATATATTATTACATTTCTGAAATCTGCATGATTTTTTGAATCTAATGATACCACATAAGTGACATTTCAAACGTCAACATTTTTGATAATTCAATTTTTAGTTTTCCATTTAAGTGTGCCATGATGGTTCCGATTTATTCCAATTCACCCGTGTAATGCTGGAAAAATCGAAATCCCGTCAAAAATACTAAATTGCGTTTTTTATAAGCAAATAAAGTTCATCGTAATCGATTTTGGGGTAAAACTCAATTTTTTCAAGTGGAACCATATTGGTACCGTGGTACCATTTATTAGTAATGTTAATAAGGAATTTATTCATACCTGCTAATAAAATGTGCGATAAACACAATCAAAATTACAGCTAAAAGAAAATAAGATAATACAATTACTTTGTTCTAATTTAATGCTAAGAAGTTACTAAGGTGGCTTTGAAATACAAAAAATGAACACAAAACATCACAACAATTGATCGAAATGCTGTCCATTAACGTCAATGCACTTCTGAACTCGCATAGCTTCGAATGCCTGTTGAAAACAATGAAATTATTCATTCCCATTGTCAAATAAATAGGTATTGGTTTATCGGTATTTTTAATGTGTATTGGAAAAGTCTTTACATTTGTTGTTATTTTTATTCAAAATGCCCCACATTTATACAAGGGATGAAAAAGTGGACATGTTAATCATTTATGGGGAATGTAGAAAAAATGCCGTTGCGGCTAGAAACCTTTATGCCAACCGATATCCTGATAGACAATGTCCAGCGAGGAATTATTTTAATCGTCTTGAAAATAAATTCCGAAGAGAGCCTAACCATGATCCCGAAGAAAACGTTATCATTGATGAAGGAATGGAAATTAATGTTTTAGCTTTTTATGGCAATTGGGTTTGAATTGGAAATTAGTCACCAAACGTTAAGCCGAATCTTGCACAAACATAATTATAAATCTTTCAAATATCAATTGCACCAGCACCTGTAAGAAAATGATTATGAACGTAGGATGGAATATTGCAATTGGATCTTACAGAATAATGTGCAGCCAAACAATGCTTCTTTGGGAAGGATTTTATTTTCGGACGAGTCTAGGTTTACAAATATGGGATTATTTAACCGACAAAATACAAGGTATTGGTCACGAGAAAATCAAAATTTATTGAGGGAGGGTAACTTTCAAGTGCGGTTCGGTTTCAATGTTTGGCTTGGAATACTCGGTCGTAGAATCATTGGTCCAATAATATTTGAAGGATGCTTGACTGCAGATAGATACTTAGGATTTCTGCAAAATTAAATTGAGGACAGGTTAACTGAATTACCTGTCCATCTACGACAGGGAATGTATTTCCTCCCCATAATTCAAGAATAGTAACTGATTACCTTCAACAGGCATTCCAAGAAAACGTAATTTCGACAAATGGTCCTGTGCGATGGCCTCCAAGGTCACCTGATTTGACACCTCTTGATTTCTTTGTTTTTGGCCATTTAAAAAACATTGTCTACGCAACCGCCGTTACAACCCGGAAGACCTGGAGTTGCGAGTAAGATGGGCAATTAATAGTATAACGGCTCAGCAATTTGCGAACGTTCTTCAAGAAACAGCTATGCGAGTTCAGAAGTGCATTGACGTTAATGGACAGCATTTCGATCAATTGTTGTGATGTTTTGTGTTCATTTTTTGTATTTCAAAGCCACCTTAGTAACTTCTTAGCATTAAATTAGAACAAAGTAATTGTATTATCTTATTTTCTTTTAGCTGTAATTTTGATTATATTTATCACTCATTTTATTAGCAGGTATGAATGAATTCCTTATTAATAGTACTAATAAATGGCACCATGGTACCAATATGGTTCCATTTGAAAAAATTGAGTTTCACCCCAAAATCGATTACGATCAACTTTATTTGCTCATAAAAAACGCAATTTAGTATTTTTGACAAGATTTCGATTTTTCTAGCATTGGACGGGAGAATTGGAACGAATCGGAACCATCATGGCACACTTGAATGGAAAACTAAAAATTTAATTATCAAAAATATTGACGTTTGAAATGTCACTTATGTGGTATCATTGGATTTAGAAAATTATGCAGATTTCAGAAATGTAATAATATACAGGGTGTTCTGATCAAAAATCGAAAGTTGGTATCACTTCCGGCGAAACCGAAAGTGAAAAAAAAATCATTTGAAAGTCAAAAAGTGCCGCTTATTATGTATATGTAATATTCCAAATTTCAATCAATTATCTTCAAAACTAAAGGAGATACGGGGGGTGTACCATGATCCTGTTACACACGGTATAGTATATCATAATTTATTCATTTTTGTTAAATACAAATCAGACAATTCATTCATATGCCCAAACAATCGAAATATCTACTAGTACATGACCCCAAAAACCCCCACATATCAATTTTGAATAGAATCAAACCATGATCACAAAAATTGTCCGCCATATTGGAGCCGCCATTTCGTTTTTTTTTTCCTAATTTCATAATGCATTGTCACTGGAATTATGTACACCTGCCAAATTTGAAATCAATCGAATGATTAGAAGTGGGTCAAAATTTAACTTGCAAGATTTGATTACAGACAGCTTGTGAAATAGTTTATCGTTGTTGAATACTGTTGATACATCTGTTTGAATATATAATTCTCATTTGTTCCCTATGTTCTAACACATATAAATATTGTTTATTTGTCTTCTGTTGATTTCTCTTTATCTCATTCTATCAAGTTGATTGATAATAAGAACAAGGTCAGCAATAAATTTTGTACTTGTGTTCATGTGAAGGAGGGTTGGCATTGAATAATAAATTTCAAAATCTAACCGACTGGCTGAGTCATCAGATTCTCGTTCTTGTAAGGCTTTGTTTATATTATATGTTAGGCATTTTATTTGCCGTGTTTACTTTGTTCTGGATTGGATTCTCGATATAACCCTCTGCAGGAGATTTCGACCCCTGTGGCAATTGAAATTTCTACCTCCATCAATCTGTAATGTGGCTTCAACTCCTACGCAAACAATAACCACCGAATATTGTTGTGTTGGTAAATTTTACATATTATGTAGCTAATTTGCAAGGAACGTTTCCTTTTTGGTGCATTCCAGTAGATTCAAGTATTTCCATCGTAAAGTAGGTATTCAACAAAATACAGTGTATAGAAAAATCGAATTAAACGGTTTTCTTCACATAAAGGATTCAATATAAAATTGAACCAGAATGTCATTCAACGTTCTGCGTGGTATTTGCCAGGAAAGTAGTTGTTTTTCACCTGAGATCTACCATTTTCTGGTTCAATTTTATATTGAATCCTTTATGTGAAGAAAACCGTTTAATTCGATTTTTCTATTCATTCCACTTCACATGGCACTTATCTTTCACTATATGCTAGACGGGTACCATTTTCTGGTTCAATTTTATATTGAATCCTTTATGTGAAAAATCTTTCTGTCACTAGGTACCGCCAGTTAAAGTTTATCTTTTCCGGCGTACCTATAGGTGTTACAAGCTCGATGATGGTTTGTTTACGTTGTGTCTCACTTCAGCCAGAGTTCTTTGGACCTTTGGCTGGTTGACTACTCCGTACTGATGAGGGCCAAGAAGCCTGAAACCGGTATGCGGATTGTTAGGTGAACACGACATAAATTAAACATAATCGAGCTTATCAGAAAGAAACATTTGCATTCAATGTCCATTGATATTATATGGAAGTATGCATGGATTTTCAGGTGAATATCATTCAACGTTCTGCGTGGTATTTGCCAGGAAAGTAGTTGTTTTTCACCTGAGATCTACCATTTTCTGGTTCAATTTTATATTGAATCCTTTATGTGAAGAAAACCGTTTAATTCGATTTTTCTATTCATTCCACTTCACATGGCACTTATCTTTCAAAATACAGTGTGTCAGTATGGTCAACTATATTGTCAAAGGTAATCGTTTGCAATAACAATGTTGTGAGAAACACTCCAATTCTACATACAACTATCTTTAGAATTTCAAATTCCATCACAGGACAATTATTGCCGTACAACTAAAATCAATTAAATAATTTACATCGATCAGAAATGACTAGAAAATGAGGTTTGGTTATTTGTATTGATTTTCAGGGGTTAGCAAACACTTATTTTATCGAATAGAAAGCTAGAGATTTCTTTTTCATCAACAAATTTTCCGAATTGAAAGGCATTAAATTGCTCCATGTGATGCCACGAATAGTTTCCTTCAACAATTGAATACAATTTTCGAAAGAGTTGGGAATTATCACGAATTTTCATCGAGAAAACCAAGTGTGGCCAACTTTCAGCTAAAACCACACGAAAATGGTTTTCGGTCGAATATCCTGAATTCGATGATATCTTGTAGTTCAATTTCCTTTACCCAAATACTTGTGTCAATGGGTATTTGGGAACCTGGATTTGTTCACCTGGAGAAACATCAAGGTCAATGGAGGTCTAGGTCTTCAAGAAGACAATTTGGAACGATATATGTGTTACATCTCTTGTTTACCAGTTGAATTCTCTTCTCTTGAATTCATTTCAAGGAACAAAATTACAATTCACGGTAAAAAGCTTAGGCTAAAATCAGGTTTTACTTTGTAAGTTCTGGTCCTGCGCCTGAAATCAAAGGATTAATGTTTAGAGTGAACGTGGATCGAATATTTCCGTTCTGTCTCTTGATCTCAACAAGTTTGGGACAAAGCAGTACGATCTTCATTTTGCAAGAGGATTGTGGTATCTTCAGAAAACAGTGTGAGGTGTCCAGAGATATCTAGCTGGGCTATATCGTTAATGTATAGGAGAAAGAGAACGGGTCCTTGGACTGAGCCCCGTGGGACTCCACTATTTTGTCTTTGCTCTCGATCAGTAAGGTGAGATTTGATCCATACACTCTTTCGAAAAAATCAAAGATTGCGTCACTTGTACTCTTGTTGTTTGGAAAACCGAACTTTTCAGACCCAATATATTGTGTATCTGCAACAAACCCATCATTCTACATTTTATTGGTTCCTCAATGATATTTGACAGTGTTGATAAAACTGAGATAGGCCTGCAGTTGTTTGGATCATCAGTGGTACCTCCTTTGTGAAGGAATATAACTATTGCTGTCTTTAGGCTGGAGGGAAAAGTACCTATAGCAAAAGACGCTACGATGGAACATTCGTAAATACAAACATAGATATGCTGTTAAAATCATTACTTTTCCTTTTCGGCTGTGCCGACATTGTAGTTGCTCTCTCCGTCGCTCACTTACTGTATGGCGATGATCTTAAGATATACCATGAAATTATCACCACAGAAGACTGTACTCTCCTCCAAGATGATCTAGATCGCCTCAATCTCTGGTGCATCGAGAATAGCTCATTCCTTAATGTTTCTAAATGCCAGGTTATGTCTTCCATCGCCAAGCTGAATCCAATTCTTCACAATTATAAACTGGACCATGTCGTATTGAAAAGACCCGACACTTTCAGAGTTCTAGGAGACACAAACCTCTCTTTTGTAAAACATATCGAGCTAGTCACAAAAAAAACTCATAGATCATTAGGATTTATAATCAGAGTCTCAAAATATTTTGGAAGGAATGAGAAAACTCTTCCGCAATTATATTTTACATTTGTTAGATCAAATTCAGAGTATATATATCTAATTTAGAAAATATCCAATGAACATTTTTGAAGTATCTATGTTTCAAACTTGATGGCAACTACCCAGACGTAGGTTATCCACATGAACAATTAATTTCTAGATTTTCAGTCGATTCACTTGAATCTCTTCGAAAAAGGTCACATGTTATATTCAATCTTATTCACAACAATTTGGACTGCAGCTGCATTTTGGATATACTGGAGTTTCATATTCCTAGAGTCACATCTCGGAGATACATTACTTTCTATCTTTCACTTTGTCACACCAATGTTGAATTGAATGCACCTGTTTATAAGATGTGCAATACATATGATAAGATGAATGAGACCATTGACATTTTTGTTGCAGTGTGGCCTCCATAAAAAAACTGGACTGTTCTGTTTTTGTCCAATGATTTAAATTAATGTATATAGCTAACATGTTGAATAGTTCATACTGTATATTTCTATTCTGTAAGTGGATCTTATATCTGTTGAATAGTGTAATGAAAAAAAAATGGATATGACAGACATGTAAACAGATGGACCTTATTGAGGTTCCGATTTTTTTTATAGTACAGAACCCCTGGAAATAGAATTGCTCTACCACATTTCTTTGAAATACCAACCATTTTCGAAAAAAAAGTGCATTTGTCAACATTTTGATTGGAATCGCCATACTGTGCGTGCGCGCTTTGTTGTACGATTCGGTATTGAACTTGTATTTATAGCAAAAATACCTCCAATAATCAATTAATTAATTAATTCAAATGAGAATGCATGAGACAAACAAGGATCTATCTATTCCTTAATGGTTAACAATAATTACTGCAAATTGATCGACTACGATGTGACCCTTGTAGCTGGCGTTTACGCAAATCGATATAAGGCATGATTTTTCCCGATGATTCAATGAGTTTTAAGTGCAACATCGAGTAAAAACACACTTCAGCAGCATGTTTGTAGTTTTTTTGGTTCTTTTCGGACTGACTTTGGGAATGAAATTACGTGAGTTTTTTTCACTGCACTTGCTTCATATTGCCGAAATATACACAAGGTACTTTTAATTGAATGAAGCAAAACGAGATTTCTGCTGAGAAGGAGTTCCTAGAGTCCTACTCGAATAGTAGACGAGGGTCGATAATTTTTGAAACCAAAAAAAAAAAAGTAGGATAAAACGTTCTGGAAAAGGAAGAGAATATAACAAAAGTGAAAGGAAAAATAATTTACGGGCGATCTGAGGTCGCGAAGAGGAAGGGTGTGAGTTTTTAATGGTAAAAAACGGTTATTCTCGATTTTCGGCAAACCTACAAGTTCTATGGAAAGAAGTTTCAGATAATAAAAAGATCTACAACTTTTCTATCTACACTTTTTTCACATAACCTCAAAATTTATGTGAAAAATTGAAATAACCAAGTTTTTGGTTTTCAATTTTTATGTTTAACAAAAAAAAATTTTTTACCCACTAAATTTGGTGAAAACATACCTTTTCATGTCCCAAACACACTGTAATTTATTTGATTTGAAATATTCATTTTTTCACTTTATTTTGAGTTAATATCGAAAAACCACCCTAATTTTCAATCGAAAATTCTCGCGTCAAAATATCAGCTTTTTTCAAAAAGTCGGTGAGCTTTTTATTCGTTGGAATCTCTACTTTCTGATGGTGGAAAAAAAATATACATTATTATGGTAAATGTTCTCAGAAAACACAAAGAAATAACAGGTAGACCCTCCTAGCCGCTTCCCCACTTGTCTATGAAATACCCATTGATGGGCTAAAATTTTCAGTAGGTCACTCAGGTATATAAGTTATCTCAAAAGAGCAATAAATAGGCATCTACGCATATAATTTAAAGAAGATTCTACAACTTTCTCAAAATATTGTAGATTTTCGGAATCGAGTTTTTTTCGTTTCTTTGCATTTTCTGAGAACTTTTACCATAGTAATGTATATTTTTTTCAACCATCAGAAAGTAGAGATTTCAACGAATGAAAAGCCCACCACATTTCGTGAAAAAACAAAATTTGTTTGTAAAAGATAAAAATAAAAAACCAGAAACTTGGTTATTTCAATTTTTCACATAAATTATGAGGTTATGTGAAAAAAGTGTGGATGCAAAAGTTGTTGTTTTATTACCTACGACTTTGCTATTCAACTTTTTTCCATAGGACTTGTAGTTTTTCCGGAAATCTAGATTAACTGTTTTTTACCCTTAAAAACGCACCCCTTCCACTTCCCGACCTCAGATCACCCGTAAATTATTTTTCCTTTCATTTTGATTATATTCCTTTTCTCTTCCAATGGGTTTCATCCTACTATTATTTTTTTTCATTTTTTACCATTTTTAAAGGATTTTTAGCCCTGGTCTATACACTACAGTGTAAACCCTTGACCTGCTATAAATATGCATCTGTATATAACATAGTTAAATAAATTATTCTATTCTATAGGTCCGGGGTGTCACTTGAAACATTGATAAAGATTCCTTGAGGCAAACTGATTTGTGTAAAAAATATCATTTTATTTTAATTGATTTCATTCAATAGTCATTGTGAACCATGTAGCTTTTCAAGCAAAACTTGAATAAAACACACCATTTACTATTCACTTCAGGCCGTTCGGTACATAGGAAAATTATTTATTGAAAATGAACTTCATATCCCTTTTTTAGAATATATTTTTTCGGAAAATTAATATGTGTAAAACTAGTTGAATACAAAAATTAATTCTATCAATTATGTTCCTTATGTTAATTGAGCTCCTCAAGTTAAACATGCATAGTTCATATATTTTTCAATGATAAACGCGCAAACATAAATTAGGGCTATATACCGGGTGTATTCTTTAGACAAGCCATGGTTTCTAGAGTTCCGAAATTTAAGAAGAACACCAACTCCTACCTTCTTTCCCTAGGTTCCCACGATGTTCTCTGAACATTACAGGATATCCCTTTTCGTGGGAACCAGAACATAAAAAAAAAAAACCAGTTCCAAGCTTGGGAGGGGTGTTGGATTCACGAATTAGCGAATGTTTCACAGGAAACTACCCCTACTTGGAAATTTTAATTGGAACACCGTGTATATTTTAAGTTCTTTTGATTACATCAATCAATTTTATATTCTTCACATTCTTGGATCGATCTGAAAAAAATAATTTAAAATGAATTTCTACATATAATAAATTGGTTCCGACATAAATTACTCACTATAAACTTCAAAAAAACATTTTATCTGCCACTCTGTAGCTACAAGAACGGTTTACCAAATTATGATGAGATAACTTTCAGAGAACAGAAATACATTACCAAAATACAAAATGTCAATCAAACAAAATATTCGGGAACTAGTATAGACTCACATCTAAGATGGAACCATCAAATCTCAAACGTTACCAAAACGTTGAGGTGTCTGTTACCGAAATTCAAATACCTGAAAATTTTTTTTAACGTTGCACAGCTGAAAACAGTGTACTATTCTTTGGTGGAGTCTCGCTTGCAGTATGCCGTATTGCCGTTGGGGGGGGGGGGTTACAAATAGTCATCTGAAGCAACTACACATACTACAAAAAAGAATACTTAAAATAATGTATAACAAAAAAAATACCTACACATCAAACTTGTTATTTACTACAGCGAATGAACTGGATTTAAGGCAACTATATACGTATAATATAATTATTAATATGTATAAAAATAAATCATTGATAGAAAAAGTAAACAACGTTTATTCTACACGAACGATGCAAAAAAATTAGTTCAGATACCATTGTGTAATAAGTCGATAGGACAGCGTTGCTTCCTATTTCTGTCTAGGAAAGTATACAATCTCCTTCTTGACATGCACAAAACATACATAGAAACAATAAATTCCATTGGATTAATCAAAAAAACATTTAAACATTATTTTCTATCAATAGAAATATATTCACTTGATATTCTTTTTGACTAAATGTTATGAAGTATACGATTATTCAAAGAAATGCCTTATCATATCTATACCTATGTAAGATACGATCAGAAAACCCATACTCAACCTTATCGGTCCTAATGGGTACCCTTCAGATCGTATGTTTAGATATTATTATCATTATTAGTATAGCATAGTCACACACAAGGGGTATAACAGCTCAAACTGTTATACCCTTCAGTGACTTACTTATATGTATCCGCAAATGTATATTATTCACTGTAAACAATTGTTCTTATTCATGCGAATAAATATCCATTCATTTATTTTATTTAATCAATCAATCAATTCTTTATTGGTGCTAGGACACAAGAGTGTTTACACAAGTCATTTGAAGTTGTACATACATCAATTGCAAAAATTAAAAATAAATATAAAATATAGGTACAGTAAAGCTTAGAAAAAGAGATAAAATCGCACATCAAATGTCTGATAGGCATTAAAATTAGGTCAACATTTGTATAATTGAGTTGTTCTGAAAAGTAAGAGTACCATTGAAAAACTCATTGACATCATAAAAGGCATGTTGTAGTAGAAAATGTTTGAGTTTTATTTTGAAGTTGTGGAGTTCTAGTTCCTTGGCTTCCGCGGAGAGGGCGTTGTATAGCTTGGGTGCCCAATAGGAGATTCCATCGCGTGTTTTTGACAGTCTCAAATAATTGGCTTGGATGTTTTGACGATTTCGTGTAGGGTAGTCATGAATTTGGGAGTGGTTTGTTTATTCATGTAAGTTTTCTTTTATGTATAATAGACATTGTAATATGTATATACAGGGTAACGTTAATACTTTATGTTGTTTGAATTTGTCCCTACAGTCGTCTCCGTATTCCAAACCAGAAACAACTCTCAATGCTCTTCTCTGCATACTGAAGATTTGAGAGCATTGGCTTGGGTGTCCCCATACTAATATAGCATAGGATATGGTGGACTGAATGAGGCCGTGAAAGGCTGTAAGTAGAGTACTCAGGTTCACGTTTTCCGAAAGACTTCGTAGTAAGAAGGTAGGGCTCGATAATCTCCTACTTAGAAATTCACACAGTGTTCCTGCCAGGTCAGTTTTTCGTCAATGTAAACTCCTAAAAATTTGGTACACTTGGATGTGAATCTAATTTCGCCAGTATTTCTCATACTGAAGAGCATATGTTCTGTTTTCGATTCATTGACTTTCAGTTTATTTGATTGGAACCATCGTTCTATTTGTTCTTTTTCAGTTTCTACTGTGGAAATCAGAGTACTTAAGTTTTTTCCTGAATGTATGAACGTGCTGTCGTCAGCAAATAGTATAAACTTTGATAGTGGCGATGAAAAGGGGAAGTCGTTTATGAACACTAGAAAAAGCAGGGGTCCTAAAACGGACCCTTGACACCATATTGTATATTGAGTAGAGAGGATTTTTATTCTGGAAAAGGACAAACTGGACTCTGTTTTCTAGGTAGGATTTCATCAGGTTGATACTTTCTTCGTGGATATTATAATATTGAAGTTTTTTTAGTAAAATATCGTGTGAAACGCAATCAAACGCCTTTGTCAAGTCCAGGTAATTTGCATAAATGAAATCATTGTTTTCGAAGCCTTTGTTCACTATTTATGTCAATCTGCCAATTGCCGATGTGGTTGAATGTTTTTTTCTGAACTCAAATTGTTCTTGAAAAAAAAAATTTCTGATTCAAAATGAGATGTCATCTGGATTTTTAAGATAACTTCGAATAATTTGGCAAAAATTGGAATAATCGAAATTGGTCTGAAATTTGAAGGCTCTGTGTGGGATTCTTTTTTATGTATGGGCACCACTTTGGATATTTTCAGAATATCTGGAAACTTTTTTAGAGAAATGCATTTATTTAATAATTTCGTTAGAGGAATAAGTATGATATCCTTGATTGCCAGTACAACTTTGAGATTCAAGGAATAAGCGTCTTTGCTATTAGTTTTTTTCAATTTATTGATCACATCTCTTACATGTATAAAGCTGATTTGCCTGAAGTAGAATGTCTTCATATCATGACCTGGTTCCGGTAAAAACTGTTCGAATTCACATAGTTTTAAGACGAAAAATTGGCACGTTTGATTTTTCAGAAGCATTTTTGGTTTTGCATCTACAGTGCGTTGTATAACACACTTCTGTGCTGTGACTCTACTGAATAACTCACGCATATATGTCGGTTGACCCAATGTGAGTTCAATTTTCAAAGAATACTAGAGAGTTGCCGAATACTCCCCACAATACTCGACTTAACATTGAAAACGTACTCGGAATTCCTTGATCACTCATTAAATTTTGGTGAATGATCGGTCGTTAGTTCAGCGTATACCCCGAAGACATTTTTAATACATATATCATTATAAGAAAAGATGGAGTTTTGACAAAAGATAAAAAAGAAATCGCAAATACATTCTGTAAGTATTTCAGTGAGATTGGGGGAAAATTAGCAAACCAAATAAATGCGGAAAATAGCAAAACTGAGACCGAAAAAGAGTTGTCAAATTGAGTCTTCCTATATGAAACCGATCCAACGAAATTGCTGAAATCATACATACTCTCAAAAATTAAAAAAGAACCGGTATCTACAACATATCCACAGAAACACTCAAACTCCTGTGTGACAACACAACCCCCCCAATCAGCTATTTAACAAATTTAACCCTTAAAATGGGAGTGTACCCAAAAACCCTCAAAATAGCTAAAATCATACCGGTTTTCTAAAAAGGCATTAAGAAGGACGTGGGAAACTATCGACCAATCTCACTTATCTCGAGTCTAGGAAAAATTCTTGAGAAAGTACTCAAAAAACGGATTGAAAGCTATTTGTCAAAATACAAAATCTTATCTGACAATCAATTTGGTTTCAGAGAAAAAAAATCCACACAAGATGCTCTTGCAAAAACTGTATCTAAAATAAACAATGCCATTGACAGAAAGTCTCCCGCTATCTGTGTATTTGAAAATCTACGAAAAGCGTTCGATACTGTTAGCCATACCCATCTACTTGATACAATGGAAAGAATAGGTTTCAGAGGAATTCCTTTGAAATTGATGACCAGCTATCTCAATAGCCGAGAACAATTTACCTATATTGAAGAAACACTGAGTGAAAAAGAATTGGTAAACTACGGAGTACCACAGGGAACAGTTCTCGGACCACTATTATTTAATATATACCTCAATGGACTTTTCTCTATAAAAGTAAGAGTCGATGTTGTTAGTTTTGCTGATGATACAGCGATTTTCTGTGAGGATATAAGTTGGCAAAAGCTAAAAAAAAGCGTGGAAGAAGACCTATCCCTGATTTTTGATTGGTTCGGTGCAAAGCAACTCACAGTAAACTACAATAAAACTCACTTTCTGCATTTCACATCTTATGCTAAGTATCTACCAACTCCATATCGCTTGACTTGAATGGCGAAACCATCTATATATCTTCTGTCCAACAACTCAAATATCTGGGTGTATTCTTCGACAGACATCTGAAGTGGAACATACACACTAACTACGTCACGGAAAAACTAAGGAGCATGCTGTATAAATTCGAGCATCTCTCCCAAATACTGGGCACAGACCATATGAGAATTCAATATCACTCACTCGTAGAATCCCATATACATTATGGTACACTAACTTGGGGAAGTACCACAGCGAATCACATCCTGAACCTGCAAACGGTACAGAAATTAATAATCAAGAGAGTCTAAAAATCTATTTGTAGAAACAAAACTATTTGATATCAGACAATTGTTTTGCCAAACGCTTCTCATTAGACAACACCAACATAAAGATGAATTATTATGAACATTACCACAACACTCGCTATCGAAACAGTGTATCCGCGATCCCAAAAATAAATAAAACGATTGCTCAAAGGTGTTTCACATACTTGGGTGTGAAGGCGTACAACCTGTTACCCACTCCAATTAAAAGTATCAATAATATGAACTTATCCAAAAAAAAAGTTAAAATGTGGATCTCTCAAGAAGGGAGAGAAAAAATTAACAAACTTGTTGAAAACCGCCTTTGAAAAATATGAATATATGTGTGTGTTTATGTATATATATATATATATATATATATATATATATATATATATATATATAAAAGTGTATATATACAGAACGAAAGAAAGAAAGATTTTTCTTTCGAGTTAGGGCCTTTTCAGAATATCTATCAGATGTAATTCAATGTCCAGCGTGGCTTTAGCCGGGGAAGTAGTTGTTTTCTGTTAGACATTCACAAAAAATAACTTCATTTTAATCGTGGATTTTTCAATTCACAGAAAAATCTTTCTATCAATATTTAATTGAGAATGTTTCCCTTTTCAACATGAATACCCCACAAGAGGTTATCTTGACGATGGAAGATAGTGACTAAAGTTTATCTTTCAGTCGCAGATGATTCCACATCTGATTTTATGAACATCCTGTTTATATTTTCAATAATCAATCTACAGAACGAATTTGTGTAGCTGTGTATATTTGTAAAGTCAAATCTACATGTATATAGTCATAAGTGTGTATATATAAGGTGTATGTGCATAAAAATGATATAGGTATCTCTATGTGTGTATATGTATATGTGTGTATACGTGTATGTATGAATTTGTGAACTTGTATGTCAGTTCTTCATATTCTTAACGTACAGGTCCCACCTTTGTTAAATATGAATAAGCACTAACCTGAAAACTATCATACTACATTGAACATAAGCAACCCTCGAAAATCCTGCCTATCTAACAGGAAAATCATGCGAGACAGCACTTCATCAGCTTGTTTCAAGGCTTGAAGAGTCTCTAGCAAACAAAGAAATTGCACTATGCACTTTTCTAGACATCGAAGGAGCCTTCGACAACACCTCCTTTGAAAGTATGGTCTCTGCGGCCACTCGAAGAGGCATTGACGAAACCACCTGCAGGTGGATACACTCAATGCTTCATAATAGACTGGTCCAAGCCAACATGTTCGAGGAAACAGAGCAGGTTGAAATTTCCAGAGGTACCCCACAGGGGGGCATACTCTCCCCCCTTCTGTGGGACATGGTTGTAGACGAACTGCTAATTTCTCTGAATAACCAAGGGTATTACTCTCAAGGGTATGCAGATGACTTGGTCATCCTCATCAAGGGAAAGAATACTCGAACAACCTCAGAGCTAATGCAAAATGCACTGAGGACAGTAGAGGAATGGTGTAACAGAGAGAGCCTAAGGGAAATCCGAACAAAAAACACTATTCCTTCACCGAGAAGAAACATGGGAGATCTCATACCTCCCAGACTATTCGGTGAAACATTACAAGTAGTAGAGCAGGTGAAATATCTAGGGCTGATTCTTGATAAGAAACTAACCTGGAACCCGCATCTTCAACATGTAACCAACAAAAGCAAGATAACCTTCATGATGTGCAGGAGAGCTTTTGAAAAACCTGGGGCTTAAACCGAAAGCCATGCACTGGCTTTACACAGCGGTAATAAGACCAAGAATAACTTATGGCTCACTCTTATGGTGGCCAAAAACAAATCAAAGACAGGCAAAAATCAACCTTGGGAAAATCCAGAGGCTTGCCTGTCTCTGCATCACGGGTGCAATGAACAGCACTCCAACAGCTGCAATGGAAATCATCCTAAACCTCGAACCCCTTGACTTACATGTCATTGGAGAGGCCAGGATGAGTGCATACAGACTGAAACAAACGAAAAACTGGAGAATCCGAACAACTGGACATACCAGAATCATTCATGTACTCAACATCGAAGAACTCGAAATGATTTCAGATTACATGCAACCCCTATACTCATTCGAAACACCATTCGAAACACGAATTGATGAATCTGGATGGGCCCCGAGTATAGAATCACAATCAACTGCGGACATAGTCTGGTATACAGACGGTTCAAAGACAGTTGAAGGAACGGGAGCAGGAATACATGGGGTAAGGCCAAGAAGGGATTACATAATACCACTTGGTAAATGCTCCACGATATTCCAAGCTGAAACACATGCTATCATGGTATGCATTCAGAAGAATCTAGAAAGTGGTTATAGGAAAAAACACATCTACATTCTATCTGACTGTCAAAGTGCTATCAAAGCACTCAACTCTACACAGATAAAGTCCAAACTGGTCTGGGACTGCCTCCAGAACCTCATCGAGCTGGCAAAACACAACAAGGTCACCTTGATGTGGGTGCCAGGTCATAGAGGCATTGAAGGCAACGTCAAAGCGGACCAGCTAGCTAGACAAGCATCTGAAACGCTATTCACAGGGCCAGAACCTGCGCACGGGATTAGCAAAAACCGATGCAGGACCCTGATCGACGAGTGGATAAAAAGAAGACACCAACAATATTGGGATCAAACTGTCGGGCAAATACACAGCAAAGTCATGGTAGGGCATCCAAACCGGACCATGACGGCTGACCTTCTGAACCTGAACAGAACGAAGGCTCGTATAATAAGAGGTCTGTTGACTGGACACTGCGGCCTAAGAAAACACCTAAACACCGTGGGAGTACGCAGGGAAACCGTGGAGTGTAGGCTGTGTGATGAAGAGGAGGAAACAGCCTCTCATATCATCTTCGACTGTGACGTCCTAAGTAGTAGGCGACACAGAACCTTTGGAGAGATCAGCCCGGAAACAGGCATGAATCCGAAGAACCTTATCAACAGGCTTCTTAACCTAATTAAAGGCACAAACCTGTTTGAATGAGGAACCACTGACGACAGAGTGATACAATAGACCCCAGCTGGTCGCAGTGTCAAGGGAAGCTAAGTGCCAACCCTGTCTCTGGCTCGTCAGCCTCAAACCAACCAACCCTCGAAAACTAGGTTCCTATTCACTTTATGTACCCCACGATGCCTTCCTACAAGTACTTACTTTTAGTAGGTTTATTCTACATTCATTTATAACATGAATATCAATTTTTATTTTTTTTTAATTATGGTGTCATCAATAATTTGCTTTTTTGCCTTTTTCTCATCATCTTGAAAAAGTTTTCTTTTAATTTAATTTTGTGCATGAGTTCTTTTGAAAACCATGCGGGAAATAGTTTTTGGGAAAAATTGTTTTTTTTTTCCAAACATTTCTCAAAAACGGCATTCATAAAATCGTAGGAAGTATCTACACATCGATCTACATTATCCATACATAGAATATATAACCAATGTAACGAAGTTACTATTTTCCCGCTATGTTCATCAACAAAGAGCTTCCTGTAAGGATTTGAATTCATCTTAACGGTAATAATAGGTCTAGAAATACTATTCGCGTTCGTGATGAACCCGTGGATTACACCTACCCCAATAAATAGACTAAACCACGCCAATACCGCGACGCGTATATATAAAGCACGCGCCATGCCTAGGAGTATTTATCGATTTGGCCAAGGCCTTCCATACCATTAGTCATGAAAAATTACCATCGAAATTAAATAATCTTGGTATCAGAGGTCTGGCAAATGATCTTATCAGAAACTACCTCAATGAAAGAGTACAAATGGTTGAAATAGACGGCGTACTGAGCGACCCATTGGACATTGAATACGGAGTTCCTCAGGGTACTGTTTTAGGGCCAATCCTGTTTATATCATATCTGAATGATATGTTATCCATTGATGTTTCTGGAAAATTGGTCTCATATGCTGATGATACAGTGCTAATAATTGATGGGACAACTTGGGAAGATGTAATATCTCATACAGGAAACGATATTCACACTATAGTTAATTGGCTTGATGATAGTTTCCTGACAATAAATATTGATAAAACATCTTACATTTCATTTTGTAGTAACAGTCATGATTTTCCCAATGCACAAAACATCAATATTCATTTAACCAGCAGAAATAAGAACATAACTCTGAAAAAATCCAGTTCAGTTAAATATCTCGGAATACACATTGACCAAAATCTAAAATGGAAAATACACATAGACTATCTTTGTAAAAGACTCGGAGCCCTTTTGTATGTTTTTCGAACACTTAAAAATATACTGAGTATCAATGATTTGCGCAGTACATATATTTTTCGTTAGATCAGTCTCTCTTGATGTATGGAAATCTAGGATGGGGTGAGGTCTATAGTACAACTGTACAACCGCTTATGGTACTACAGAAACGATTTCTCGAAATTATCTATAATTTAAATTTATGTTTCCCATCGGCACAAATATTTCAATATTGTGAACTGATGAGTTTGAGATATCTTTACTTTAAACAATTATTAATATTTATATTTCACAACAGAAATAAGTTCATAAGTTGAGTAGCCTAAATATACCAAAAATCAACAAAGCTATTGGACAAAGATCAATTACATATATTGGACCCAAATTATTCAATCTTGCTCCAGATCATATAGAAACGAATATGTGTTTAAGTTATTCAAGATTTCAGTGACCGAATGGCTCAAAAATGAAAATATAACACATTACTATGAACAAATTTTATTGAATAAATCTCTCAATTTTCACATCATTTTTACATCCCCACCTAGCACATTGAATACTTTTAATTTAACACGAGTTTATTTTGTATTTGATATTGTAACATTTAATATTTGTATACGTTTATACATTAAAATTTTTATGTTTCACATTTTTGCATTATCTACACGTTTAGATTTTTTATACTTTTAGATTTTATATTCAATGTGTCTTTTTTTGTAGTATACCAAGAATATTATCCACTACTATTGATATTGTTCATACTATTTAGAAATATTAGCATTATAATGTTTGCCCGAGAATCTCGAAATATATTATATCTTGACCATCTTCAAAGGAAATAATTTCGATATTGATGTTTCACAGACAAGTTTTCCAAAAACCTAAGTGAATCATCAATACCTATGTTTCCGCTGATAAAAATTCAGTAATAAGACTCGGTTTGATGAACCTTTCCATCCACCTATATTAATCGCCCATTTTTTTTCCATTGTATGCTTTTATAAATTCATGTAATTTGGTGATTAATAAAATACTACCACTACTACTACTACTACGCGCGAGTATTACTTGCGCCAGCCAACGACTCTCGAGAAAACATTTTCATCAAGCCAGCTGGGCCATGTACAAACGCCGACGAGAGAAGAGAGAATTCAGTCATCCGATAGGAGCCAGAGAAATCAGTTCGCTCGAAACAAAAGCGGCCGCAGCCATCTGACGTCATCCGACTGACATCACATCACGTGGATTGCTACCTAGGAGAATTTTACAAGCTAGGTAATTATTCTGTGAGCCGAGCACATTCAGTATTCAGTCATCCGCTAGAAGCCAGGACAGCAGTTCAGTCGAGACAAAAGCACACGCTGCGAGCTGACGTCATCCGGCCGACGTCACACCACATGGCTTGATAGCAAGGAGAATTTCTACAAGCTGGGTAACTATACTAGGAGAATATCATTTGTATCTCGATCGACAGAGTTCACAAAACAGCGCGCACCTATAATTCGGTCGAGAGGAATCCGCAAAAGAGGGGGAAGCCGACTATAGTTCCGTTTCGAAATATTTCTAAGATTCATTAGCTTACCGAGCCTAGCAGAAGCAGTTACGCGTCCGGCCACTAGTATCCAGAGTGTGAGCCAGATACCGAAGCAGTGTACGACCGTCCCGAGCCTTGCCGAAGCAGTGAGATCGGAGTTTGGGTAAATATTTCATGGCAGGTGAAAAATATCGGAAATATTTGTAAGTACCACAGGTGTGATTTGCGCATGATCAAACCATAGCCGTCAGAGGCCCATGTTCACTTTAATGCAGTCGTGTTTGAGATCCGATACGAACCACCACGTACGAAGAGTGATAGCCCGTGATCGTGAGACCAGTAAACCAGATCCAGTGGGTCATTTCGTTTCCTTTACAACAAGAGCAGTTTAGTAATGTGATACGTGGTTTGGCTAAATTCAAAGCACGGGTGGAGGTCGCATGGAAAAGGGGTTGATATTTCTCGCGTCTCATCCTCCTGCGCTCTAGCTTGACATGTTATTAGGACAGAGATATAGAACACGGTTGGAGGTCGCATAGAAGGGGTAGACATTTCTCACGTCTCAGCTTCCTGCGCTGCGGCGTGTCTTAATCAGGAAAAGACAGAGTGGGAGAATAAAAGCTGAGAGCAGCTAGGAAAGATAGGTTAAGCCAGCCCCACGCGGAGCATTACGCACTGCTATTGGAATTAATCGCTTTGGACGTCTGTAAAAGCTTACATTTTGATACCCGCTGTTGCCTTGCATCCGTTTTTGAGCTTGCATAATAATCCGTACGACCCCCCCCCTCCTTCACAAGAGCTCTTTCGCTACTACGTTTACTCCCCCTACGTAAACACTGACCCCTGGAGTGTTTTTCTTCACTGAGACTGCCCGGAGCAAAAGTGGCCTTTTCCACTATAAACCAAAAGGTGGCGCCCGAGGTAAAACCGAGAACAGTGAAAGGCGCCAAAGTTTGATAGTAGAAGAACACTGCGAAAGCAATCTATATAGCTCCACAAAGTTTCACCTCTTGAAGTCAAATGCAATAACGTGCTGACTTTGGGAGGATTCGTTTACTTGTCCAAATTTGACAGTGAACATTATTTCGAGAGCTGGATGGTAGTTATCCGTTATGCGTTTCACAATCGCTCACAGTCGCTTCTGTGATATTTGTTAATATTTGGTCCAAAGTATTGGAGCCACTAGAAAGATTATATCATTTATAGAATATAGATCATACTCACACATGATGGAATGGATTAATCTTGCCTTCGATGATGTTTGTCTTCGAGTTAGTTAGTATAAGGTAAGTTCAGAGTACTGGTATGCGTCTTGTACAGTGGCCATTGAAAAAAGCTTTTAAAAACAAACATTTATGATGTTTCCTGCAATACTAAGCAGATCTAACAATGAATATTTCCCTGGATATTCCAAAGACGACGTTTTCCAATTCACAGTGAATGCCAAAAAAATGTCACAGGATTGACAATTTTCGGTATCCTCCAAACAATAATAGAGCCCGTTTTCAAATTATTGCCTCACATTTGTCATTTTCGACTAATGCGATCCCTTATTTTCCGAATAGAGGCTGATTGAGATTTCAGATGACCCCATGTGAAGAAATCTAAGGGGGTAAATTTTGAAGTCGAACAAGATAATTGTTCCAGAATTACTTCTTCTGAAAGGGAAACATTCTCAATTGAATATTGATACAAAGATTTTTCTGTGAATTGAAAAATCCACGATTGAAATGAAGTTATTTTTCGTGAATGTCTAACAGAAAACAACCACTTCCCTGGCTAAAGCCACGCTGGACATTGAACTACATCTGATAGATATTCTAAAAAGGCCCAAACTCAAAAGAAAAAATCTAAAATTGAAAATTTGCATTTTCATTCAGATAGTTATTTGATTTTCTATTCCAGTCTTAATTAAGAACTCAATGAGATGAATGAGGCAAAGAAGAATGTTTTCCAAAAGAGAGTACTCACCAGAAATCATTCGTAACATTGACGCAGGAGAAACATCGCATTCACTAGGTCTTCAATACATTTTTGTCGACGAAAATCTATTTCACGCTTCCACGATCATCAGGAAGACCGGAAGAAATGGAAAACACATTTTCAAGAAGCAATCTCACTTTGCAAAGATGGAAAGAGTTTTAATCATTTCCTTTGGAGAGACACTTTGAAATTAGTGTTTTCTGACATTGAAACCTGTCATGGGGTATGATAGATTGATTTGTTGAAAATATAAACAGGATGTTCATAAAATCAGAAATTGAGAATGTTTCCCTTTTCAACATGAATACCCCACAAGAGGTTATCTTGACGATGGAAGATAGTGACTAAAGTTTATCTTTCAGTCGCAGATGATTCCACATCTGATTTTACGAACATCCTGTTTATATTTTCAACAAATCAATACTTCTTCTAAGTTTGTTAATTGTGATTTTTTTATTATTTTTGACAATAACACCCTCACACTCCTAAACTTCCCAAGGATGATGATCACATACGGGGGTGGTCATTTAAACTTTCGAAGGTGATATAATTCACATTGGTGACGGGGGTGGAACATTTAACAGCGTACAATATTTCCAGTACATACAACGATCCTCTGGGGAGTCTCGAGAAAATTATCTTAAGTTGTGGTGTGGAGTACATGCTGGAGAGGATACTCGTCGGATTAATTATTGTTGAGAGTGCGTTCGTCTGACGGAATTCGAAGAATCTCAGGGTTGGAATATTACCAAAACTATAATTTGTTGAATATTTAACGTGCAGGTTCAAAAGAAACTTTTAAATACTAAATTGACGTGCATGGAATGATAATTGACATGTTTCAAACGAGTAGATAAACTATAATTGTTTGTTATTTATTGGATTGCTTAGTAACTTAGGAAACTTCTGGATTTTTCAAATACTGGGTGGAAAACTCACCACATCCCTTCCACAATAAAGCCAACGAGCTCCATGAAGACTCGTGAGGTGAGAGATATAAATTCAGTGATTGGGCGAATATACAGAATGTTTTTTAATAACATGCTAATGTTTGAGGAAGTTGTTCTTCGGTACATTTTGAGAAAAAAACTTCATATGAACATATGCCCCTAAGGCTTAACTTATGAACTACAGGGTACTAAAATGAAAATAAAATATGAAAATGTCTTTCGATGCATATAATATACGTATCACGTTTCACAAAAATATCTGGGGTCATAAAAAAAAAATTCTTAAAATTTCAGCACTCAAAAGTTATGACCTTTAGGACATATGTTCATATGAATTTTTTTCCTCAAAATCGACCCAAGAACAACTTTCCCAAATGTTAACATGTTATTAGAAAATACCCTGTATAGCCCATTATTGGATTCGATATTGACAACTCTTGTCAGGTCCTGGCATCATTTGAACAAATCTAGCCAAAACCAATTCAAAGAGGGATATATCATACGCTTTCGCCACCACCACCATATTTCCTTCACGATTTTCAGATGATTTAATCCGTTTGAGGCAGTGTTGGCAGTCTATTCAATTGATCGGGAAACTATCTTTTCAACAAATAAACAGTAATTTACTACATTGTTTTTACACCTTGAGACGATTCTCAAGTGACAGGAAGGAATTTTTTTCCTAGTAGTACTGCGAATGCTACTCCTATGATAAAATGTGCTGAGGAACACTGAGATCTGTAGAATCCGATGACATGAGACAAAGCGGTCTAGAAGGAGATAGTTTTAACCCATTGGGATTTGAGTTTCGGAAATCTCTCTTCAGTACGTACCCAACCCTGGAATGAAACTCTCAGTACGGTATTTTATTTTCCTATTACCTACCGATACTTTTCGAGATATAACCTGATTCATTATATGTATAGTTTTTACTGCTAGATGCCAAATTCAGCCATGGAAATGTCCCAAGACAGAAAATCAAAGATGGCGTTATTAATTGTTTTTCTTTTATCAACACAATACATGAAAATTATTCAAATATTCAGTTTTCGGATTGGAAATTTGAAAAAATTCTATTTCCTTATACACTCAACCCTAGAGTGTAAGCCTCGTGCGAAATATACTTGTCCGCCAAAATGCAACCTGTTTCTTGATAGGGGTAGTTTTTTCTGGGTGCAAAATTGAGACATCAAGGAAAAGTATGCTCAAGCGAAATAATCGTCGATGACGAATCAGTCAGTCAGTCAGGTCACCCTGATTCCTTACTAATTGCTAATTGGAAGTATTTGGATATGATTATTTAGTTTTTCTTTGCTAGGTTAGGTTTAGATGACTGATACGCGTTCAAATGACAGAGGGCGAGGGTAGGTGAACGAGGGCTTGGCTATTTTCAAGTATTTTTTATATCTCACAAAAAAACAACTTGGAAAAATAACCCATCATGGTGACTTGATTTTGTCGACCTGTGAGGTTACTTCACTCGTCAGGTCTACAAGAAGCCATTGAAATATCTTCGTTACATTTATCCAATAAAGACTCCTATCAGTATTAACATTACTATTATCATTATTATTATTAATCACTGTTCAATCGGTTCATCGAATTTGGTTTATTCTCATATTTTTTTTATTTTTCAGCTGATGGAGTGCCACTATGCCACAAGTCCGATCCGAAATTCAAAGAATGTCTTGGCGTGGGCATGGAAGAAGGTCTGAAATTACTTGCAAATGGTAGGTTAATAGATACATATGATATAATAGAACATATAAGTTCCAATTTATAAAACAAATATTATTTTTCTGAAATCGCTCAAGAATGCCTACTTCTTCGGAGCAACTTCAGACCCCAAAATACGCTAATCTAGTATTTCAGTCCGTTGCTAAGCAACGAACTTTCCCGGGTGAATTTTTGCTGGCCTGGGCCGTCAAAATCGGTTTCCACCATTTTCTATACATTTCAAACAGTAAATAAATACACGCAAACAACCAACTCACATTGAGAACATCAATTGAATATATTTTTACACATATGGAACGTTCATTATAATTATTTTTGTATACTTATAGTTATGTTGCAGTTTGTACAATTTTTAAACATAGGCTGAACTCTACCTGAAAAGCCATTCTCTCTGTCTCTTCCCCCTCCAAATTTATCTGTTATGTTATCGAATACTTAGCGACGTTATTGCTGTTTTCTTCTTCGACAATAATACCAATAGTATTAGCGTATTATTTCTCTTCGTCACTTCCCCCTCTTAATATTTTATCTGCTATGTCTACTCTATATAACCTACAACAAGTTGAGGATTTCCATCCCACATGCCTCTTTAAAGCAATTAAATCTGCCCCAGCATTAACCAAAATAGTCGCAGAGGAGCGACGGAAACAATGTCCTATGAATTAATATGCAGATGTTGAGAAAATTGCAGGCATTTTGCCAATCTGATGTATTCTCACTACTTGCCTACAACCTTTCCCATTTTAATATTCAAAGAAAAAGCGCCAACTTTCAAAATTTCCTGGACGACATGCAACATATTTTCTATACAATGTCATATAAGTTTCGTTTATCACAAATGAGATGTCTCAAAACCCTGTAGACCAGGGTCGATGACTTATGAAACCAAAAGAAATAATAGTAGGATGAAACCCATAGGAAAAGGAAGGGAATATAACAAAAATGAAAGAAAAAATAATTTACGGGCGATCTGAGGCAAAACTACAAGTCCTATGGAAAGAAGTTGGAGAGCAAAGTTGTAGGTAATGAAAAGATCTACAACTTTTTTGTCCACACTTTTTTCACATAACCTCAAAATTTATGTGAAAAATTCATATAACCAAGTTTTTTGTTTTTTATTTTTATCTTTCACAAAAACAATTTGTTCTCTACGAAATTTGGTTGAAACTCACCTTCCTTTGTCCCAAACAAATGTAATTTTTTTTATTCAAAATATTCATTTTTTGATCTTATTTTGATTTTATATCGAAAAAGCACCCTAATTTTCAATCGAAAATTCTCCCGTCAAAATATCAGCTTTTTTAAAAAAGTCGGTGGGCTTTTTGTTTTTTGAAATCTCCACTTTCGCATGGTGTGAAAAAAATAAACATTATTATGGTAAATGTTCTCTGAAAATGCAAAAAACGAAAAAAACTCGAATGCGAAAATTTAAAAAGACATCTACAATATTTTGAAAAAGTTGTAGAATCTTCTTTAAATTACATGCGTTGATGCCTATTCATTGCTATTTTAAGATAACTTATATACCTGAGTGACCTACGGAAAATTTTAGCCCATCAAAAGGTATTTCTTAGAGAATTGGGGAAGTGGCTAGGAGGGTCTAGGCCTTACTACCTGTCATTTCTTTGCATTTTCTGAGAACATTTACCACAGTAATGTATATTTTTTTACACCATTAGAAAGTAGAGATTCCAGCGAACAAAAAGCACACCGACTTTTAAAAAAAAGCTGATATTTTGACGGGATAATAAGATGAAAAATAAATATTTTAAATCAAAAAAATTACACTGTGTTTGGGACATAAAAAGGTGGGTTTTCACCAAATTTCGTGAAAAACATTTTTTTTTTGTAAAAGATAAAAATAAAAAACCAAAACTTGGTTATTTGAATTTTTTCCATAAATTTTTTTCCATAGGACTTGTTTTGCCAGAAATCGGGATGAACCGTTTTTTACCCTTAAAAACTCACCCCTTCGACTTCCCGACCTCAGATCACCCGTAAATTATTTTTCCTTTCATTTTTGTTATATTCTCTTCCTTTTCCAATGGGTTTCATCCTATTTTTTTTTTTCACTTTTTACCATTTTCAAAGGCTTTAGCTCTGGTCTACTGGTGCTTGGACTGATTCGATATTGTTTAGATTTTCGAGGGGACACCACCTGTTACTTCGATAGAGCTTCTCTCTGTCATCTCTTTGGTAGATGGCGCCGACCAAATATGTTTGTTTATATCCTCGCTTGATGTCAAAACTTAATTTCCGACATCTGCAGCACCCTATATGAAATTATTTTCTATTTTGTCGGTGTCTATGAGTTTTTCCTTCCCGTTGATTTGAAATCTTGCCTCCCATTTTTCAACTCGTTCTTTCGAAAATTACGTCGTTCATTAATGCGTAAGGAAGTGTTAACTTTCAAGTAGTGTAGTGTGTAAGGACACTCTTTGTAAAATGGTCCCTTTTTGCATTTTGTGTGGACAGTCTGAAACCGCAGATTCGAATATACACCTGTATTCAGTATCAAGGCAAGTACAAATCTTCGCGAATGAACTAATAATGATATTTTCATAGTCCATCATATTGTATGCATTTGATTTCAAATTTTCTGACAATTTAATTTCCAACTCTCCACCTGTCAAAAGAACCATATTTTCTCGTGAAACGATTTCGAAATATTCTAGTTGCTCCACAATGATATAAATGTGGTTGCACATTGAAAGGAACCCAAATGAGTAGTCACTCATATAAACAAAAACACACTATAATCTAGCGGATTTGTTCTCCACTCTGCAACTCATTTACCTCACCTGCGTTGCGAGATTATTCTCAATCTTCGAAAAAATATTGACTCAAGCTCTCAACAATAGGGTGGTTTCTTTGTGCAATGTTCGGAGGCTTCTAATTGTAGTTTTGCTATTGGTGAAGTTTGACAGATGTCACCTTTCAACCAATAGCCAAGCTGAAATTAGACACGCGAACAGTTCGCCTCAAAAAGAAAGCTGAGGAAATTAATAAACCCTGTATGGTCTGTTAACTGAATTAAAACCGAAAAGAAAATGGCGCCATCTCAAACGCTAATGATCTCTATTATCAAGTAGGCCAAGTGTTGCCAACTTGATCCCAAACTTTTACAGGTATAAGTGCAAACAGCAGGATCACGAATGATCTTGGTTTGTTAGTTTTATTATCGGGTATTTTGATCGAAAGCGTGGAGAAAAAATCTGCTATGTCATTTAAATGTAACTGATATAATTCATGACGGCGACATGCACCGGCAATACCAAATATTAAGGCAACCTTAAAAGTAAACACTACATAAATATCTAGGTAATTTTAAAATTTTTACATTCTAAACGTACCTTAATCATTAAGTACACAGGGTGTAACATGAGTACGTTAAAATATTCAAGTGACGTATTCCTGACACAATTTTAAGAAAAAAAGTCTATATAAACTTGTGTCCGGAAATGCTTTGTTTCGGAGCTACAGGGTGTTGTAATTGAATTTTTTTGTTCGCTTTATCAGTATAGCCTAATTTGATTTCAATAATTTTTGTCACTCTCCGCTTGCAAATTAGGTTAATTAAATCGAGTAGGCTATGAACGTTCGTTTATAAAAATAGAAGTTCGCTGTCACATTTTCAACTATTCATTGACAAATTCACAGTTCGGAGTTTATGAAGTGATTTTTTGGTACCATGCCCGACTTTACGAATGCTGAAATGGCAGATATGATTTTTGCATACGGCTTGGCTGACGGAAATTCAACCGAGGCCAGACGCATCTATCAGGAAAGGTATCCCCAACGCGTCACTCCTTGTGCAGCGACATTTGCGAATCTTTTCCGGCGACTTTCGAATCTGGAAGCTTTGAAAGAAATTCTGCAGTAAGACGGCCAAGGACTACAAGAACTGTGGAATTGGAGGAGGTGGTTCACGAAGAAATTAGTGAACATCCGTAGACAAGTACAAGAAAAATTAGTCAAACTTTAAATGTGAGTCACATGACCGTTTACAGAATTCTAAAGGAACAACAATCATATCCTTATTATATTCAGCGTGTCCAGGCACTTACGCTACGTGATTTTCAACCACGTATCGAATTTTCTCAATGGCTTCAAAGAAAAGTCGAACAACATCCCTAAATTTTATCGAAAATCCTCTTCACAGATGAGGCTAATTTTTCAAGAAATGGTATCTTGAACTTCCATAACAACCACATCTGGGCGGAAGATAACCCACATGCGATAACGCAAACTCATTTCCAAGACAGATTCTCTTTCAATGTATGGGTAGGCATAATTGGGGATTATCCAGTTGGGCCCTATTTTCTCCCCTTACGTTTGGATGGAGGTGCTTACCAAAATTTTTTGGAACACGAGCTTCCCCAGCTCATGGAAGATGTTCCCATTGGTCTCCGAAATCACTCTTGGTTTATGCACGATGGAGCCCCTGCTCATTTTAGTCTGATAGCAAGAAATTTCTTAGACGTAGCATATCCCCAACGATGGATCGGAAGAGGAGGCACTCAGCATTGGCCCCCGAGGTCACCGGACCTCAATCCCGTCGATTTTTTCTTTTGAGGACACCTAAAATCACTAGTTTATGCTAGCCCCATTGAAAACGAGGAAATGTTAAGGAATCGCATCATAGCTTGCTGCGAAACGATAAGAAACACTCCCGGTATTTTTCAACGGGTGCGGGATTCTTTGATGGGGAGAGCAGAAGCTTGTATTACTGTTGGGGGTCGTCACGTTGAACAGTTGTTGTAGTTGTTTCGTTCAATTTTTTATGTTTAATTGCCTAATAAATAACATAGTACTTCTCCGAATTGTTTTTTTACAAACTCTAAAATGTAGCACTTTCTAATTGAATAATTAAACCTGACAAATTTTTTCAATTTGGATTGATTGAGCAGTTTGATAATGCTCAGTTTGAAAGAAGTCTGTGTTTAAAGTTTGATGAAAATAACTGCAGTTGCAAAAAACTTATGACAAAAACCAACCATGTTTTGAAAAATTTCAACAATCTGTATCTTGAAAACAAATAATTTTTCGATAAACATTTCATAGGAAAAAAGTAGTTTATTTTGACGAGACCTACCTCATACTTGGTTTTTGTAATGTTCTCAGCAACTTCACTTAGCGCCCTAGGAGCTAAGTAACATGCATCGATATAGAAAATTATAAATATCTCGAAAACGATCACCTCCAGCGTTGTTGAGGAAGTGTACCTTTCTTACTTGGAAAAGGTGTGAGAATAAGGTTTTCTCATGGAAAGACCAAAAGTTTACTGTCAAAAATGTTAGGGCAATTTGAAATAAATAATGACAGCGTACGCAGCGCCCTCTAGATGTTACATGGAAATTAATACGGAATCATGATTTTTATATTCCTTTTTTTCTTAAAATTGTCTCAGGAATACGTCACTTGAATATTTAACGTACTTATGTTACACCTTGTATATAATATGTTGCTTGAGTAATAAACGTTGGAATTCGTTGATTTGACAAAACGTTTGACTTTTTTGGTTTATAGTTGTCACTTTGACGTTTCAGAAAAGCAGTCATTTCGAATATTTTGTGATATCAATATCTTCTTTTGTACTAAGTGTAGCTCTAAGCATGGAGTAATTTGACCATAACGTAGATGCCTCCAACTTTGTAGATAAATCGGAAGAGTATGCAATCATGACAAATTTCAGATCGGAAGGTCGTCTTTTTTTTCTTAGCAATAATCCGTCAAACGTTTGTAAGCGAATTCATATTTTGCCTTGGATTTATTTGGCAATAAATTTAAGATGACATTTTCAGCAGCTTTTACTAACTCTGGTTGTGTCCCGCACACCTGGACATCATCATCACTGTCCATTTGAGATATTTTTTTGCGATAAGTAGGTATCAAATCGAAATAAGTAGTGTATCTCTGACTTATGTCACAACAATAAACAAACAGTGATTTTCGAGGAAACTATTTCATAGGCAATAGGATGATAATCAAAAGTTGTTATGTATTTATAAAAATTCATTAATATATGGTTATGTTGATTGCGAGTTCAGAAGAAATTGTATGTGTACCTTGTAATAAAAGCACATTCCCAGACTTAACGCCACGGCCAACAATTTACATTGTCGTCCGGAAATGTATTGCTTTTACTTATAGATACACAATGTTCTATTTTCTGTGACTATTCACCATTTGAATATCATTCTTGAACTACTGAATTTAACGAATTTCGTGTGAGAAGATGACATACACCACGATTCGAAAATTAGCCCAGGAACAATATTAATACTCAAGTGCCCCATTTATGAAGTTTCTAATTTTAAATAATTGAATATAGCAACAGCAGCTGGTTTCGTGTCTTTCGATATTTCCCTCTGTCACATATATTTGCTCTGTTTACAGGTTACAAACCCATGGGAGTACCAATCCTCGAACCCTTCTTCGTGAATGAAATGTACATCAATGAAGCAGCCGCTCAACAAGTTGCAGTATCTCAAAGATACCGCAACCTCAACATACACGGTATGACCAGATCAAAGGTCAAAATACTTGAGTAAGTCGATTGAGTAGCTGAGCATTCAGTTTCAATCATCCCGTTAGTTTTCAATTTTACTGTAATGCCCACCCTGTATAAAACCCGCCTCTGAGAAGAATTTCTGTGGATAGAAACAAAAATCAGTTGTTTGACCAATCCTCAGAAGTTAACGGAAACTTGTACGGGTTAAGATCACGGGGACCTTACCTTTTATAGTGGGATCCGAAACCATTCTTGGGGCTTTGAAAAATGTCTATCCGCGCCCGGTAGAAACAGTGGACACAAGACCAACGCTCGTGCTACTGAGCCACAAGGAATAAAACGGAGTTCAAAGTTAATATAAACACACTAACATCGTTTGAAATTATATAAATATAAACGTGTATGTGGTATGACAAGTGAAACTGACTGGTTAGGAATGAATCCCGCAATTATATTTGAGCCAACGACACCTGACGGGTGTCGTTTGGAAATAATTACAGTGGTGCCAACTGTTAGATTAGTACCAACTGATGTCACCAGGTGGCGGTAATGTTAAAAATAACTATTAATTGATATTGCATTGTTGTCAATTTGGATTGATATCTAAAGACAATAAATAAAAGTAGATCTCACTCAAATGGTTGATATCGGTTTTTTATTGATACAATTGTTTTCTTGAGATATGAATCAGTTACGTGAAATTTTTCTTGATTTTGAAGTGTACCGTGGATTGGTCCGCGCGATGACTAAAAGTAACCTAACTTTTCTCAAATGATTTTATTGTGGCTTGCAAAAAGTTCGTTTTACCTTTTACGTGAAACGTGAATGATATTAATTCAAAATGAAATGTGTTATACGTTTTCAATTGACAATTTTCCTTGATTTTGTATGAAAATGTTGATTTAAATAGATCGGATCTCTGACTTATGCGCCTGTTTAGTATTCATACCTTAATTAATAATTCAGTTCGCATAAATGTCAGCATTTCCATTCCTTGTTGATTGATAATTGTTACTTGATACTTAATATTTGTTAATTGTAACTGCATAAATCCACTATACTTGCTACATGTCCCTAATGAACATGTACCCGCTATTTCAAGTTGCAGGTTGAAATAGTCACAACACGTTCTCAACTTTCAAGGGTATAAGGTTATAGCTTTGAAGTGGTGAGTCATGGGCCTGCGACGTGAGTGCCACTTTCTAGTGGTGGAAAATTCAATAAGTTGGTTCCAATGGCCACTTTATGATGAAAGTAACTTCAGAGTGGTATATTTTTAATTTCTGCCACTTCAAAGTTATATTCTTCAAAAGCTGCCAGATTTGCAGGAATATGCTGGGTCGCCAAATCAACGGAACATTCAATAACGGTTCATTTCTCGTTTGAGGTAAACATGCGCTAAGAATGACACGTCCAGCTTGAATGTGCATAGGCATGCGCCTCGACTCAACGCATGCACATTCATACATTTGAGTCAGATTACAAAGAAACAGGAAGAATTTAGGCAGATTTGGATTCTTCACATACTTCTGGTTAAAATGTTTAAGATTTATACAAAAATAGAATTTCTGTACGTTTTATTTGAGACAGATCAAATACAAATATTGAAAGCGTTCAGAGAGAATCGAGTGGAGTCCCTATTTTTTCTGACACATGACTGTAAGCTTCTTCAGAATCTATAATCAAATTATGAAATCTGCCTGCGCCAGCGGGTTTATTTAACTTGGCTATTCAATATAATTTATGAAGACTTGTCAATGCGTTTTTGTAATTAGATCATGTTTTTTATATTATTATTACCAGTCGAAATGATTTCAGAGATTAGAATAGTACACAAATTTAATGACTCTCGCATAAATTGAAAGTAAAGCTAAGTTGGCCGCTCAAATTATATTTTCCAAGGAAAATATAACCCTTTGTATAGTTTCTATGACTTACTGCGACAACTTGGTTAGAAAAGTGGGAAGGATAGTCCAATCAGCACTTTGAATATTCTTTTAAATCAAAATGTGTGACACTTATTTTTATTTTTTAGGGTCGACTTGGACCAACGATGTTTTTGGAAATCGAGCGTGGAATCGCCACAGATAAATCTAATTGGAGATTACGAGTTGAAGGGGAAAATCATGATTTTTCCGATCGATTCCCATGGAAGAGCTAACATTTCCTTGAGTAAGTGGGTATAGTTTAACCATTTTCAATTGCAGAAGCTGTTTCTATAGGGAGCAAATCAAAAACTCACTTCGCTAACACGAGCGTAGATGCGAAGAAACGGAACGAAAAATAATGTGTACTACTCGTAAACATTCTCCGTTGGCGAACGGTAGATCAAACGAAGATCAAAAGAACCGATAGTCAACGTGGGTTGGAGAGACAGCTGTTTGAGTGACCGCAAGTTAATGTTACTGCTTGTTGGTGTGTCTATACGTTGAGACTAATTAATCACCAGTTTCAGGAGGTCTGAGTGAATGAAAGCCAGTGGCGTCTCTCGTCTGGGATCGAAATAGGTTTCAAAATATTCTATAGTTGTGATGTGTTTTGTTGGAAAATATGGTTTTTTTTCCACCATTGAAAAATGAAATTATGATGATCCGATTGACTATTAATACATACTTCCTCCTCGTTTATGGCATTTTTCTATTTCAACGTATTTTTGAAATATTTAAATATCTAAATGAAATTAGTTATATCCGCCTCTGCTGCTCACAGGATTGCGCCTCAAGACTGGGAAATTTGTTTTTTATGCTTCTGCAATTGATAGTAGACAAACTATGCTTCGTATACTCACAATTTATCTATTATTGGACATTGTTCTATCCAACAGAATTCATAAGAGATAATAGCTTTTTAACAAAAAATTTAACCGACGAAAAACTGAGAAGCAAAAAATAAAATAAACATTTTCAGTCTCCTACACTGATGTAAGTAACTAAGGCCCGATTTCACCAACCTCTTTAAATGAGTTTTGTTCAAATTAAACTCAGATTAAGCTTTTCACACGTCATATTGGATTTCACCAGGAACTATAAACCGCGTTCAGTTCTAAACGGCGTTTCCACTTGAAACGGGCTGAATTTGGCCAGTCACGAAGTTAAACGACGTTTAGTTCATTGGTTTCGTGCACGTTTGACAGATGGTTGACTCTGGAGGTGAAACAACCTTACTTCTCCGATTTGTTTATGTTGGAGAATTGAACATTTCTACCTATTCCAAAAAGAATTCAGTAGTTGGATCACATGTGTTATTGTTTAATTCGTAGATGATCATGCTTTCATATTGTTCTGTTGTGGAATGCAATAAAAATGCATCAAAAGACGGCCGAATACGATTTTTCAGGTAAATTGTACATGTTTGTATTTTGACCTGTTATCAGAATTCATCTGCTGTTGTAAGAAATAGAAAACATTGTGAAATCTCCAGAGAAGCAAGCAGCCTAGATACGCCATCAAACGGAAAACTGGTCTGATAAGTCAACGAAATATGGTAGTTTGTTCCAGACATTTTCACTCTGGTAAAGGAAATATGTTGTACCAATCTATTCAATAAGCTGGATGCCGAATGGAGTCCAAAGAAGGAATTTATTTGATGAATTATATTTTCACCTTCCAACTTGAAATTCATTGTAGAAGATATTGTCACTTTTATCGAGTTCCTTCAAAAACTGAACACCCACAAAAATAGTATTAAACATTAGCCAAACACGAAAGTTATCGGTTTTCAATTTTTAGGTTATATTGTCACTTGGCTTTGGCTCCTCTACAAAACAACGGAATCTATGCAAAAATTACAGAAACGTACATATTTTACTATGTTGCCAGCTTTTGACTGTCCTTGAACTAAGTTTCAATAAACTCGGGTTAGCTTTCGTCTGTTTGTGTCGGTGAAACTGGATCGAGGTTTATCAAGATTAAAATCTGAGTTTAGTGAGAACGGAGTTTAGTAAAACGCCGTTCATCTGTCTTGTGAGAAATCGAGCCTGATTTTGAGTCGGCGCCAAGCAAACAAGCAAATGAGTTACGTAAAGCGTAAAATGATGGCATCGAGATGTGCGGTGACATTTTGATAATTTTTTTGGAGTGATTTAGGCCCGATAAACGGCGTTTTACTAAACTCCGTTCTCACTAAACTCAGATTTCAATCTTGATAAACCTCGATCCAGTTTCACCGACACAAACAGACGAAAGCTAAACCGAGTTTATTGAAACTTAGTTTAAGGACAGTCAAAAGCTGGCAACATAGTGAAATATGTACGTTTCTGTCATTTTTGCATAGATTTCGTTGTTTTGTAGAGGAGCCAAAGCCAAGTGACAATATAACCTAAAAATTGAAAACCGATAACTTTCGTGTTTAACTCATGTTTTGTGATATTTTTGTGGGTGTTCGGTGTTCAAAGTTTAGTTTTTGAAGAAACTTGATAAAAGTGACAATATCTTCTACAATGAATTTCAAGTTGGAATATGAAAATATAATTCATCAAATAAATTCCTTCTTTGGACTTCATTCGGCACCCAGCTTATTGAATAAATTGGTACAACATATTTCCTTTACCAGAGTGAAAATGTCTGGAACAAACTCTACCATATTTCGTTAACTTATCAGACCAGTCTTTTCGTTTGATGGCATGTATGGCTGCTTGCCTTCTCTGGGAGATTTCACAATGTTTTCTATTTCTTACAACAGCAGATGGAATTCTGATAACAGGGTCAAAAATACAAACATGTACTATTTACCTAAAAAGTCGTATTCGGCCGTCTTTTGATGCATTTTTATTGCATTTCCCAACAGAACAAACAATATGAAGGCATGATCATCTATGAATCGAACAATAATACATGTAATCCAACTACTGAATTCTTTTTGAAATAGGTAAAAATGTTCAATTCTCCAACATAAACGAATCGGAAAAGTAAGGTTATTTCACCTCCAATGTCAACCATCTGTCAAACGTGCACGAAACCAACGAACTAAACGTCGTTTAACTTCGTAACTGGCCAAATTCAGCCCGTTTTAAGTGGAAACGCCGTTTAGAACTAAACGCGGTTTATAGTTCCTGGTGAAATCCAATATGACGTGTAGAAAGCTTAATCTAAGTTTAATTTGAACAAAACTCGTTTAAAGAGGTTGGTGAAATCGAGCCTTAATGATCTTCTGATGATCTTGATTGTTTGTTTGGCGCCCACTCAAAATTAGTAACTTACCTTAGTTAAGGAGCTTAGTTATTAAGACTAAGAAGGTTCATTTCATTTTTTGCTTTTCAGTTTTTCGTCGGTTTAATTTTCTGTTGAAAACTTATTATTTTTCAACTTTTAGTGGCTGAAATCTACTAATTACTACCTATTTAATTCTTATTTCTTTCAAAATACTTACTTACTATTAACAGTTAAATAATATCATTATTGACAAAGACTGACTGCATAAGTATGTTACAGCAACTTCCCCAGATGACTATACCATACCGCAATCGGGAATCTATCAAGGCGTAGTACACAGCCTTAGCGTTGGGAAAACCTAGCTCTTTCACAATATTTCTTAGCGCGTAACATCCAGATGCTAATTTTTCATTGAGATGTCTGATGTGTTCGTCAAATTTTAGATTTTTATCCTAGGAATTTCGATGTGGTGCTGTTTTCGATAGTGTTTGTTCCCAAAGAGATATCTGAAAATGTACATTAAATGCTATTACATTGGTTTTTTAGGTGTTAAGTGTTAGGAAATTCGAATCGCACCAATCTTTTACTTTAATCATATCTGCACTCATTCTGGTATGCAGCCTGTCTTTGTCGTTGTCATGCCATATTAATGTAGTATCGTCGGCAAAGATTGTGAGTTTTCCTGTAATTGGGACGTTAGTCAGATTGTTGATGTATAGGAAAACCAGGACGGGACCCAGAGCAGAGCCTTGGGATATGCCATATTCAACATCACTGATATTCGAATCCGAAGGCGTCCTTAATTTGCTTTCTCGCAGTGAGATATGATCTTATCCAAGCATAACTGTTGTCCCTAAAACCGTATCTGCTAAGTTTTTGCAGTAGTATATCATGATTGACACAGTCAAATGCCTTAGAAAGGTCACATAGAATCGCTGCAGTTGTTTCCGCGTTGTTGATTTCATCATAAACTATCTGCAGGAGAGCAAATATGGCATCCGATGTATTTTTGTTTTTTTGGAAGCCAGTATATTGTTGTTGTCTACACATTCCATGATTCTCCGTTTTACTAGTTTTTCAATTATTTTAGCTAATGTTGGGATAAGGGATATTGGTCTGAAGTTCACCAGTTCATCTTTATCGCCACCTTTGTGGATCGGGATCACTACCGACGTTTTGAGGAAATGCGGAAAGAGTTCCTCTGTGAATGATCTAATAATAAGTTCGACCAGGACATTAAGTGCATCGTCAGGAAGGTTTTCAAATATTTTTATGGAGATATCATCTAAACCAGAGGCCTTTTAGTTTTTTATGTCTCGGATTACCCCTTTCAATTCAGTTAGATTAGTGCTGTTCAAAGAAAAGGAATTTGTTATATTGACACTTTCTAGGTAAATTAGTGGGTCATGAGTTGGAGTGATGAGATCATTAAGTTTTTCGGCTATGGAACAGTGAAAATTGTTTGAGGTTTCCGGTTTTAAGTTCAGATCAGTTGGAGTTGCTTCAACCTCTTTTCCGCTAAAAGATTTCGAGAGTAGAAGTATAGTACTACAAAACGTATATTCTCATTTTGCATTAAAATGCTGCAAAAAAGGTGAAAAATACTTGCAAACAATGTCTACAACCATGCGTGTTTATTTCATATTTCCAAAGACAGAGCAATATTCAAATTCAACTGTATTTCTCGACAGCAACTGCACTATTGCTTTCTTTATTTTTGAACACATTTTCTGAAAGATAAATCATCACAAAAAAAATCCCCCCTCTACCCCCACCCAGAACGAAATCCTGGATCCGCGCCTTGACCTGGATTCGTCATAAAAAAAACTTTTAAATGTTTATAACAAATTAACAATGGCAGTTTGGAGTAGGAAACATAACAGGATATAACTACGGACGGTCTTCCGTATGGTGGCACGGGCGGTTTCCTGGTAGTATTTTTGTCACGAAAAAATCTCTATTGATTGGTCTAATATTGCATTCTCTTGATACTGTATGAGATTTATTTGTAATTGAATATCTTGTAGATTTTGATGTTACACTTCAGGCAATAGTAGTTATATGCTTATTCTACAGGCCTTCAAGTCACACTTGCAATTTTTGGAAGAATATTTGATTTATATTCATTTTGAATCAACCAAATAAATAATTTTGCAGCTAGGTTACACCACAATCACACGATGATCTGCGAGAAGTTCACCAAGAAAAGTCAAATCTACATGAGAATCGTCAACTATACTATGGAAATGCTTCCCGATGAGATCCATTACGATTTCAATGATATTTTCTCGACCAACAGACAGATGGGGAATGAAATTTTGAAAACCCTCAACGAAAATTCCTTGGAGCTCTTCAAAGACGTCAAGAATGGATTCCAGAAAGCGTTCAGTATATTCCATTCGCAGATCGGGAATTTGGTATTTTCCAAGGTTCCAATGGATGAAATATTTTTACCATAAAATGGAGGTGTTGAATAAACGAAATGTTGATTTTAAAATTCTCTAAATATGTATTCTATTCCTCATGAAATTTTGATCTGTATGTTATGGGTACTGGACAAAAAAGACAATTTTCACAGAATAATCAATAATTATTGAGATACATGACCTCATTCTGATGATAGTTAATGGCAGATCCCATTGACGAAGGTTAGATATCGTACAAACTGAGGTCATGTAAGACAATATTTGAGAGACTTATTAACGGAATGTTTCTACATTCAGCTAGGAGTGCATCATGATTTTTGGTGGCCCATTAGGCTCGATGATTGCGGAAACCCCAGGAAAACCATGCAATCACCATTGTCATTGAGTATCTTGAATAATTTAACATGGTTCACACTTCTATAATTATCGATGGAGGAAATTCCTCGTAACAATCATATTTAACTCACATACATTCCCAACAAGGTTCAATAAATATTCCCTGTTGCTTCCCGACTATTAGTTACTTCTCTCGACCGATATTCCATCTGGTTAACACTTGCTACAGAAAAATGGTCATAAATTCCCAATCATATAATTACTCAGAAAAGGTCCCCCGTGTCCTATACATTTGAAACAAAACAAACATCTTTATGTTTTGCTACAATTCATACTCATACTCCATTAGAAGGTTATATTTTGATGAAATTATCTGAATAAACATAATCATAATATTTTCCGTAAAAATCGATTACTCTATCGGCCCTGGCGTATGGTATATAGAGCTCGTCCAATATTGAAACGAACACTTTGGCCTTCCCCTACCTAACAACTAATTTTTATCGAAGATGCCCGAACTGTGGCTATTAATAGAATTAATAGGCGTACCAAATCATTTGGTATAGGCGATACACGAGACGTAGAGAACTTACACTGCTATAACGCTACTGAATGGTACTTACCACTTGGCATTTTGGCAAGGTAACAAGTGAACTATTGCGAAGTTGAATGAATAACTGCACAACCTTTCAATTTATCAAACAAACCTAACCTTTCAAACGCTGCATGCCAAGACACTGGTGAAGATTCGCCGTAGCATAAGCTGCTACAGAAAATCGTGTCCACTCGTGTTTTCCCCCTCTCTACCTACCAAACGGTCGTTTCAATATTGGACGAGCTCCACTCAGGAAGACGCCAATGAATTCTTAGACTCGTCTCTAGAATTTTTAACTATTTTGCAAATTTAATAATTCCAATCTGTCTAAAATCAATCAAAACGACCTATTTTCAATTGTAAAAATTGAAATCACTGATAATATACTTGTTGAATATGTTGCTAATTATTTGTACCTTATTGCTGTCAATGATCTGAAAATAATGATTTAAAAAATTCTCATTTGGATCAGAACATAGAGGGAGTATGAAAATGAAGTGACTTGTCGAGAGAAGTCGCAGAAAAAGTATAATAATAATGATGATAATACCGATGGCTGATCAGGTTGACGAGAGTCTCATCGATATCTGAAGCCAAGCATCGTCGGGCGGGGTTAGTACTTGAATGGGTGACCACCGAATAAGGAAGCTCCGCGTTAAATGCCCTAATAACTGTAGCGTAGGCATATTCGCAGCTGCAGGTGTCTTATCAATGAGCACGAGATGAGACGACAGATATGCCGTCCTTCGGAGGGGACGTTAAGATGGCGGTCCCGAGTTCATAGATGTTGAGCTCGTTAAAGAACCCTAACTCTGAAACAACAGAGGATTCGGCAAAATTTCCGGTTGGGAGGAGTGTGCTCACCGGCGTTTCAGCCTTGGTAGCAGAAATAGGCCGACGTTAAATAGACGAGGAAAAAGAATTATAGTAATAAATATAATTCATTGCCAAAAAAATATTATTTTCGTAGACAAAACATTTACATAGTAATAAAAAAAAAAGGAATTGGGGAAAAAAAAAATTAAAAATTTTATAATAAATATATAAAATGTGACATGACAGGATGGAAAATCGAGGGGACTGTATAATTTTATCATTTCGTATAGAAAAAAATATGCCGCAAGATAGATTTAGAGATGAAAAATCCTAAATATATTCTATTTTATTCTTTGTTACTGAAAATCCTCTTAAAAAAACTCATGTATACTATAATATGGTCTGGAGGAGAACAGTTCTTCCAGGGCATGTCTGAAGTTATCACATTGAACAATCTCTCTTATCTCTTTGGGTATATGATTATACATTTCACGTCCATTATAGTATATTGAGTTCTTTACTAGTTTTGTTTTTGGAATTGGGAGATTTAGTAGGTTATTACTTGTTTGACGTGTAACATGATAACCTGGATTACTAGAAAACTGGCTAAAATCCTAGTTCTCTTGCAATAACCCTCATTGCGTAACATCCAGATGCTATTTTATTATTGAGATTATGAACGTGATCTTCAAATTTTGATTTGTTATCTAGGAGAAGACCTAACCATGTTGTACAATCTTTATTTTCAATCACCTTGTTGTTCAAAGATATGTTGTCCAGGACACATCTGAAAGATACAACATTCGTTTATTCAATATTGAATGACAGTTTGTTAGCATCACACCAATCCTTAATTTTGTTGAGATCCAATGTGATATTATTCTTCAAGTCTACTACGGTTTTGCTATGCCACATGATGGTTATATCATCCGCAAAAAGAGTGAGTTTTCCAATTAAATCGAGGACATTGATATTATTAATATATAAAAGAAACAGTAATGGACCTAACGCAGATCCTTGAGGAACTCCAAATTTCATATTCATTTCTTGCGAGTGTGATGTTGTTTTCACTATCTGTTTTCGACCAGCCAAATATGATTGAAACCAGCTCAGTGTTTTCCCCTGAAGCCACAAACTTACATACTTACATATATTTCTCATCCGTATTGATTGTGCTGCTCGCCTTTCCAATGATCGTGAGGCATGAGTATCATTCAATTCCCGTTATACAAATCATGCAAAGAACTGATGCAGAACAATTCCGAAAGTAATAATATATTTTTTGGACTTTCTGTAATTGAATGAAATGAATCACTCGAAAGTGGAGAAGTCTTTGTTTTATTCACGACTGAATATTCAGTGATTGAAATACAATTTTTGGAAGTAGCTATTCAATGGGAAAATGCCCAATTTCATCGATTCACATTTATATCAATCGAAATCAAACCACTTTATGTAAATGGCTGATAATTGATTTCATTCAATGACTATCATCAGCGGGCTACATCGTTTGGAAATTGACGAAATTGCTCGTCCGGAAAGTTTGATATTATTATTTTTATGATGACATGAGGTACCTGATATCAAAGATAATGCGTTTGCGATTCAGTTTGTGGTCAATCTACGAAAGAAATAAGATGGTTGATTTTTTCAGAAAAATAATCCCCGAAGACTATTTTTCATTCCATGGAATTTTTCTCAAGGTCTTGGGTCTATGTCCGCCAGAGAACAAAAAATTGATTTTTTTGTATTGGGTTGTGGCTCTCCCACATTTTTTACTCATTGGTCCTTGTGCTATAATATTCGAAATCACTAGTGTTGTGATAAGCGACGACAATTACTCAAGAAAAGTCTTGAATTTTGGCATGAGCTGCATGCATATGGCTTCTTTAGGTAAGAGGTCCCGCCTATCTTGAATTTGAAAACAATAAATACTTATACAGGGTGTTAGTGAATAAGTGCGACAAACTTCAGGGGTTGATTCTGCATGAAAAAATAATGACAGTTTGCTTCGTTTTCCGAGATACGGGGTGTTGAAGTTTTTCTCAAAAACTGACTATTTATTTATTGCTCCGAAATCGGTCGAGATATGCGAATGAAATTTGGTGAGTTCCAAGAGGTATTTATTGCGCATTTTTTGACATGCAATTAAGAATTTTATGTTCATCATTGGCGCGCATACAGGTCATGATCTCACATTTTTAAAGAGAAAAATGAACGCCACTGAGATATTTCAAATTGAAAAAATTTTTTTAATCTCTCGTTCAATTTGTGACAAAAAATTTCTCTTGCCTTTTTTTCGTATGGGGTGCCGTTTTTATGCAAAAAAAAACATCTTAACGCGTATTTTTCATTTCTTTAATACATTATCAAGAACTATCTAATACAATAACGTTAAACCAGAACAATAACAGAAAATAACACTAATGAATAAATAGGCGCAAAGCTACAACAAATGTTCAAAATGACATCCCTCAGAAGTGATACAAGGTTCAACTCTTCGCCTCATTGATTGTCGTAATCGCGCAAATATTCCTGGTGTATTTCTTATTGTCTCACAGCCGGCTATAATTCGATTACTCAGGTCTTCAACATTTTCGACGGGAGTGGAATAAATTAATGACTTAAGAAAACCCCAAATGCAAAAATCTAGAGGATTTAAATCCGGAGATCGAGCAGGCCAATGTTCCGTACCTTTCCTACCTATCCAACGATTTGGATATAGGTACAATAATGCTCAAAATGGACTGGTGCACCATCATGCATGAGCCAGAAGTATTGTCTCAGCTGTAGTGGAATTTCTTCATGAAGAACAGGTAACTCTTCCTGTAGGAAATTAAGGTAAGAGTCGCCTGTTAGTCGTTGTGGGAGGAAATATAGACCGATTAAAAGATCATCAAGTACCCCAAGCTATACATTTACTGAAAACTGATGCTGAAAATGAGCTTCAAAGATTCCATGTGGATTTTCCTCAGCCCAGAGGTGATTGTTATGGAAATTTCGTATACACTGTCGTCCAAAATTAGCCTCGTCAGTAAACAAAACGCCATTTGAGCAATTTGATGAATGATCCAATGTCAAAAAACTAGGCGCGTCAAAAAGTCTCTAGGTAGTAGAGCTTGCACACGTTGAATATTAAACGGATACAATTGCTGATATTCAAGAATTTTTAATACATTGAAGTTGCTTACAGTCAGTATGTTGGCAATTTTTCGAGTCCTTGTTTCAGGTGACTCCGCAATTAACTCGAAAACTGCTTCTTCTAGTTGCACAGTTCGTACTTCTCGAGGGCGCCCGCAGTCAGCCATTTAATTTTAAATGTTCCTTTTTCGCGTAAACGTTGGTGAAGACGAGCAAATATTGTGTGATGGGGTACCCTACCTCCTCGATACAACTCAGCATTACTTCGACCATAGACAAAATGCATGTCTGACAATCCCGCATTTGTATAATTTTCCATTCTTTTCGATAAAAGAAGAATTGATTACTTATTATCATCAATGTTATACCAAAGTAAAAGATTGAAAATGAAAAATTGCTAATTTGACATTTCTTTGAAATTATCGTATTTAACAGAATGCTGACAGTAGCCTACTAGCATCGCTACCTAGATAACGTATTAAAGTAATGACAAATACGCGTTAAGATGTTTTATTTTTTTGCATAAAAACGGCGCCCCATAAGAAAAAAGGCACATGCCATTTTTAGTCATCAATTGAACGAGGAATTCATATTTATTTTTAATTTGAAATATCTCAGTGGGGTACCATTTTTTCCTTTTAAAAAATTGAGATCATTACCCGTATGCGTGCCAACGATGAACATGAAATTCTCAATTGCAATTCAAAAAATGCGCAATAACTACCCCTTAAAACTCACCATATTCCAGTCGCATACTTCGACCGGTTTCAGAGCAATAAATAAATAGTCAGTTTTCAAGAAAAACTTCAACACCCCGTATCTCGGAAAATGAAGCATTTGCGGACAAAAGTTATGAGGCAAACTGTAATTATTTTTTCATGCATAATCACCTCCTGAAGTTCATCGCACTTAATCACTAACACCCTGTATATGGCGTGTTAGTTTTGAACAATTACCCAATACATATTATGATCTGCGTTTTCAGTCCCACAGAAACATTAATGCAGAAGTTTCCGCTGAACTGTTTTTGGAAATGTCTTCGTCAGTGACCTCTTCGGTACTTGAATGAACACGTGATCATAATATGTTCCTTGGTTCTGCAAAATATATTTTATTATGCCCATGTACCACTCTAACTATATTCTTCGTCTCAATTTGGGATACTCATACCCATAAAATAACAAGAAAATATAGTAGGATTCAACGGGAATGGGGACTAGATCTACCTTTCACAATAATAATTTTTCGGCTGAAGAAAACCCACATGCAATATGCTCATTTCACTTTTGCACAACAATGAGTTTGATAATAGGATCCACTTGATGAAGATGAGATGAAACCTGCAAAAGATTATTCAGTGTAGATAGGTGGAAAGAATATACTTCAGATGAATTCAGGTTGTGGCTGGATCATCATGAGTAATGTTCAATTCAATTTGTATCAATCATTTCCGGACGTTACCTGGAATAACTTGCCTGTCCACATTTGTATATATTTTCTTGATATATATTTTTCAATTTTCTAATTGATATTATTTACTGTTTTCGATTTCAAAATCGTCAAAAAATCAGAACACCAAATTTAGATCAATGCTAATATATAAACAATAATGTATGATATTGTAGTGAAACATATCACTTGGTTCATCATCCGAAATGAATTTGATAGCGTGATTTCCATCATCAAAAGGCCCACATTCGATTTCAAAATATTTGGATACCCTGGTCTGGAAGCATTTCAAAATGGTGATAAGCTCACAAAACCAGATCACGATACTTCTCCAGGGACTGAGCTGCAACACATGTAAGTATCCTCTTTTTGAGAGGAAGGGTTTTTATCAAGGATAACCATTTTCTCTGGTATGTTCTACTAGAGCAGTGGGATTTGAAAAAGACGAATATCATGTACATGGCTCTTTAGGATTTTCCAATTCCATTCCTGAAAATTATATACTTATTTCTTCAGATGTAATATCTCTTTTCACCAAACATTCCGGTTGACCTTACAATAACAATTATCAAAAATACAATTTCTGAATTCACCACGTTATGCCTAGATACTTTTATTGAAGTTTTAGAGTTCTGTATAGATTCCAGTTACTTTAATTATGATGAAATTTTTTACCAACAAACATATGGTTTAGGAATTGGTAATTGCATGTCACCTATCTGTGCTGATCTCATTATGTCAGAACTGAAACAACAATGCTTAGACAAAGTATCTTTCTTTATTCCTTTTAGACTAGGAGGAATCGGCGCATGAGTACCGAAAACTATTCCACCTCAATTTTTTTATGCGATCCTCTTCAAATTTTCCTACTGATGATACAAATGCATGTTGCCATGGGGCAACCCCGTGCCATATTGTTTAAACCGAAATTGTTTAAACAATTGCAAGGAATTGTTATTTTTCAACCGGACAAATTTTTTTTATATTCTTTATTGAAATACAAATAAAAAAAGTCGTATGACTTTTTTTTTTTTTTAAAAAATAACTTTATTTAAAAAATTAATAAAATCTAATATTTTATAGTTCTTATTACTCATGAAAAATATTTAAAAAATTTCATTGATTATACCTGTTTTTAAATTATCAATTTCGTGCTCTCACAAGTATGCATCGCTTACCTTTAAGTATCGCCGTCTCTCTCTGACTCATGCGCTGCATCGGCCTCTCTGTTTCCTGAATCATTATTTATCATTTATCTTAAAAACTATTAACTTTTTTAAGATTGTTAAAGAGAGCAATGTTATTAACAATTAAATTGTCTACAATTTGTTTTGGACAAATTTTTTTCTGGAATCAATTTTACAAACGATATTTAAGCATGAATCGGAACATGTAATTAAAATTTTACCTGCTTTACACGCATTTACGGGTTGTGATACGACTAGTAAAATTGGCACAAAAAAAAAAGCTTTAGAACTGATACAAATAAAAGAAAATCGTGATGTCTTAGTCCCTCTTGGCAATGGCTTAGAATTAAGTACTAAGGAGTTGAAAGGCTTAGAAACATTGTATTTAAATATTTTGGGTAAAAAAGGTAACTCCGCGGATGAAGCTAGACAAATTATTTTTCTCGTTGCTTTGGAACTAATATTAATTTATCGAAAATTCCGTGCACATCAGATGCCTTGCATTTGCATGCACTTAGAGCTTCTGCTCAAACATACATTTGGAAAAAAGCGTTGAATCCCCAATATAAAACATTAGATTTTACGAATTTCGGATACAAACTGGAGAATAGTACTTTGCTACCTTTATTTATGAACAAAAGCCCATTTCCAACTGATCTCAAAAAACCGTGCAATTGTAAGAAAGCCTGTAAAACCAAAGCTTGTTACTGTAAAAAAAATAATATTAGTTGCATACTTCTATGTGGCTGTGATTCAGAAGACTGTAAGAATATAATATATAAAAATGATATTGATAATAAATAAATACCTTTTTTTTAAATCTTGTTTTATTATTTCATACTTCTACATCTATAACCTTCGTTTGAAGAAGTTATTCAATGTAATTACTTTCTGTTTTAATGACAAAAAAATAATATAAACTGATAAAAAAGTAATTTTAATTACATGTTCCGATTCATGCTTAAATAACGTTTGTAAAATTGATTCCAGAAAAAAATTTGTCGGAACAAATTGTAGACAATTTAATTGTTGATAACATTGCTCTCTTTAACAATCTTTGAAAAGTTAATAGTTTTTAAGATAAATGATAAATAATGATTCAGGAAACGAGAGGCCGATGCAGCGCATGAGTCAGAGAGAGACGGCGATACTTAAAGGTAAGCGATGCATACTTGTGAGCGCGCGAAATTGATAATTAAAAAACAGGTATAATCAATGACATTTTTTTAAATCTCTATTAAGAATGTTATTAACTATTGTATGAAGAATTCAAAAAAAAATATTATTTCGATTTTTTTTTTTTATATTTTTTTCATGGGTCAAAAGTACCCAAATATGAGATTTTTTGAACCTTTAAAAATTCATATCTCTAAAAATATTAACTTTATCGTGAAACGTCATAGGACCTTTTTTATTTGTATTTTGATAAAAAATATAAAAAAAATTGTCCGGTTGAAAAATAACAATTCCTTGCAATTGTTTAAACAATTTCGGTTTAAACAATATGGCACGGGGTTGCCCCATGGCAACATGCTTTTGTATCATCAGTAGGGGAATTTGAAGAGGATCGCATAAAAAAATTGAGGTGGAATAGTTTTCGGTACTCATGCGCCGATTCCTCCTAGTCTATTTCTTTAAAGGATATTTTGACGACAGTAGAGAGTTATTGCAACTTACAAATAAGCGCTGACTTTATTAAAAGATCCCCTATTAAAGTATCCTCTAACGCGATTTCGAAAGGGTGTAATTGCAACAAACTTCTATCAAGATGCTTATGTGCAAGCTTTATTTTGACAAGTACGTCAAATTATGAAAAACAACTTTACTTGATGAAATTGAATCGTCTTCGAATGTGAATTCAATCTTTTTTTCCCTTTTTCTTCAGTCATTGTTTCACAAGAAAAATAGACTTATGAAAATAATCACACTATTGTTCGTTAGTTGGACGGATAAGTGACACTTGGACGAATTAATTCTTCACAATATTGTTGGGGTAGAAAATATACCACCACCAAATGAACCTGCTTCATTCTATTTTCAAAATATATGGACGAGCAGTGCTCAACAAACTTAAGATGTTCAACTGGAGACAGATATATGACAGAAAAAAAAACGAATCTGTCAAAATAAAGGAACTTTTAATAAAAGGTTATTGGCATTTATTTAAAGAAAGTAAGGGATGCCTGTATTTCAGATTGAGGAAATCCTCAAAGTTGGTCACAATGCGCATGCGTGTATGTCAAAATGAAAGAAACTTTATTAAAGGAACTATAGTACGGACGTTGCAATAAGTCTCTATTTTCACAGCAATTCCTGAAAATAATAAATCTGAAATTCTGGACGTGTTCCAGAGTTTCCACCCACGATTGAAATTTACTGTAGAGGAAGAAAATAATAATACCCTAGCTTTTCTGGACATCAATGTCATTAAAACTCCTAACAACTTGTTGAAAGTAGATTGGTATCACAAACCAACTTTTTCAGAGAGGTTCGTTAACTATTTCTCACAACATAATTTTCAACATGAAATAAACATCATTAAGAGTTTGAAAACGAAAGCGCTCAAAATTTCAAACCAAGAATATCATTAAAAAAAATCTAGAACAAATCAAACAATTTCTATTGAAAAACAATTACACTCCATCACTCATAAAAAATTCTGCGGGATACCAAATCTTTTAACAAATCCAATCATTTGATTTTAAAATATCACCAAATACCGTATGTGAAAAATCTCTCTGAAAAACTTGCAAAAACTTTGAACGAATAAAATTCCAAGATCGCACTTTCAATAAAGGACAACACTGTTGGCAAAAAGTTTAATTCACCCCAAAAAACGAAAACCCCTACCAATCTACAATCGAACGTCGTTTATAAAATAAACTGTTGTAATTTTACGTTGGTCAAACAGACCGATATCTAAAAAAATGCGTATCTGAACACGATAGGGACCCAAAAAAACATAATTCTCAAAATCCCAGTGCTCTAGTAGAACATACTAGAGAAAATGGTGTTTTTTTTATTTTGAAAATCCCATCATCCTTGATAAAAAACCCTTTCTGTCAAAAAGACTTCTCAGCGAAATGATCGAAATTGTCCACCAAGACACCGTCAATAACAGGAGAAACAAAGAAGGATTGAACATGTCCTAGTTCAACTTGATAAGTAAGATTCCTACAAATTTTTTAAAACTTTTGTTTTTCTCCATCAATACAAGAACTATATGGATCACGGATATATTTTTTTAATTTTATCTCAGTATTCATTTGTCTCGCAGTTGATGTCGAACCTGTTGTCCCGTGAAACTGATTTTCGTTTGTATCTAGAATGTCTGTTTATGTATTACTTTTATTTATATCCAACTCGGAAAAACTAATTTTTTTGAGTTTTTCCTCTTTTAATAATCCATTCTACTGTGAAATATTCCAATTCTTGTGGTAAAATGTTTCTTTATTTTTACTATTTCTCAACCCCTTCAACTTACAGAAACTCATTGTTACAGAGCCTTGAAGACGAATTTAAAAATTCGAAACGTTGGCAAGGAAACAATAGTTTTCCTACAACAAAATTGATCCAAATTCCAACAAACCTCCTCAATATTATTATTATTATTGAATCACTCCCATTTGAATCAACAGATATTTATTCAAACATTTAGTATTTTGGTGTGAGTACTTCAATAATAACCCATATTTATGACATTATATATGCAGCTAGGTTGAAATGAAATTAATGAACGCTCTGAATGGATTGAAAAAATATATTTATGCAGTAGGACCGAAATTCCAAATCCCGCACTTGTCAATAATTTGCATACAAATCGGGCAATGGATAACCAAGAGAGTTCATGTCTATGACTCGAAAGTCAGCTATGTCTCTGAGTTTCTAGGATAACAAGGCAAACATGTAGATGCAAATCCTTCTATGAACAAAATGTAAAATGTTATTGCAAAGAGAAGGATTTCAAAAAGCACATATTATAATGCCCACAACTCCAGTGATATTTATTTTCAATGATAATAACTGTATCATTGGTTATTTCAGAGATTCCATCGCTTCCTACCAAAAACGAATCAAATATGAAACCGATCGTTTCTGTACCATATGGTACTGCTCCTATATGCTATATCTCATCGTCAATATTGCGAGTTCATATACCATAAATTTTTTCCAATCTACTATCGAAGAATTCAATCCAAGGATCAACAGGACTTCGACATATAGAGATTTTGTTTATCCCATGTGGCTGCCATTTGATGTCTCCATTTCTGATGGTTATTATTTGATTGCCTTTTTTTACCAGCCGTATGCGGTTTTCTTCCTGATGGGAGGATTTATTAGTGAGTAAATTCAGTACAAGAACAGACACTATAATGTTTTACCAGAGAATCAATAATCCAATACATCGTCAACAACGAAATAATCAATATGAATAAATTCGAAACTGCTGAAAAATCGATGTCGTACTGAAAACTCAAAGGAATGAAAAATTATAAATAACGTTAAGGGAGGGGAGTGACTTTCACAGTGTGTTAAAGGGAGTTTTTAACGTCCCTTTGTGATTGCAAGCGGCAATATGGGATTACCCAATTGTGAATGTGAGAGACTAATGGTATACTGCCCTGTTAGGTCAATGAAATGAAAACGCCCATAGTTTGAATGATAATGATTTTATTCATTCATTGCTGGCTATATTGAGACCTCATTGTGAAAATAATTCATTTTCCTAAATGTTATTGAAATAATTTTTCAGCTTTTTCGAATATGGCCCCAAACTTAACATTTATATATATATATATATATATATATATATATATATATTGTTATGATATATGTTAAATAAAAAAGTTGAAATAGGGCACAATGATATTTAAAAACTGCATAAATACCTGCTATGATTGTTTTTAAAAATGTTTTCTGTGCGGTTTGCATCTTGAAAACCTTTGGCCATATTCTAGTAGTCACAGATAATCCAAGAGGGTGACATTATGTTTGATTAGTTCATTCAATTGGCACAACATATAAAAATATACAAATCCAAATTAGGAAATAAATATTCAGAATTCAACTAAACATTATTTTTGTATGCAAGAAACATCCTGTATACAAAATTGGAACCAAAAAGGCAACATGACGGGCAAATGTCAAATTATTCTCCTTTTAAATGATCAAAATAATGAAATTTGAGAACAGAAAAATGGTACATGTGAACTTTGAAGAAAATTTAGTAAATAGAACTTGTGTAGAAATCAAATTTGAAAATAAAATATGTACAATAGGTAGGAAGTAGAATGATGTGTTCAAAATAAAAGTGCTAATAGTAAGAATTTATATAAGATAACAAAATGTTATGGTTACCAATGAAAAAGAAAGATAAGGAGAAAAAAAATGAAAAGGGAAGCATATTAGAAAATTTTATGATCGATTTTGTGGAAAAAATGCCAATAACTAAAGTATACGAGAAACATTAATACATGTATTCAGGTCAGAATCAAATCGGAACCAAGGACTATCAAGAAACTACTTACCAGGAATTGGAGGTTAGATTTCCAATATTTGACTGGAGGCTGAACATTTGCAAAACATCCACATGAACTATTCACAGAACATCCCAGAATTTGTGTGAGTGCAAAGCATAAGTCATAACAGGTACTTTATCATCATTAACTTAATAAGTGATAATATTCATCGAACAGCCACGTTGTGTTTGGTTTATTGACAATAATACATAATTTTGAGTGGAAATTGTCTTCTTCTATTCATAACAAATGACTGAGTATAACCTATAAATATTCATTTTAGAATATGTTCATTATTGCGCATGATCAAGTTTTGAATGTTTTCAATTTTGATTGGTTAGGAAATATAATCAGAAAAAGTGGGATATCTCAGAGATAGGTTGGTTTTGAGCAATATTTTCAATAAAAAACAAGTATGTAACTTTTTCTGGACTCATTATTTATTATTTGACAATATTACAATCAATATATTAAACATAAACAGTATATTGACATCAAGCAAAGAAGTAGATGGCGCTGCTGCAATCCTCCTGTGATTGTGAGAATCATGTCTCCATAGGTGTACCGACTGAGATACAAAAAAAAGAGGTGAATTGTACAAAGAAAGAGGGTAGAAGCATCATAGCCGGAGTTTTCTTTTGTTATGATTAGTATGTCACAAAAATTTCAATAACTCACTAACAATTATATACGACATAACAATATATATATAGATATATATATATATATATAATTTCTTAGACTCTAAATATCTATATATATATATATATAAATATATATATATATATATATATATATGTATATGTATATATAACTATTTTCATTGTAGCTCTAGATTGTCTGTTGCTGAACACTATTACTCAGCTGAAGAGTCAAGTGAAGGTTATATCATTTGCACTCGAACATGTAGACGATAACATTCCACAGGCGATTGATGCAACTAAGAAAAATGAAGAAATTAGAGTCGTGAAGTGTATCCAAGAACTTCAAAAAATATTCAGGTGGGTTCTATGACTTTTTATTCTTCACCTCGATGGTTTCGTCTTTTTTCAATATAATACGGTATCAATGGTTTGTTGCAGAGCCGCTGAGAAGCTTGATGGTTTATTAAACGTTTCTTTTTTAATTCACAGTGGATTGGTTCTTTTTGTATTATGCTGTTGTTCATTTTATGGGACGAAGGTGAGTCCATTATTACGTATTGAGAAGAATGTTCAGATTAGATTTGTGACTGGGAGTTGGCTTATTGGTCTGGTCCACCGTGATCTATAGTGAAACTCCCTGTGAGGTTTGAGAGTTTGATGTCTGATATAAAAAAGCTTGTTCGTTTCTAGAATGAATTATACAGTGCTTCTCAAAAGTCTTCCTCTTATTTTTGGAACGATTATACATAAACAAGTGAAATTTGGAAACTGAATATTAAATGTTGTAAACTTTCCTACTAGTGAAGATAGGTGACGAAATCGTCAAAGATGACGTCACAAGGCCATTGTGACATATAATTTTAAATGGAACCCTATGGCAAGCGACACCTCTTTTGAAGGGTATCGAAAAAACCTATTCAATGATACTAATTTTGTTTGTGTTTATGGCAGTTTTAATGGCTCATTAGTAAACATTAAAATGTAGATTCCATTCAGTATGATATTCATTACAGATTCAAGAATCGGTATCTACTTAAATAAATTGCTCGAAGTGACCTCTATTCACTTCCTGACAGTGAAATATCCTATTTGTAAACTCTTCTCGTACTTTTACAAATGTGTCTGCGGAAACAGCCTCACATTCTGCAACAATACGTTGTTTTACAACGTCAATATTGTCAGGTTCAGTGGCGTAAACCTCCGATTCAAGGTACCCCTACAGAAAAAAAAACTAAGGTGTGAGGTCCGGTGATCGAGCTGGCCATTCCAGAACCTCGTCGTCCAATCCATCTACCACGATACTCCTCATCCAAATACCGTCTTACTGCACCGTAATAGTGTGGAGGAGCACCATCCTGTTGGAATGTTATTTCCAAATTGCCGAATTCATCTGGATTATCTTCCAAAATTTCAAGGATTAACGGTTCTATTGCGTTTTGCAACAGCTCCAGATAAACCTCCACAGTTAAATTGGTATTTAAAAAAATGGGCGCAACGATGTGGTTTCCCAGGATATGTGTTTCACGAAACAGGTGAGGATTTGCGTCACTCCAATACCTCACATTCTGTGTATTTACATTTCCATTTAGATAGAAAGTACTTTCGTCACTAAAACAAATTGTTCTGACATAGTCTGGCTGTTGGTTAATTTCAGTTTCCATATTTTCACAAAATTCTAGTCTTTGGTCTGGGTCGTCGTCTGAGAGTTGATGAACCATTTTTAATTTTTATGGATGGAATTTGTTTTTTTTCAACACCCTGTGTACTGTTCTTCGACTGACTTCACAGGTCGATGCAACGTGAGTTGTTGAAGAAGTAGGATTAACTGCCAGTATATCAATTTTTTTCTCATCAGAAATTTGTGATCTGCCAGATTGTTTCGCATCATTAATACTACCCGTTGTTTCAAACTTACGAAGAAGCTCCCTCAGATGAGTCCTCGTCACAGGGCGATCGTGAAACCTCTCATCAAAAATGCGTTCTGCTGCATGAATATTTTGTCCAGTTTCACCAAGAATTAGGATCGCTGCTACTTTATCACCCAAAGCACGTACCATTCCGCTTCTTGAAGCACTTAAACGTTCGGCTCACAACAGTTTAACAAATTATTAAAAAGTACCAGAAGCTGCTAAAACAGTTAAACGTTTGATCAACAATACACAAATTATCAAATGTACAAAAACTTGGACAATTACAAAAACGTCGAATTAGGGAAACTAACAAAAACGTCAGCTTATTTGACAACTATCGAGAGGCGGAGCTTGAATTTGGAATTTTAGTATCAACTGATTTAATTCATCACAGCTTTGCGTTTTTTAAAACCGAGTTGCCAAAACTGCCATAAACACAAACAAAATTAGTATCATTGAATCGGTTTTTATGATACCTTTTAAAAGAGGTGTCGCTTGCCGTAGGGTTCCATTTGAAATTATTGGTCACAATGGCCTTGTGACGTCATCTTTGACGATTTCGTCATCTATCATCACTAGTAGGGAAGTTTACAACCTTCAATATTCAGTTTCCAAATTTCGCTTGTTTATGTATAATCGTTCCAAAAATAAGAGGGGGGGAAGGGGACTTTTGAGAATCACTAGTATGTTTTTCCAGTAGAGCAAAGTAGGGGAGTTTTGGCTAAGGGGAGGTTCACCATCTTTTCACCTCAAACTTTTGGAATACGGCTCTTGCTTATTATGATTCTAACTTCAGAAACATTGTGCGAAAAATATCAACGACTCAAAGTTCGTTTTTAAAAACAAGTTATTGAATATGAAAATTACAATTATATGTATTTGGAACGATATAAACAGAATTAATGCTAGCAACTGACCTTAAAGGTATGTTATTGAAGTAGATAATGTTTTCAATAATGTTTATCGCAAACTGTGTGTTTCCAGCTTTGAAACAGAAACCTTATTCCATATAAATGATTGAATTGCTAAAATCGTTTAAATAAAATTATCTGTGATAAAATGTAACGATTCAAATATAAGTGAAATACTGAAAAACCTAGACATATGCCAGAATCATTTCAAACAACAAAATGCCTTTCCAATATTTCATAGCTTACAAACGCACAGAATTGTTCGCCATAATTTTTTGCGAAATATCAACGTTTCTTTGTGTTGTGGTTCGTATTGCTCTCAACATTCCCTTTCTATTCTCGCTTCGGTAGTGGTGATTTTAAATATTATTTCACAGCTATCGCATGCATTTCAAGTATTGCATATCATCAGCATGACTACAGCTGTATTGCTAGAGGTATTCGCTGTGAATTGGTTTTGCCAAGATTTTTCGTTGGAGGTGAGAAGATAAACAGACTTATTTTCATTAATATTCACATTCTTCCTATCATATTACTAACATACATCTATTAGATTAATGAAAAATGAAGAATGTCTTCTTTCTCAAGATAGCTCACTACTATTACCAAATATTACTAATATACATCTATTAGATTAATGAAAAATAAAAAATGTCTTCTTCCTCAAGATAGCTCACTACTATTACCAAGGCAATAGGTGTATTTTGAATGGAGATGTGCCCCAAATACAAATTCCATACCAAATTCTACTTTCAGCCTTCATATATTCACAATGAGGTTTCCATGGTAAATATTGATCTGAATAGAATTTGACGAAGTTGACCTTTGTCTTGATATAACTAAAGACACACATTCTTCTTGTCTTTTATGAAACCTAGTGGATTGTCATTTTTCTATGTTCATCAGGGGAGATTCATTAAATCAGATGGAGAATCATCTTCGACTGAAAGATGAACTTTAGTCACTATCTTCCATCGTGGGGTATTCATGTTGAAAAGGGAAACATTCTCAATTAAATATTGAATGGAGATATTTTTATGTGAATTGAAAAATCCACGATGAAAATGGAGTTATTTTTGTGAATGTCTAACAGAAAACAACTACTATCCCGGCTAAAGCCATGCTAGACATTGAAGTACATCTGATAGATATTCTACTCTTTAGGATTTCGTGGTAACTTTCTGTCGTGGTTAGTCTCATACATGCGCGAAAAATATCTGTCAAAATTGAAAAGCATAGGTCTGATTTCTATTCTATGGACCTGGGAGTTCCTCAGGATTCCATCTTAGGTCCACTGATTTTTTTTTAATTCATGTACGATCTACCACTTTATATAAGCACACGATGTTAAGCACACAGTTCTCTATGCTGATGATTCAACTTTGGCTGCTGATGCTGACACTCCCGAGGAACTCACAACCTGCTGTGAAAAATTCTTTAATTATGAATTCAGACAAGACGGTGTGTATGCAGTTCTATCGCATATAAAAAATTGTAACAAATAGTGATATGAGATGGGAAGCAAATATAAATGCTGTTTGTGAATAGTTGAATAGTGGTTATTATGCCATTCTACAACTGAAAAATATTTTTGATATAACTCAACTGATCAATATTTATTATGCCATAATCTACTCCCAGATCTTCTGTGATATCAACATCTGGAGCAGCTCCAGCAACTCCAACAGAATATTCATTCTACAGAAAAGAGTCATCAGATTCATTTTCAATCTAAAGATCAGAGATTCTTGTAGAGAATATTTTAAAAGATTCAATATCTTAACATATCCATGTATATATATTTTTAAATGTATAATGTTATTTCTGAAACACAAACATATGTACGACACTGTTTCCCAACATCATAACTATTCCACTAGAAACAAAGATCTCATCAGGATCTCGACTCAACACATTATTCTTTAAGAATAGTCCGTCATATACAGGAATTAAATTTTTCAACCATCTTCCAACTGATCTAAGGAAAATTCAAAACAGAAATATGTTGATTTGTTGAAAATATAAACGGGATGTTCATAAAATCAGATGTGGAATCATCTGCGACTGAAAGATAAACTTTAGTCACTATCTCCCATCGTCTTCCTGATGATCGTGGAAGCGTGAAATAGATTTTCGTCGACAAAAATGTATTGAAGACCTAGTGAATGCGATGTCTCTCCTGCGTCAATGTTACGAATGATTTCTGGTGAGTACTCTGTTTTGGAAAACATTCTTCTTTGCCTCATTCATCTTTATTAGTTCTTAATTAAGACTGGAATAGAAAATCAAATAACTATCTGAATGAAAATGCAAATTTTCAATTTCAGATTTTTTCTTTTGAGTTAGGGCCTTTTCAGAATATCTATCAGATGTAGTTCAATGTTCTGTTAGACATTCACAAAAAATAACTTCATTTTAATCGTGGATTTTTCAATTCACAGAAAAATCTTCCTATCAATATTCAATTGAGAATGTTTCCCTTTTCAACAGAAATATGTTCAAATCAAAATTGCAGAAATATCTGCAAGAAAACTGTTACTACAACATTTCTGGATTTTTAAACTCAAGATAAAATGTTAGTTCTGTCTGTGTATATATGACATTTATATTTTACATTCGATTTGTTTAAAATTCGACATAAATGTTAGTTCTATCTGTGTATATATGACATTTATATTTTGTATTTTGGTATTTTGATTATTTGTCTACATTTTTGTGTTCTTGACGTATCCTATATCATGTATTTGATCTTGAAGGATTCAATAAATTATTATTATTAAATTATTATTCTGAAAGGACCCTACTCACCAGAAATCATTTTACTCTTTTTTAGAAAATATCCTTCTTTGCCTTATTCATCTATATGAAATCTCAATTGAGACTGGAATAGAAAATCAAATAACTATCTGAATAAAAATGCAAATTTTCAATATTAGATTTTTTCTTTTGAGTGAGGTCCTTTCTGAATATCAATCAGATATAGTTCAATGTCCAGCATGGCTTTAGCAGGGGAAGTAGTTGTTTCCTGTTAGACATCCATAAAAAATAACTTCAGTTTCATTGTGGATTTTCCAATTCACAGAAAAATATTTCTATTCAATATTCAATTGAGAATGTTTCTCTTTTCATCACTACAGATGTATCATCAGCAGAAATGATGAATGACGCTGGTAAGTCTAGTTTATCAATGTCATTCATATAAATGAGAAACAGAACGAGGCCCAGGATTGAACCCTGAGGTATACCAATGTTGATATATGTTTGATCCGATGAGGTGTTATTCAGATAAACATATTGCTTTCGGTTTTTGAAATTGAAAGCCATTTCCGGGATATAGCTAGTGTTCAATTTCTTGGTAGCTGACAGAATCGAATGCCCAGCTTAGGTCACAGAAAACGTCAACACGACATTCACCAACTTCAATGAACATCACAATTCTATTATAATAATAGTGAATGACTGTTGTAGATATTTTGTTCATGAAACCGTGTTGGTTATCTGAGAAAATAATATCACAAGATATGTGAATGGTTTCATCAGAACTGTCATTACTTCATTCATCAGAAACATCAGAGTCTCATCATAACCTGAAGATGAATTATTCTTCAGCTTCGATTTCAACACAGCCATGATTTATTACTCCGTGTACAGCAAAAAGGGACTAATGGTGTGAGTGTATATTTTTTATTATGTTTGGAAATCCTTTGCGGTAGATATTTGATTTTGGATAGTGTCGAAAGTGACACTTTCAGAGCATTCACTGAATATTGGGAAAACACCTCTTTGATCCCTTATTAAAAAAATATATTTTTGAGTTAAATTGTTTTCAGATTATTGGCTGCTTTTTTGGGATTCTCAGAGCTGTCAATTGTATGGTGAAAATACAGTTTTTTGTTGAATCGATGAGGAGTTTATGTTTTTTTGACTTGTTTATATGTATCGAGATATCTCTTGTGAGAGTTTATAAACTTCTTTTGATTTTCTACTTGATACTCTTATTGCATTTGGTATTATTTAGATTTATTTCTTCCTTCCGGAGAATTATAAGGTATTCGTTTCGAAAAATGTTTGTCGATGTAAAAAATAAAATTGTCGGAAGGAAGAAGACATTTTATCATTTTCTGAGATCTGTTACAAATATCATGTATTACTTATCAATCAGATTGGTGCCTTATTAATTTTTTTTAGTTTTCGAATGTATTGGAGGCGATGTACGGATTGGATTGGTTAAACTATCCACCCCGTCTCAGAAAAACTATCATTGTAACTATGGCAAGACTTCAGAAACCTCCTTGTTTCACTATGGGAAATTGGGCGAAACTGGATATGTTGTCTTTCTCTAATGTGAGAACAAAATATTATGGGAGTACTATGGTTAATAATTCTACTTCCAGATGTTGAAATTCGTCTACTCTTTCTACACCTTGATATCGAATGTCAACAAGTGAAGAATTTTCCAGAGTGATCGTTGATTGGAAGCAAGATTTTCATCCCAATTAGATTTGATTTTTTGGAGTAGTGATAATATTTCAATGAAAATGTTTGAAATATCGTTATTCAATTGTAATTTCTGGTATTGTATACCGTAAAATATACATTGAAAAAATGTGATAATCCCTGATTTCTCACAGTATGTTGAGAAAATTATAATTTATCACAATAAATCCTTCATACTTGACATTGAAATGTGAAGAGAGAGTGAACTCCCTTATACAAATATTATACAAATCACAGAAACTTGCCTAGAAATTTACAACAAGGAAACTAGCATAGCAGAAGATTTGGACTGAATGGCTGACACATTCATTGAAAAAATGATATGTTACATTGACTGAAATGTGATAAGTCAAATCTTCCGAAAAAAAAAGGAACTACGGGCCCATTGGCATTCATAAACAAAAACAACAGATTGAATACCAAATCTTCTCTGATAAAACATTTTCAGTTCCGATATTTTTTTAATAATGTTAATTATACATTTCAATTAATTTGACCGTTAAGACTGAATATTGAATCGACTACATACTTCGAACTGAGTACTGACTTGAATAGAAGGCTGTGAAATGATAGTCAATTGAAAAAATTCTGGCTTTTTATATCCTTCTGGAGGATGACGTTAGCGCGTTAGTTATTCTTAGTCTCCCACGTAGCGGGTAATGATGACAGGTTTTATGTCGTTAATCTATAATGTTGGACTCTCGGGATGAGTAAAAAACATCAATTATTACCTTGCCCATATTTTTATCAGCGGTTCAGATAGGAGTAACACACATGGTGGAAATTATTTTTTTAGAGTGTATGTTCGCAGTGGTAATCAATGACCGTTTTTCATACATTGAAATGATAATTTTTATTTCTTAGCGGGAGGCTTCAACATGTTTTTCCAATGACTATAATGAATCTGAGACATTTATGATGTATTCATTGATTATTTTCCATCCCTCAGGGATCGGTATCACATGCGAGAAAGTCAAGAACATAAAGTTTTTTTTTATCACATCTTCTTATTTCATCTTGTGACATGTTAAGTATTCAATGTATTTTTCCTTAACCACATCTGTTAGCTATTTTTATATGCATTATCGACTTCTTAGAATTAGTCTTTGAAATAATTTTCCTTATTTGAGGTGGCCCCTTCTTCATATATTAATTCGTTAAATATATGTATGTATATTTTCGGGTCAAAACATAACAGGCTTAGTATCAGAGTACTACCAAACAACGTTTCATTGTTTGTTTAGTAGCTTGAGTAATCTACCAACGGTTCGATAAAAAACAAATGCAGCTATATTGAAAAAGGATGAAATTGAAAAAAAAACAACAAATTTTATGGATTTTTATATTCATGAAACACATTTTACGTCTCACTTCAAATTGTGATGCCTCTATATTTCAATCGAGCACTCATTTCCTTGTGTTGATGATCAATGTATAAAATGAGTAGGATTTCTGCAAAACCTACAACAAAACGAAGTGATAGTTGAATTTTAGAATGTGGACGAGCATATCGCCACTGGGTTGTTGAAATTCTGTTGAAATTTACGATATTCCCGAAATGTATTATTAATGATTCATAGGGATATTCACCTGAATGAAAAACAATAAGTCAATGGTGATAATCTTTCCAGCAGTCAAATTAACTGGCTTTTGCATTCTTCGGATGAGGAACCTAAGACTCTGTTGTACTTTCTGTGGATAATTCACCCATTCTAGATTGTATATTGATATTGCAACACTTTGTAACTGTAAAAGAAAGCATTGTTAGAAAGTAGTGGTCAGGTTCATATCAGAATGAAAAGTCTATTCTTGTTCTATCTTCCTTATGAAATCTGAAGTTCAATTCTCACCTCCACACGTAGAGTTTGGCAACAATATGAAAACACAAAAATCTGACCCAGAGACAATGAGATGAAAATCATATTAAAAATACCTTCCATCATATTGTCCACCTGTAAATTGAAAATACTTTGAATTAAGAGGAAAGTCACCTTTGATGAGAAAAGGGGAAAATAATTGAGTGGCCAATGAAGTAATAAAGGTTCAGTCATGATTGGACCGATCAACTTTTTTTATATTGGAAAAACTGGACAATGTAATATTTTTTCTGTTACAATTCAATTCAATTGATCCATTGATTTTCATCTTGATTTTCAGAGTATTGATAAAATGATTGGAGATATATATACAGGGCGAGTCGGAATAAGACCAACAAACTCCGACTACAGATTCCTCACCTCATTTCGAGGTGAAAAGTTGCTATCAAGGTATGTCCTAAAATGCATCCCCTCTGAGATACAGGGTGTCGAAAGTACGAAAAAAAAAAAGATTTAATTTGTTTTCTGCAAAATTCGTGAAGGAAAAAATTTGAAACTTGGTTTATCAACGTGCTAATTTGAAGTTATAATTTTTATATTCGTAAACCAGTGGCGTAGTTACGATGGTATGTTCCTTCATATTTTCTTTGGACAAGTGAATGGACAAATGAGCGTTTGACATCAGTTCGAGTCATAGATACGCAACCTAGAAGCCTTCCATGTGCCTAAAAGTGGAGGTTTCTGAGATAATTGAGAAAAACTGAAGATATGTCCTTAGTAGAGACATGATTTCCTATGTGCAATAATCGCATAATGCTAATTTCGTACAACATATCGGAATATGTGTCAACCTCCTGAACATTTTCTAATGTTGGGAAAATCGGAAACATAGTACAGGTGAGTCACAATGAGACCGATAACTTCATTTTTTCATTCAACATATTATTTGATCGAATCGATGTCGCGGATTCACTGATATGTTACCATACTTTCTTGCATATGATTGTTTTGACAGTCAACTGACAAACAAACCCAACCTCAAATTCATAATACTCCACTTAGATAAAAGCTAAGGTCTGAAATAATTTCTGCGAAAAACTGAAGATAAGTACTCTCAATTTAATGAAGTTTATGTTGGAGTATCATTATCAAAGCCATTTCTGATTGAATTATCTAGGAAAATATTATCCAATCAACATGTTTTTGAAGAAGAAAAACAATTATTGTGTATTAATATCTACTTGAATGATAGAAACGGTTAAGTGGGTACACTACATGGATACAAACAAGACATTAAAAAAAAATTTCAAATGGACCACCATTTTGTTCAATATACAATTGGCATCTCCGTATCATCGACTGACGCACGCTTTGGAATATTCCTGCTGCTGAAATTTTTGCCATTTGATCTTCCACAGATTCTACACTAGCGATTTGAGGTATCCCCACAACAAAAGTTCTAGTGGAGTTCAATCCGGAGAACGTGCAGGCCAATGTATGGAACCACGTCTACCTATCCACCGGTCATGGAATGTTTGATCAACAAATTGACGAACGATTTGTTGGAAATGATACCACATATTTTGACGAACCAATAGAGGTACGTCTTCAAGTAGCCCAGGTAAAACATGTTCAAGAAACACTCGGTAGTTCTGCCCATTAAACGGGAAGGAAGAAAATACGGTCCAACGATACGATTTTCGATGATTCCTACCCAAATATCCACTGAAAATTTTCATTGGTAGCCTTTTCGAAACATTCCATTTGGATTTTGTTCATCCCATGAATGACTGTTCCTACTATTGAAATATCCATCTCTTGTGAAACATGCCGCATCCGTGAATAGAACATATCTAGGAAAGTCGTTTGCTTCTTCATACATCCTCGAAAACCATTCACAAAAAAATTTACGAGGGCCATAATCACTAGCATCTAGGGCCATCACCTTCTGAATGCGAAATGGATACAAAAGTTGTTTACGTGCTACCCGACATACTGTTGATTGTGACACTTACCTGACCTAACCTAACCTATACGAAATATGCCGAGTGCTGGTAGAAGGATCTGCTGCTAATCGTTCAAGAATTTGTTCTTCCGTAACATTATCTCTTTTTGTTCTATTCGCACCACAATGATGTTTACTGAATTTAAAGGACCACGTTTCCTTCAATCGTCGATGCACAGGCTATAGAAGAAGTGAGATACGGATGATGTCTGTTTGGATATCTATGTTGATATAAATCAGCAGCAGCTCTGGCATTTCCCTCTGTTTCACCATAAACGAAATGCATATCTGTATATTCTTCAGATGAATAATCCATTTTGATGACAGATGACTTGACAATAATACAAACTGTTTTGGGTTACTGTTTTCGTATGACAGGGATATTCCTTTCTTGATTCTGATATCTCCATGGTTTGGTGTTCCCTGCCAATCTACTTCATAGTTCACTTGTCAATTTTCAATCTACTTCATCGTTCACTTGTTAATTGTCAATCTTGTCACTTGGGTCCAGCTATCACAACACAACAATGGCTTTTTAAAAGATAAAGAAAAATTGTAATATCAATTTTTATCCTGGCCTAGAATATATATTTTAACATGTGTGTCACGTAAACCTCTATAACTTTCATTGATCATGAGATATTTCATGGTCTTTTTGGCTTCTTGTACACCTGACGAGTAATAACCTCACATTTAAAATATGTCAATTTTCTTCCTCAAAAAAACTTTTCTGTAACTTATTCTCTATCAATATTACTTACTTTCAGGTACGCACTGATGATGACCTAACGGTCGAAAGCGCTTTGCTACGATTTTAATAAATTATTTTATGCACGAAATACAATTTTCTTTCATCGATACTGTCAATTATGTCTTATGTATGTATCGATATATCAGTGTGTTTCTACCGGGAACAATGAAAAAAGCCTACGTTTCTTTTTAGTTCAAAATTTCGTGTATGTTTTATGCGTTGATCAGTGATGTACTGAACAGCCTACCACAAACTAGCATGAAAGGCTCGACTTTGCAACTAGTTATCACGAATCGAAAGAAATCATTCAAGTAGATACTATCACACAATAATTGTTTTTTCCATCAAAAACAAGTTGATTGGATAATATTTTCCTAGATAATTCAATCTGAAATGGCTTTGACAATGATACTCCAACATAAACTCAAACAAATCAAGAGTACTTATCTTCAGTTTTTCGCAAAAATTATTTCAGACCTCAACTCTTATCTAAGTGGAGTATTATGAATTTGAGGTAGGATTTGCAAGAAAGTATGGTAACATATCAGTGAATCCACGATATCGATTCGCTCAAATAATATGATGAATGGTAAAATGGTAAAATCGGTCTCATTCCGACTTACCCGTACTATGTTTCCGATTCTCCCAACCTAAATAAATGTTCAGGAGGTTGACACGTATTGCGATATGTTGTAAGAAATCAGAATTATCTCTACTAAGGACATATCTTCAGTTTTTCCCAATTATCTCAGTAACCTCCACTTTTAGGCACATGGAATGTTTAGGTTGGGTATCGATGACCCAAACTGATGTCAAACGCTCATTTGTCCATTCACTTGTCCCAAGAAAATATGAAGGAACATATGACCACATACCATCGTGACTACGCCACTGGTACACGAAAATGAAAAATTATAACTTCAAATCAGCACGTTGATAAACCTTGATTAGTGCACCAAGTTTCAAAAAAATCCCTCCAGGAATTTTGGAGAAAACAAATTAAATTTGAATTTTTTTAGTCCTTTCGACACCCTGTATCTCAGAGGGGATGCATTTCAGGACATACCTTGAGAGCAACTTTTCACCTCGAAATGAGGTGAGAAATCTGTAGTCGGAGTTTGTCAGTCTTATTCTGACTCACTCTGTATATTCTGAAGTAATATGTGCATGCAAAATTGCTGAAAATTATTCAAGGTTTGTTGCCTAGAAACAGTTTGAATGTATGTTTATTGTTATTAGACAAAAGTGTCAACCCACAGGCGAGGACACTTTTGAAGGCAAATAAAATGAAAATGCATAAAAGCTGTTTCTCTTAAGGCAACAAACCTGAATGCAAGATTTCCAAACTAGTTATCAGACTGTTTCCTGAATGAATTGGTAGTTTTTACAGGCGCAAAACGTAGTAAACTGTCTCCAAATATACGAACGAGTACTTTTCATTTATTCAAGATGCTTTTTACGATGTTTTCGGAAAATTTTTCTATGGGAAATTCACCAAAACGGCTAAAGGTTAACTTCATTTTTTTTAATAATTACTCATTTTTCCAATAAACACAAACAAATTTCGGTAACCGGGTAAGAAACTGTAACGAAGTTACTATTTTTCCGCTATGTTAAACAACCAGAAGCTCCATGTAAGGATCTAAATTCATCTCGTCGGTGATAATAGGTCTAAAAATACCATCCGTGTTCGTGATAAATCCGTGGATTACACCTAACCCGATAAATATGCTGAACACCCTCAGTAGATCACGCCGATGCCGCGACGCGTGTATATAAAGTACGCGCGAGTGTAACTTGCGCAAGCCGGCGAGTCGAGAAACCACTTTTCATCGAGCCAGCTGTGTTATGAACAAACGTCGCCGAGAACATTCAGTCACCCGATAGAAGCCAGAGAAATCAGATCGGTCGAGCAAAAGCGCCCGCTGCCATCTGACGTCATCCGGCTGACGTCACATCACGTGGATTGCTACCGAGGAGGAGTTCACAAGCTGGGTAAATATAATATGCAGAATATTATTTGTATCTGAATCGGGGGAGTCCTCAAACCGGTACGCGCCTAAACCCCCTCAGCAAAAGAGGGGGAAACCGACTGGTGCTCCGTTTAGAAAGATTCCAAAGAATCATAAGCTTACCGAGTCCAGCACCAGCACTCACGCGACCGACAACTAGCATTCGGAGTGTGAGCCAACTACCGAAGTAGCCTACCACCGTCCCGAGTCTTGCCGAAGCAGTGAAAGCGGAACAGACCGGAGTTTGGTGAATATTATCTATCAGGTTAAAGGTATCGGAAATATTTGTGAGTACCACGGGTGAGATTGGCGTATGATCGAACCAGAGCCGTGAGAAGCCCATATTCATTTCAATGCTGCGCTAATAATTTCAATCGTGTTTGAGATCCACGTGCGAACATCGATAGACCGCGATCGTGTTGCCAAGGGCAATAAAGCCGGTGAGTAATTTTGTTTCCTTTTAAAAATTGCAGTGCACTAATGTGATATGTGGTTTGGCTTTTCCAATGCAAATAAAATATAGAGATAGGAAGCACGGGTGGAAGTCGCACTGCAGAGATAGACATTTCTCGAGTCTCACCTTCCTGCACTCCCGCATGACTTTTTAAGAGAACATCAGAGGGAGATGAAAGTAGTAGAGAGCACGGATGGAGTCCGCACTGCGTCTCATTTTCCTGCGCTCCAGCGTGGTTTTGTTCAGGAAAATACTAGAGTAAAATGAAAATAGAACACCCGGGTGGAGGCCGCACTGAAGGGTGTACATTTCTTGCGTCTCATCTCCCTTCGCTCCAACGTGGCTTGGTCGGGGAAATAGAAGAGTGAGATGAAGATAGGAAGCACGTGTGGGGGCCGCACGGGTCCCACCTTCCAGCGCTCCAGCGTGGCTTAGGGGTAAAAGAGAAAATTGGATACGGTCTCTGAAGGGGTAGACATATCTCGCGTCTCACCTTCATGTGATCCAAAGTGGTGATGAGTATGTGCCAAAGAGATAGAATAGGAGTATAAAGACTACTCCGTTCGATACCCCCGCCGCATGAGCTTTTTGGTTGCTACGATAATGATTTCACCCTGTTGGCTTGGAAACACCGTTCCCGCTTTCTTTTCGGCACCCAGGTTCAAAACCCAGTTAAGCTTGCTTTGCTGGCCCCGTTATATTGTCACTACTATACTGACTCCTGGAGTGTTTTTTTTCTGTGACTACCAGGAGCAGAAGATAGACCGCGACCGTGTTGCCAAGTGAAATAAAGCCGGTGAGTAATTTTGTTTCTTTTTCAAGAATACAGTTCGTTATTGTGAAACGCGGTTTGGCTTTTTCAAGGCAAATAAAAGAGTGAAATAAAAGATAGAGATAGGAAGCACGGGTGGAGATCGCACTGAAGGGATAGATATTTCTCGCGACTCACCTTCCTGCGCTCCAGCATGACATTTTAAGAGAATATCAGAGGAAGATAGGAGTAGTAGAGAGCACGGATGGAGTCCGCACTGCATCTCATTTTCCTGCGCTCCAGCGTGGCTTTGTTCAGGAAAATACTAGAGTAAAATAAAGATAGAACACCGGGGTGGAGCCGGACTGAAGGGTGGACATTCCTCGCATCTCATTTTCCTGCGCTCCAACGTGGCTTGGTCGGGAAAAAAAGAGTAAGATAAAGATAGAAAGCACGTGTGGGTGCCGCACTGAAGGAGTGGACATTTCACGGGTCTCACCTTCCAGCGCTCCAGCGTGGCTTAGGGGTGAAAGAGAAAATTGAATACGGTCTCTGAACGTGGTGATGAGTATGTGCCAAAGAGATAGAATAGGAGTATAAAGACTACTCCGTACAATACCCCCTCCACATGAGCTTTTTGGTTGCTACGATAATAATTTCACCCTGCTTGCTTTGAAATACCCTCCCCGCTTTCTTCGACGGCACCCAGGTTCGAAACCCAGTTAAGCTTGCCTCGCTGGCCCCGTTATATTGTCACTACTATACTGACTCCTGGAGTGTTTTTCCTCACTGAGACTACCCGGAGCAAAGTGGCCTCTTCCACTATTAACCAAAAGGTGGCGCCCGAGGCAAAACCGAGATTAGTGAAGGGTGCCAAAGTTTGATAGTAGGGAAATAGACCCCTCACAAAAAAATGGAAGCCATCAAAACAATGCATTTTCCAGTATAATCACGCCGCAGTCTGATTTTCACCGAAAATAAAGTGAAAATTGCTTTCCACTTCAGCTATATGAGGAAAATGGTCAGTTCTATTGATTTGTTCATGATATTTAATGGAATGGTTCGCCACAAAAAAATATTCCCCATATTTTAGTCATTGAAGATGATGATCACGATTGAAGAACTCGAGCAATCCTAGCAATCCCCTTCACATACTCACCAGTGGCATAACATAACATAGAGAACACAACAAAAAGGTGGCAAATCCATATTGAATCATGAGTTGTACGTTGCAAATATCTTCCAATAACTCGATTGCCCTGAAAAAAAAACATAAGTTTTTTCAGTTATACAGAGGTTTGATGTTGATGAAGGCATCTAAACCTATGGGGAATGTTGGGATGATTTTCTCCATTAGGCAAACAAACCTAAGTGTGTGTGTTTAAAATAATAATTTCAATTAAATCGTGTATTTTTTTTATTTTTTATATTCTGGTTCCCACGAAAAGGGATATCCTGTAATGTTCAGAGAACATCGTGGGAACCAAAGGAAAGAAGGTAGGAGTTGGTGTTCTTCTTGAATTTCTGGAGGTTGTATGCCTCGGGGAACACCTCCCTAGGCAATGAGTTCCAAAGCCTCGCTGTTCGTTGGATGAACGAGTCTTTGGGAAGTGATGTTCTGCAGGTCTCCAAAGTGACCACGAAGGGGTGTGATGACTGAACTTGACGGGTTAGTCTCGAAGAGACTGCCAAAGCAGGAACGATTAATGATATTTCAGAAGAGCATCGCCCATGAAAATATCTATAAAATAGAGACAAATCGCCAACTTTTCTACGGTGTTCCAGACAAGTGAGCGAGTTTGTAAGCGAGGCATCACCGACGAGACGAATTGCCCTTTTTTGGACAGAATCCGATAGCCTCAGGATATGTTTAGGTGCCGCGCTCCAAATATGGGAACAGTATTCCAGGACAGGTCGGATCTGTGCCTTATAGATCATAAGCAGCTGAGTGGGGGTGAAATAGCTCTTGGCACGAAACAAAAAACCAAGTTTTTGGGATGCACTTTTGGCAATGGACCTCACGTGATTTTCCCAGGAGAGGTTATTGCTGATAGTAATACCAAGCATCGATATGGATGACTTCAGTGGTATGGTCACTCCTGACAAAGTTATGTTAGGCACAGTGAGATCGGCTTTTCTAGAGAAAAGACATGCTTGTGTTTTGTTTGCATTGAATTCTACCAAGTTATTAGATCCCCACTCGAGAATTGTTGCTCAGTCCATATTTATATTATTAACATTTCTTCCTCGTTCATTTCTGGTTTCACGGGCTGATATAGGGGCCCTGGAAGAGGAAGCGGTATGGAGGGTACTATCATCGGCAAAGCTGTGTACTGGACATGAAGTTGCTTTCAACAGGTCGTTGATGTGAAGTAGAAATAGTGTTGGTGCGAGAATAGATCCTTGCGGAACACCAGCATTTATGAGTAGAGTGTCAGATGAAACTCCATCGACCACTACATGGAGAGACCTGTTTGAGAGAAAACTAGCAAGCAGAGAACACAGCTGAGGGGGCAAGCCATAAGACGGAAGCTTGGCGAGGAGTCCCTGGTGCCAAACTCGATCGAACGCCCTGGAGATATCTAATGCCACAGCTAAAGTTTTTCCATACAATGATAGAAATTAATTTTTGATCGGCATGATTTTTCTTATATTTTAATACATCTAATTAGGTAATGGACATCTGATGTATACTGCGATTGTTGTTTACTAGCTTATTCGACAGTACATATGATTGGAATGAAAGTTGGACCCATTTTTATTACCTAGCAACCTATAAAACATGGCGTGTTTTAATCTTAATATTTCGTACGCCTTTTGATGAAATATACTATTTCTTATGCATTGAGCCAAGAATATATCGATTAAAAGAAGCAGAAATTGACTTTTCTGACGTATTGTGAAACAACTTTCACCTCAACTACCAATGAATACAATAACAACAGATGCACTTGAATATAAACAAAATATGGATAACTGGATTTATTTCTCCATTCCAATACTCCTCCTAGAACAACTTTTGACGTAAGCCCATATTGGAAGTGCCAAATGAATGCTTCGTAAAAGTCACGGGTTTCGACAATGCACTCAGTTTGCATGTAATTCAACTCGATCCTTCCTTTTATTATCACCGTTGATAATGATGCACTGGCCGGTGTTTCGAATCAGCCAATTTTCTGATCCTTTCAACCACAATCCTTCTTGAACGCTAGCAGTCAAAGACATATACTCCGCTTTAGTGGTGGGAATTGCAACCGTGGGTTGCTTTCCAGGAAATAGCTCCTCCTTGCATCAGGAACACGTAGCCTGTTGTCGATCGCCTACCGCCCAGTCGAAATCACAATATCCGAGTATTTCAGAATTTCCATTTTTGGCATATGTCAGCTTGACGTCCATTGATCCTTTTAGGTATCTGAATACCCTATTTACTGCTAACCAATGTGCTCTTCCGAGATTAATAATGAACCCACTCGAAGATGAAACCGCAAAACAAATATCAGGCCTAGTAACTTGTGCAGCAAACATCAACGAACCTACCGCTTCCTGGTAGGGATTATTTTCCATATCTTTAGTTTCCTTTTCATTTTTCGGACACATATCTTTCGATAATTTTCAATTTGTATCCAAAGAGAGATTTTTTGTCACATCGTGAACGAGGAATTCAAAAATGATTTTTAATTTGAAATACCTCAGTGGCGTACCATTTTTTTCTTGAAAAAAATTGTGATCATTACATTACATAACATTCTTAATTGCATGTCAAAAAATGCGCAATAACTACCTCTCAAAACTCACCAAATTTCATTTGCATACTTTCAGAGCAATAAATAAATAGTCAGTTTTTAAGAAAAACTTTAACATTCCGTATCTCGGAAAACGAAGCATTTGCGGACTAAAGTTATATAGCAAACTGTCATTATTTTTTCATGCAGAATCATCCCCTGAAGTTTGTCGCACTCATTCACCAACACCCCGTATAACTTCACTTACCTGTAGATTTGTTGTAACTCGTTCATGCATTTGACGATTCTATACTCTTTGATAGTATTGATACTTTCTTGTTCCCCATTTTGGCATACATTTTTGTCCACATAACTGAAAGCCTCCTTCAACACTGCGGTTTGGCTTATGAGGTGTATGAAAGAACAAGTCAGTGATACTTCTATTGCTGAAATTATATTTAGTCGACTCAGTATAGGTTTTTACTTCTGAGCCTCTGTTTTTTTTTGGTTTTCTATATTTAAGTATTCAAAATCAGAAACATTACAGTTCTGCCATTTAATTATTAAAAAAACATGAACATTTTATATGAAAAATAAAATCTTCGTAAAGAAGTTTCCAAATTTTCGTTGATAAACGGTAATTATCGAATCATTGAGACAAAAAAAATTATATACAAACTTATAGGCGAGAACATTTAATGGAAGAGCACCTGTTTCTCTATGTCTGACCACACCCGTACATACCAGGTGTCAACGTATCTATTAGACAAGTCATAACTTATAGAATATTGGGTGTATCAACATGAGAATTGGTATAGGTAAATGGTATGTGAAGAGGAGAATTTTCGCATATTTTTCACTTTCCGTTCACTTCCGGTTTCACAGGAAATGGCTGTAGTTTTGAATTTTTAAATGGAACACCCTGTATATTGAACACTTTGAGATTCCACACCGAGACAATTCTGGATGAGAATATGACATTTTAAAAAGCTTTTACGCCCACTTCATTTTTTCAGACGCACTTTTAATATTGCATCTAGGTGGCCATGATCGGACGTAAACTAATCTGAGGACCTCAGGTGATGTCAGAAAACTACAATCTCAAAGTTTTAGTGACTAGTATGATAGATAGGAATGAGACAAGTTGGCAAAATTACATTTTCGTTACTAATTATTATTTTTCAAATGGCAACCAATTTTTGACAAGCACTTTCCGAAAAAAACGAGTTTTTGACGAATCTAACGATACTAATTTATTTGCGATTGGATTTAAAATAAGAACATAAATTATATATTACTAAGGAAAATACTGGATAATAATTCATTTACGTTCGTCAAGTGTGCCATGGATAGCCGTGATGCATAATATTTTGTAGTTATTTTTATCACGTCTTCTTTGGAAAACAAAACACTCACTTAGATAATGACAGTGACATAAGCTTTCTGAGCTGACAGTAAAAGTGTCTTAACTTTTGATTGAATTACAGTTTAATTTTTCTTCAAAATAATTCAAGGAATGCTGCTGAGTTGTATGCTCAGAGATATCCCAATCGGCAACATCCAGCCCAGCAGTATTTTCCGTATGTTGAGAATCGTTTCGGGCAAGAAGGAAATCGAGAGGCGGAACAGAAATTTATCATAAATGAAGAGACTGAGGATATCGTTCTTGCTATGGTTGATGTTGATAAAACGGTTTCTTTAAGAGAAATTAGCTAAGCAATGTAGATAAGTCACAAATCAGCAAGAAAAATACTGAAAAAGCACGAATATCGAGTCTTAAATATCAGTTAGGTACATCAATATTTGTATGCTGACGATGCCCAAGTAGCACACAGAGGTCATAATTCGGTTAACTAGACCTTTCGCAAAAGTCCATGACTTATGTCTTGTAATATGCTGAGACGTCGCTATGTATGCCAATACGACAAAAAGGCACACTCTTGCGACGTCACCTCGACGTTATAAAGTAGTGGTAATGACTTGCCGATATAGACTTATATAAGGCAGTCGCATAAGGGTTGGATTGAATATTATTATTACGTCGTTCTGTGGTCTTAGTGTAGTCGTTATATCATTATGCATGAAGGTCATAAATCTTTCTAATATAGTATTACAATATGTATACCATATCAAAAGATTTTATATAATAATAATATAATACATAATTCAGTCTTCCTTCACATGTTCATGATACTCTGTGGTAATGTCCTACACCGATCATCCTAACAACAAATGGCCGTGATAGTTATCGAGATAAAAATGATTCATTTATGTGTTTTTAGAATTGTTCTGAAACTCTAGTGACCAAGCAAATCCATTTTTACGATCAAAATCCAATTCTACTCACTTAAAATTCATGCGCCTCGAAAATGAAGAGAGATAAATATTTATTTTCATTTCAGAAAAAATATATTTCATCAATTTTTCTCATTAATCGTTGAAATATGTAGACCATATTACGAAAGATACTTGATTAGCACATCTCCAATGATTTTTGAATTGATATAACACCCAGGGTCCCATATTTTTAATTTTAAATATTTTTGTTCCAATATGGCTACTAGAATGATGTTATCAATCAATCGAAAAACATGGATGCCGTCTTTCTAGTGTCGAAAAGTTGTAATTACTCCGGTATGTACTATCATAGAATAGTTTACGAGTGTCTCAAAGACGTCGTAATATCTCACATAAAAAAGTTGTAATGTAGTCGCTGTGACCACAAGTAGCAAGTTTTGTTGTAATAACGTCGTAACGCTATCAAAAATCAAAACAGAAGAAGATATACACTGACATTCACAATAGAGGTTATGTTGAACAGTTATATTGAAATATTTTGTATTTATCTCTCTAGTAATGTCCTAGAATCTTTGGGCAAATTTCCAATTTGTGTTGAAGATTTTATAATATTCATCAGATCATTCAATGCAGTATGCGGAATTTTGTGAACTAATGCCCAGTTCCTCAATTTTTATTTGAAAACGAAACATTTTTCTAAGTGTTCTTCATCACCCTCATCCACACTTCCTCCTTCAAAAGCACTTTCCACAGTGATACTCTCTGAGGTTGGTTCTGAACTTGTACATTTTCGTCTGGGACTGGATGAACTTCATTTTTTTGCAGTGTCCCGATAGACTGAGTTAATTTTGGGGTAGGCACCCCTTCCTCTTTATATTTTTTAAAGAAATTTCTATATGCTCCAGTTCTCTTGTAGGGCATATTGGATTTTGGTTTTGGCATTTTAATTATTCATATGTAACTGAATATCCCACATACAAACACAATATACCTAACCAAGAAAAATAACATTACCAACAAAAATAAGCTAACCATAGATACATAATGCAGTCATTACGACCAAAGTTCATCAGTTGATGAAACTACATTACATGAGTACAATATGTAGTCGTGGAAACGTTTCAAAAATCTATTCATTAGAACCACATATGTTCATAGTCATAATAACGTCACAGCAACTGCTCTTAAGTTCTACTCAACGACACATACAATTTATTCACATACAAACCACATTACAACTTCATCTTGAGAATTCTTTATTGTACTCTCGTTATATCTACTACACGACGTCATAGCGACGCCTTAAGGTTACAAAACGCACATTGACTTTTTGGTTCTAAAACATTACAAATACTTGGTCTTTAAGACGTTATAAGAAGTTATTATGTCATTAATTTTATGACTCTGTGCTACTTGGGTGGCGATAGACATGTAGTGTTTTGTGATTGCTTCAAAAAATTTGGCGTCAATGTCTGGGCTGGTATCGTTGGAGACAGAATAATTGGGCCAATATTGTTTCAAGGTCACTTAACAGGGGTTAGGTACTTAGGTGTTTTCAAAATGAAATCGAGGATCATCTTAATAATCTACCTTCAGCAGTTTCACGGCGAATTCACTCCCAACAAGATGGAGCACCCCCTCATAATACCAGAGAAGTTCTTAATTACTCAATAGAGCATTTTAATAATCGAGTTATTGCAACCAATGGTCCAGTACGGTGGCCTGCCCGCTCACCGGATCTTACTGTGCTCGATTTCTTTATTTCAAAATATGTTGAAAAAACAGTTCACTATGCAACGGCCCTAGCCACTCTTGAAATCTTAGAAGAAAGAATTCTACGGGCATTTAGAAGTATAACGCCCCAAATGTTACGGAACGTGTTGAGAGAAACAATTGAACAAGCTGAATTTTAATTAATAATTGCTTATCTCTAGGAGTTTATCCCCATTTCCAGAATTCCAGTTATCACGAAAATCATAGAGGCGCTAGTCAAAACAAGGTTGATATCCTACCTGGAAACAAACTCCTTGCTGTGTCCAGAGCAATTTGGCTTTAGAAAAAATAAATCAACTACGAGAGCTATTCTGGGCGATATTTCGAATGTCGACTCGAGGAGAGAAAGCATCCTTCTTTAACGTTTTGTGATCTGACTACAGCTTTTGATTGTGTATCCCATGATATATTACCTGAGAAACTTTTCTGTTATGGCATTCGTGGACTTCCATTCGAATTTTTTAGGTCTTGTTCGCATGGGCGATCTCAGTGTGTTTCGGTTGAAGGTGCCAAATCAGCATTAATGCAAGTCGTCCATGGGGTTCCACAAGGCTCTGTTTTGGGACCAACCCTATTCATTCTGTATATCAATGATTTATATTATCATATATTACCGAAAAAATGCATTCTCCTTGCTGACGACACCACACTGATAGATCGTAATAGTAAATTAGAGGAACTGATTGACTCTTCCAAACTCACCTTGCAAATGACAAATGAGTGGTTATGTTCAAATAAGCTTATGTCGAATTCTGGTGAAAGTCAAAATCTTATTATATCTTCAAACTCCTCACTAACAGGTGGATGAAGTGTCATGTTACTTGGTATATCCATTGATGACAAACTCAACTGGATGTGTCAAGTGGAAAATCTGTCGAAAAAATAATCTTGATTCGCAGATTGAAAAATTTTGTTGATGCAGATACTGTAAGAGCCAGCTATTTTGGACTTTTTCACAGTCATATGACTTATGGAAATGTCTTGTGGGGTAATTCGTCTCCCATTCAAACAAAATTTTTGTTTTACAAAAAAGGGTTGTCCGAATAATATCAGGGGCGGGCTACAGAGATCACTGCCGTGCTCTATTTATTCATCATCCTACCGCTTTCATATATTCCACTGTGCTTGAAATACATAAAAGAAGATCCGATTTTGCTCTTTCAGCGGATACGCATCAGGACCAAACAAGGTCAGGAAACCTCGTGAGAACACCAAGATATAGACTCTCTGTATCACAGAAAAATTCATTGAATATAAACCTATAAAATGAATTACCTTTGGAAATAAGAAATATGAACTTTTAAGAGATCAGTGAAATATTGTCTACTGATGAACTGTTTTTACTCTGTAAAGGACTTCCTGAACTATAATTTCAACGTAGATAATCTAGGCTTTTAATGTGTTTGTCAATTCAACTTCTATACCCCTTTCTGTATTGTTTACAATGACTGAGTTCTGAGTTAACCTTATTTTATTCCTGTGTTGTAATGCGATGTCAACGTAGGAAATTTAGTCTTACTCTTTTAACTTGTAACTTTTAACTTTAAATTTTGTTTTCTCAAGGATCTGCTACAAATGTATTTATATATATATGGACCTTGTTAATAAATCTCTCTCTTTCTCTGTGTGTGTGTGTGTGTGTGTGTGTGTCTTGAACAAGGAGGGATGCACTTTGAAAATTTACTACAGTGGAAGTAAATAAATTATTAACCATGGCACACTTGACAAAAGTAAATAAATTATCATCCAGTATTTTCCTTAGTAATATTTAATTTATGTTCTTATTTTCAATCCAATCGCAAATAAATTAGTATCGTTAGATTCGTCAAAAAAATTCTTTTTTCGGAAAGTGCTTGTCAAAAAATGGTTGCCATTTGAAAAATAATAGTTAGAGACGAAAATGTGAGTTTCCCAACTTGTCTCATTCCTATCTATCATACTAGTCACTAAAACTTTGCGATTGTAATTTTCTGACATCACCTGATGTCCTCAAATTAGTTTACGTCTAATCATGGCCACCTAGATGCAATATTAAAAGTGACTATAAAAAATCGAACTTATTAAAATGTCACATTCTGATACGGAATTGTCTTAGGAATCCAAAAATGTTACAATATATAGGGTGTTCTATTTAAAAATTCAAAACCGGAGCCGTTTCCGGTGAAACGGGAAGTGACCGGAGAGTGGAAAATATGCGAAAATTCTCCTCTTCACATACCATTTACTAATACCAAATCTCATTTTGATACACCTAATACTCTAGAAGTTATGACCTGTCTAATGGATATGAACTTATGTTCTATTGGAAGATGACTATTATCATTATCATTTTATCACCTCTGAATAGAAAATATGCCCCTGGCGCCGGTTATACCTACGCATAAATATGTAGACGTTTCCCAGATGAGCGTAAAAACTGAAAAAGTATCCCAACCAATAATACCCATCCAGAGATAAATCGAAAGGTAAATAAATAGGGGTGAGGTATTTTCTGTATATCGAAGTACGATTCAAATAGGGATTGGATGCCTCGTACTCCTCTGCTGCGAAAAATTCGTTCCCGAATGCCAGGAGTACCGTCATCGTGCTGAAGAATGTCAGAGCGATGTTAATAAAACAACAGAACATGCGGGTTTGGAACATCTTCGTCTGTCGGAATGTCTCGAGTTCATTGCTGAAAAAAAAACGTCAAATTGGTTATTTATTTCATTTTATTTTCATTCCAGCTTATTTATTCCACTTTCGATAAAAATAATCAAATGTGGGTGTCCGCTTCGTTTTTTCTGAGGACTTTGGATAAACTTCCAGAAACGTTGATTGTTCTGCAATCAAAGCTTTGGAAGTTTGGTGTAAGCATTTATACGAATTTTTAACAATTTTTGCAAAATTTGTTATTATTGATATGGCTTTACTACAACAAAACAATTAATGATGTTGAAATTCTATCTTCCCATCTTGTGAATACTTATAGTGATTTGTCAAAAAAATATTTCCAATAAAAACATACAACTCAAAGAACGGAAAGGCACCAGCTATGTGGTATGATGAATCCCTAAAAAGTATGAGGAAGTCTTTGTCAAATTCGAAACTTGTAGCCGATATAACTAAAGAACAAAGGGATTATATAACATATAGAACTTTGAAGAAAAATTATATTGCCCAGCTTAAAAATTCTAAGAAATTAGCTTATGACAATTATATTAATTCGGCGGGAAATAGGGCGGAAGCATGTTGGCAAATAATAAATTTTGAGGGAAACAAAAACAATAATAATAGAACTCATACTGATATATCCTGAACTTTTCAATGAATTTTTTGTTAACATTGCTGACAATATCATTCAATCTCTTCCAACGGTATGCAAAGCGGATTTACTGAATTTCAGAAATTTTCCAGCACCCTGCAGCTCTTTTTTTCTGGGCCCAGTGACTGAAGAAGACGTTCAAAATGCAATCAAGTCACTCAAAAATTCCAAATGCTTGGACGCCTATGAACTAAATAGTGATATCATTGAAGAGACCTCCGAGATATTGTTGCAGAATCTTTCTGAATCGATAAATTTAATATTCACAAGTGGTATTTTTCCTGATGCATTTGAGCTATCAAAAGTTATTCCCTTATTTAAAAACGGTGACATTTCTTCTGTTAACAATTATCGTCCAATTTCAATAATATCCAATTTCAGCAAAATAATTGAGAAGATTATTAAACAACGTCTTTACGCATATTTTGAAAAATATAAATTATTCAACGAATCCCAGTTTGGTTTTTGTGAGGACCGCTCTACGGCAGAGGCAGTTCTCAATGTGGTAAGTGAAGTTGTCGACAATCTCGAGCAAGGTAATGACACACAGCTATTACGCTCTGCGACCTCTCCAAGGCGTTCGACTGCGTCTCTCACGACATATTATTGGAGAAACTATATTATCATGGCATCAGCGGAGTATCTCTATCCGTCATAAGATCATATTTTTTGTCGAATAGATATCAAGCAGTCAGTAGCAATAATTGCATTTCAAATTTTAAACTTGTTGAACATGGTGTTTCCCAAGGATCAGTATTGGGACCACTTCTGTTCATAATTTACGTGAATGACATCAGTAACTTCATGCATCCATATAAATCTGTTTTGTTGCCGATGGCACTACATGTATTTACTCTGACAAAAATGCGATTGAACTATCTAGAATATCAAATGAAGTCGATGAGAAGGCAGAAAGTTGGTACGTGACAAATCGACTCAAACTAAATACAGATAAAACGCAACAGTTACAGTTTTCAACAAGCTCTGCCGCTACATCAAGTGCAGACAGCGTTAAATTACTTGGGATTGTTGTCGATAGTACTCTCACTTGGACCTGTCATATTAACCAATTGAGCAAAACACTATCTAGAACACTTTTTCATTGCGTCAGCTGAAAAATGTAACTAGTTTCGATACATTGGGAATAGCATATTTCTCCCTCTTCCATTCTTACATTAGCTATAGTGTTATACTCTGGGGCAACCCAACTGGGGCTTTAAAAAATTTTAAATTGCAGAAAAAAGCTATCAGAATAATAACTAATTCTGGTTATAGAGATCATTATCAACCTCTGATTTTGAAATTGAGAATAATGCCGTTACCATCATTATTTTTGTACAACGTTCTCAAAAAAATTCATAAAAAATCAACTTCATTAATTAAGCAATCAGACCTTCAACGCTATGATACCAGACATTGTAACAAAATTCGAGCAAACCGCTATCGTTTGAGTAAATCACAAAAGAATACTCTGGATTTCAACCTCTACAACTATCTTCCCGATAATTTTAAAATTCTTAGTATGTCCAAATTCAAAAAAAAAAATTATCTTTCGAGTTTTTACTTCTATTCTGTCGAAGAATACGTGAATTATTTTAAATGTTTATAATGTCATCTTTGTTTTTATATTTTTGTATTTGTGTTTCTTGCTTGTTTCTATACTATTTCAATTGTTCAATCTGATCATTACTTTTATGCAATTTTTTTACTTGCTACAAACATTTTATTATGTAACGTGGTGAAATGAACTATCTATCTATCTATCGCAATTTTGAACACTTCTGGACACGTACCAGTTTCAAATATTTCATTCATCAAATAAGTAAGAATGTATTCCGAAATTTCTTTGAATGTTTCAGCTCTTATGCGGTCAATACCAGGTGCCTTGTTATTTTTCAAATAGATATTTCGTTTGTGTCAGTAGGAGCCATGAAAAATGAAAACGGGCCGGGCTTCTTTATTGGATTGATGTTGGTTGGTTTGATTTTGAGTGCCCAGTCTCTACTCATCTGGACGAAATAATTGTTGAAATGATTGGAGATTTCGAGGGCATCTGATTTTGATGTGTTTTCATCTTTTTTATTTCATTACAAACATTTTTTTGTTGCATATGTCTCTAACAACATTCCAAAAGTTTTTTGAACTATTATTGTTGGATCTTATCAATTGTTTATAATAATCTGATTTTGTTTTCTTCATGAGCTCATTCAGTTTGTTTCTATAAGTTTAGAATCGGATATTCAATTGTGTATTGTTTGGATATTTCATCATAGAATCATACATTCTGTCCCTTTTTTTATTGATTCTATCAAGCCTTGTGTAATGCACTTTTCTTTTCCTTCTGTATTCACTAGTACAAGATTCCATTATTGATGATATTGTCTCCACAAAATAATTACAAATTTCATTAAAGTTTGTAATATTATAGTAAGAGTCCCATCTTTCTTTCACTATGATATTTTCAAGTTACTCTAATTCACTTGTTTCACAATGAACTTCTGATCCATCTCTACTTTTTTGGTTGACTCAGCGAATTGAACAAGAATTGGGTAATGGTCGGTTATGAGAGTTTTCAAAACAAAGGAGTTTAGCTCTTCTTCTACTAATCTACTACTTCTACTAGAGCTCGTCCAGTATTGAAACGACCACTTTGGCTTTCCCCTATCTAACAACCAATTTTTCTCGAAACATTGTCTAACTGTGGCTATTAATAGAAATTTCATAGGCGTACCAAATTATTTGGCGGACGAGTCTTGTGATTATGGTCCATTCGATTCAAAATTGGTGTGGGGGTTTTGGAGTCGAAGATTAGGAAATTTTGTCAAAACTCATAAATTCAAGATGGCGGCTTCAAGATGGAGGACAAACATTTTGATTATGGTCCAATTCGATTCAAAATTGGTGTGGTGTGGTTTTCAGAGTCAAAAATCATGAAATTCTTGTCAAAATTCATAAATGCAGGATCACGGCTCCAAGATTGAGGACAAACATTGTGATTATGATCCAATTCGATTCAAAATTGGTATGTGGGGGTTTTTGGGTCGAAGATTATGAATTTTTGAAATTTTGACTTATAAATTCGAGATGGCAGCACCGAGATGAAGGACGAGTTTTCTGATTGTGGTCGTATTTCATTCAAAATTGGTATGTGTGTGTTGTACAAGAATTATTACTTCGACTTTCTACTTTCATGAATACTTTGTGAAAATCAAATACTTTGACAAGTTCTTACTTACCAACTTATCACTGCCCAATCAAATTAATTGGTACCTACTTTTATGAACACTTCGCGCGACAAGCTTTCTGGAATATATCAATATATATATATATATATATATATATATATATATATATATATATATATATATATATATATATATATATATATATATATATATATATATATATATATATATATATATATATATATATATATATATATCCATATATATATATATATATATATGGATAAATATAATATATATAAATTCATATATTCAAGATGGCGGCTCCAATATGGCGTTTTGTGATTATGGGGTCGGAGATCACGTTTTCAAAATCCATAAATTCAAGATGGCGGACGAGTTTTGCGATTATGGACCGTGAGGGTTTTTGTGGTCGGAAATTATGATTTTTTTGTTAAAATTTAAAAATTCAATACATAGATATAAAAAAAGACAGATAGACCGGAATGGTACCGAAAACGTGACCAGAACGAAACAGACAGACATATATTTTCTTTGTGTGGCATTGCAATGCATGCCGGATCCAGCGAGTTTTTCATAAAAATTCCAAATGGTCACTCCAAGATGGGGACAAGTTTTGAGATTTACAGATTGTTTTATCAAAAAAATACGAATATACAAGAGGACTAACTAGTTTTTTATCATGAATGACTTGACTGCCCAGCAAAGTTGAATAAATAACTGCACTACCTATTTATCAATCAAACAAACCTAACCTTTCAAACGCTGCATGACAAGACACTGGTGAAGATTCGCCGTAGCATAAGCATCCACATCAAATCGTGTCCACTCGTGTTTTCCCCCTCTCTACCTACCGAACGGTCGTTTCAATACTGGACAAGCTCTACTACTTATCTACTAATGCTTTCAACATATGTCGATGTTCCTGAAAAAAATTACTGCCAAAGCGATTCTCTAATTTTGAACGGTTTGCGGGATACACTTCTTTTCTTAATGGGCGCAGACTATTTTCAAAAGTCGCACTCAGGAATTGTCATCAACTAAATTTTCTCAAATGCCACCTATTATTTTTCGAAATTCTTCGGAAGGGAATTGAGTTTTCAGGATCCCACCTGGAATTGAACAAGTCCTACCTACAAAATTTTGCACGAAAATATATCAAATAATCTTACCGTTAAGTCACCATTTTGTACAATGACATTTGACTAAAAAATTCCATGGCGCCGTCAACAGTTTTTTCCCTATTTTTTATTTCCAAATTATCCTAAAGAAATTCACCCGATGGTCACATCCATACACTGTATACAAAATTGTTTCTCAACCGTACTCGTGCACTTTACTGTGACTAGAAGAAGCTTAACCCTTCTATGACTTTCACTTTCTATGTTCACCCTCGCATTCTAACGAAAACATTGCACCATGGTGATTTCATGGATTATTAGAAGCGTCGCAACTCACCGAAGCTGCAACAATTTTTCCGCCCATAACAGGCTGCATTTTCTCATCCTCGAGTAATCCCGAAAGTATTTTTACGTCATTCTCGTATAACTTCACTACCGACATTCGCCGAAATTTTCGTTATTGAATATAAACTCCCGAAAAAGTCACTTTCTGAGTATGCATAATTTTTCTGGTTTGAAAGATTAATATTCTGCGATTTTTTAATACCTCCTCTTATATTCGATCGTCAGCTTTAAACGCTGATAAAGTTTGAAATATCTGTACAATAGGTTTATTGTATGTAACCACGACAATAGTGTCATACAAGCCAAAGATCTAGTGAAGCTATAAGCTGGTGAGGATCATTCAAAAATATATGTTTTTTTCTCAATTGTTCAAGAAACTTAACACTTGCGGACTATCACTATGTTTTTCTTACCAATTCTCATCGAATACCAAAATTGCGTCTCTCCAGAGTGCACCAATCTCTCCATAACTCAATCTCTGTCTTCTAATAATTTCTTTATTTTTTCTAACAAGGAGAACATACTCTTTATCGATCTCTCGCAAATTAAAACTAACGAAACTGAAAGTTTTTCTCCTAAGGATTTTCTTGATTTTCTCAAACTTGCTTCTGGTGAAAAACCAAAAAGTTGTCCGAATAACGACAATGCTATTCAGAATCAGAACACTCATTCCATACATAGTTTCTTTGAAAGTTTTTTCTGTCGTCAAGAGATCAGCACAACTGAGTAGAATCAAAAGGAAAGAACATGCGAAGATATGGGGGATTGCCAGCAATAAGTAGAAAACTTTAGCCACTACTTTCTTTGGTGGTGAGAGACCCATGATTCTGTGAAAAAGTTCCATCCACTTGAAAAAATCTTCGGGAACGTGTTTCTCGACAAGAGTAAGTAAATTAAAAGGTTTCATTTTCTCTCAAAGAATGAAGGATGTATCTGCAACTACAGTATTATAGTGGATAGAAAAATATTTCGAATAGATTTCAAGATCAATGAAATATATCAACCTTTTCCAATTATGAAATAATAATAGTTGTTAACGTCATATCTAGTTGGAAAACGAAGTGGGTTACGGTTTCGTTGCACTGAAAATTACAGTTATCTGAAGATTTCTCTGTACGTTATCAACGATGTGGTTTTTTGTTTGATTTTTATATCGTTCCATATCATTTACAAATTGAACAACATTGACAACAGTGATTTCAGTTTGATATGATGTTGTAACCTTTGTATTCCAGTAAAATTAGACTATATTCCAAATAGAACTGTAGTTATTCCTCGGGGATTAATTACTTTCCGAAATAGCAATCTGTTAAGTACCAAGAGATGAGAATATCATATTATTAGTCTAATCAACAAGTTCAAACACGTGTTAAATAGATATAAAGCTCCTGAAAATATGATACGATAGCTCATTCGATTCGGAATGACGTCTAGAAGAATGTCATTCAAGGATTTATTAGCACGTAAAAAATTGCGATTGTTATCAACAAAATAAGATAAAAAAATGAAGGTATTTCGTTTTTCGTTAATAATTTCTAAAATAATGATATTTAAGGAATTATGAAAAAAGATCCTGAAAGAGGAGGAAATTTCCAATGAAAAAGTCTCCCAGAACTCTATCTCTATCATTTAGAATTTTTTTTTAACGCTGAAAATAGGGCTCCGCGAGGTCGTTACGGCATAGGCGCACCGTCTAAAAAGCCGTTATATCACCTAAAATAATTTTTTTATAGTATTAAATAACAATTTGAAAATTCGAATAAATTATGATGTAATCTAGACACTTGAACGAAAAAAACCTCGGTTGAAAAAAATTTTCATGTCGATTTTTCAAAAAGTTACACCATTGTTGATTAACTAATTTTTTTCCAATCTCTGCTTTTATAAATTACGACATAAAAGTTTAAATAACTGGTCTATAAAATTTTCGCTTCGTGAAGCTCTTTTCATTTAGGTATTTAATGAAGCAATGCAAAAAATGTTTATTAAAGTTTATTATTTTGTTAATTATAATTTTTTTAAGTTGAAAAGGGAAACATTCTCAATTGAATATTGATAGAAAGATTTTTCTGTGAATTGAAAAATCCACGATTAAAATGAAGCTATTTTTTGTGAATGTCTAACAGAAAACAACTACTTCTCCGGCTAAAGCCACGCTGGACATTGAACTACATCTGATAGATATTCTGAAAAGGCCCTAACTCAAAAGAAAAAATCTGAAATTGAAAATTTGCATTTTTATTCAGATAGTTATTTGATTTTCTATTCCAGTCTTAATTGAGAACTCATAAAGATGAATGAGTTCTCAATTAAGACTGGAATAGAAAATCAAATAACTATCTGAATGAAAATGCAAATTTCAATTTCAGATTTTTTCTTTTGAGTTAGGGCCTTTTCAGAATATCTATCAGATGTAGTTCAATGTTCTGTTAGACATTCACAAAAAATAACTTCATTTTAATCGTGGATTTTCAATTCACAGAAAAATCTTCCTATCAATATTCAATTGAGAATGTTTCCCTTTTCAACAGAAATATGTTCAAATCAAAATTGCAGAAATATCTGCAAGAAAACTGTTACTACAACATTTCTGGATTTTTAAACTCAAGATAAAATGTTAGTTCTGTCTGTGTATATATGACATTTATATTTTACATTCGATTTGTTTAAAATTCGACATAAATGTTAGTTCTATCTGTGTATATATGACATTTATATTTTGTATTTTGGTATTTTGATTATTTGTCTACATTTTTGTGTTCTTGACGTATCCTATATCATGTATTTGATCTTGAAGGATTCAATAAATTATTATTATTAAATTATTATTCTGAAAGGACCCTACTCACCAGAAATCATTTTACTCTTTTTTAGAAAATATCCTTCTTTGCCTTATTCATCTATATGAAATCTCAATTGAGACTGGAATAGAAAATCAAATAACTATCTGAATAAAAATGCAAATTTTCAATATTAGATTTTTTCTTTTGAGTGAGGTCCTTTCTGAATATCAATCAGATATAGTTCAATGTCCAGCATGGCTTTAGCAGGGGAAGTAGTTGTTTCCTGTTAGACATCCATAAAAAATAACTTCAGTTTCATTGTGGATTTTCCAATGCACAGAAAAATATTTCTATTCAATATTCAATTGAGAATGTTTCTCTTTTCATCACTACAGATGTATCATCAGCAGAAATGATGGATGACGCTGGTAAGTCTAGTTTATCAATGTCATTCATATAAATGAGAAACAGAACGAGGCCCAGGATTGAACCCTGAGGTATACCAATGTTGATATATGTTTGATCCGATTCAGATTTTTTCTTTTGAGTTAGGGCCTTTTCAGAATATCTATCAGATGTAGTTCAATGTCCAGCGTGGCTTTAGCCGGGAAAGTAGTTGTTTTCTGTTAGACATTCACAAAAAATAGCTTCATTTTAATCGTGGATTTTTCAATTCACAGAAAAATCTTTCTATCAATATTCAATTGAGAATGTTTCCCTTTTCAACATGAATACCCCACAAGAGGTTATCTTGACGATGGAAGATAGTGACTAAAGTTTATCTTTCAGTCGCAGATGATTCCACATCTGATTTTATGAACATCCTGTTTATATTTTCAACAAATTTTTTTAAATTAACAAAAAATGAAATTTCTTATAAAATGAAAATATAATCAGGAAAATCTATACAAGTGTAGAAAGGGCAAACTGATTAGTTCACCCCGATAAGTTATTGCGTTCACCAAATTATATTTCCTATGGAAAAATGATTCAATTTGTCAATAACTTGCCGTTTTTTGGATTCGCCTATCAAAAACCACATTCATTCAATTCTTATAAAATTTTATAAAAAAATTTTTTTTCAGTGATATCTCATCATTGCTGTTTTTGCATCTGATATAGGTATTGACTACCATTGGAAAAAAAAATTATACGTCATTTGTTAAGAAATTGTTGATAAACAAATAGACTATTTTGGGATTTTTGAAAAAAAAATTCCACCATCTCATTGCATAGGTAAAATTATGATTTAAAAAAAAATATTTTCCTAAATAATTTTTTTTATTGTTTATAATCTTTTTTTTATATTTCAATTGTTTAAATAATTTTGAGAAATTATTTCATCCTTAAAAATCATCATCGACCTTTTTCAATGAATTAAGAGAGAAATAATTTTTTTTTATGAATAATTTCATTGTTTATTGACTTAACAATTTGTTATAAACAAATAATATTAACCTTTCAATTTTTTTTTCGAAAACTTCAGGAAATAACAAAAACAACTATGTATATTTTTTTCTATACTTTGTTATACATAGTTATTCTTGTTATTTCTTGAAGTTTTCGAAAAAAAATATAACGGTTGATATTATTTGTTTATAACAAATTGTTGAGTTAATAAACAATGAAATAATTCATAAAAAAAAAAAATTATCTGTTAATTCATTGAAAAAGATCGATGATGATTTTTGAGAATAAAATAATTTCTCAACTAATCATTTAAACAATTAAAATATAAAAAAACAATTATAAACAATAAAAAAAAATATTTGAGAATTTTTTTTTTTAATCATAATTTTACCTATGCAATGAGATAATGGATTTTTTTTTTTAAATCCCTAAATAGTATGTTTATAAACAATTTCTTACCAAATGACGTAAACGTTTTTTTTCCAATGGTTATTATTACCTATATTAGATGCAAAAACAGCAATAATAAGATATTACTGAAAAACAATTTTTTTGATAACAATTTTTAGAAATTAAATTTTTTTATCATTTGAAAAAATTATAATTAACAAAATAATAAACTTTGATACATTTTCTTTGCATTGCTTCATCAGGTACCTAAATGAAAAGAGCTCCACGAAGCGAAAATTTTATAGACCAATTATTTTTAATTTAAAAATTGGAAAAAAATTTTTGATTAACAATGGGTAATTTTTGAAAAATCGACATGAACATTTTTTCACCGAGGTTTTTTTTCTTCAAGTGTCTAGATTACACCATAATTTATTCAAATCTTCAAATTGTTATTTAATACTATAAAAAAATTATTTTAGGTGATATAAAGGCTTTTTAGACGGTGCGCCTATGCCGTAACGACCTCGCGGAGCCCTAATTTCAGCGTTAAAAAAAATTATAAATAATAGAGATAGAGTTCCAAGAGGTGAGACTTTTTCATTGGAAATTTTCTCCTCTTTCAGGATCTTTTTCATAATTCCTTAAATATCATTATTTTAGAAATTATTAACGAAAAACGAAATACCTTCTTTTTTCAATCTTATTTTGTTAATAATGTAACGTAAATAAACTCAACTTGGTTCTACTAATTTATTTCACACTTAATCTACAACTTAATTTAAATTACTAACTACGCCGTATAGCTCGATCGTATGGGCTCGTTCAGACTGTTTGTGCCATCTTGAGGGCTACCTATTTATCTCCGTCACAGGATTCCCGATCTTTCGAATTCCGGCAGTTGGCGACGGCATGTTCCAATTGTTTCCAATATTGACCGTTGTTTTCCGCGGAAGAGCGACTGGATGGTTCTCGAATATCTCCGGGGATGATCTCATCGCTGTCGATGGCAACGTGTGAGGCGACAGGTCCGGCCTAGGTTCGTTACATTGCCCCCTTCTTAAAGACATTTCGTCCCGAAATTTCATCCTTGGAGTGTGACGATATCTGCATGACTCCCCATATCTGCACCGTGAAGTTCGATGGAAGTAACACTCCATGGTCTTCATGATCGGTCGTGGAAGAGGGTTACAGCAAACCAAAATCCTGACGCCGCTGGATCTGAATATCGCCTCCAGCATACTTCTTATGACTCTCCAGTCCAACCCATCAATACCACAGGATAGTTTTGGAATTGCTAGATCCGCCAGATTCTGGTCCACCATAGTATCTCTTAGTTTGGTGAGACTCTTCCAGACATCTTCATAGGACGGTTTATCTTGGGAATGCCTCTTGGTAACTAGGTAGTAGATGTTTCTCTGGCCTTTCTTCTACTGTAGCACCCACCAACTTCTGGATTCTGCTCCCGCAGTGTTTGGAGTTGACCAAATTTCTTGGAGAACACTACGGCGATGCCCCTGGACATTCGAAGATCTTCTGCCACACAGTGCGCTAGTGCGTAGTCAGCAGGCACCTCGAAAGGTCTCGTGACTCCTCTCTAGTAACCCCATGTAGAACTTTCTGCCCGTTTGAATACAAGGACATAAACTTCTCGAACGTCATATCATCCTCCGGTGGCTTGAGGGTACGAACTTGGTCATGGTTTCCAGCGTAAGGGGCCAACCTGTTGAAATGGACGACCCTTGGTTTCCCTCGGGTGGCTTATGGATTCGGTACACAAGGTCGTTTATCCTTTTCACGATTTTATACGGGCCTTCCCACGAGTTCCGCAACTTTGGTGATAGTCCACGACGACGTTTGGGGTTGTACAGCCAAACCAGGTCATCAACCTTGAATCCTCCAGCGTCGGCCTTGATGTCATAGGTCTTCTTCATTTTATCGCTGGCACTCTGGATGTTCAACCGGACTCGTTCGTGGATGTCGTCCATTCTCTGCCGAAGTTTGCTGACGTAGTCCTCTCCCGCAGTGTCTTGTCCTGGCGGTATCCCAAACTTCAGGTCACAAGGCAGTCGCAGTTCTCGGCCCATTATAATACTAGCAGGAGTTTGACCGGTTGACTCGTGTACTGCGGATCGATAGGCCATCAGGAACAAATGAAGATACTGGTCCCAGTCTCTTTGATGGTCAGAGACAACCTTGGACAAGTGGCGGTTGATCGTCCTGTTCATCCGTTCCACCATTCCATCGGACTGCGGATGTAGGGCCGTGGTTCTTGTCTTGCGGATGTTCAGCAGTAGACATATTTCTTGGAAGAGGTTGGATTCGAAATTTCTGCCTTGATCCGAGTGCAGCTCCATTGGAATACCGAATCGACATATCCACTCTTTCACCAAGACGTCGGCGACGGTGATGGCTTCCTGGTTGGGCAGGGCATAGGCTTCCGCCCACTTACTGAAGTAGTCCATTGCCACAAGGATGTATTTATTCCCGTGGTCGGATACGGGAAACGGGCCGGCGATGTCAATGGCGATTCTCTCGAACGGGCTGCCTACGTTGTACTGACGCATCGGGGCCTTGGGTCGTATTCGAGGTCCATTGCTAGCAGCGCATACAGCGCACTTCCTGCGAATTCTTTTCCACGGGCCACCAGTCTATTGTCTATTTCACGCGAAGAGTGTATCAGTTTATATTCCCACGCACAATTGTCCACTTCGCGAAAACCGGGCCACTGTCTATTTTCTGTTTCACGCGAACAGTGTATCAGTTTATATTCCCACGCACAATTGTCCACTTCGCGAAAACCGGGCCACTGTCTATTTTTGGCGTACAAAAAGGCCTATCAATTTATTTTTCTGACTATCCACTCCACGATCACTTGTTTATTTTCAAAATCTCACTTCCGACACCAATTGTAACGTAAATAAACTTAACTTGGTTCTACTAATTTATTTCACACTTAATCTACAACTTAATTTATATTACTAACTACGCCGTATAGCTCGATCGTATGGGCTCGTTCAGACTGTTTGTGCCATCTTGAGGGCTACCTATTTATCTCCGTCACAGGATTCCCGATCTTTCGAATTCCGGCAGTTGGCGACGGCATGTTCCAATTGTTTCCAATATTGACCGTTGTTTTCCGCGGAAGAGCGACTGGATGGTTCTCGAATATCTCCGGGGATGATCTCATCGCTGTCGATGGCAACGTGTGAGGCGACAGGTCCGGCCTAGGTTCGTTACAATAACAATCGCAATTTTTCACGTGCTAATAAACCCTTAAAAAACATTTTTCTAGATGTCATTCCGAATCGAATGAGCTATCGCTCATATTTTTAGGAGCTTTATATCTATTTAACACGTTTTTGAACTTGTTGATTAGACTATATACCGGAGTAGAAAAGTTGCAAATAGTTGATTGCCATCAACATTGCATTAATGCACAAATCCGATAATAATCAGTTCACATGATTAGTTTTATACTGGGCGTCAACGTTTTCTTCAGACAAGCCATGGTTTCCAGAGTTCCGAAGGGTGTTGGATTTTTCAATATTTCATACTCTCCCATCACTTCCGGTTTCACAGGAAACGACCCAAACTTGGGAATTTCAAATGGAACGCCCTGTATATTTTAACGTTTTTTGGTGCAGAGACGATTCTGAGTACGATCACATAGATTTGAAACGAAAAATTGGTACATTTGATTTCTCAGAAGCACTTTTATTTTTGCATCTAGAGTGCGTTCGACTCACTTCAGCCAATCTGATGACATGGAAGATAAGTAAAAAATATTATGACAGTGATTCCCGCCTAGTTGAGTACCTATAGCGGATCGATATTCCCAAAACCACTAATAGTGAAAAAAGTCAACTTTTTAGATTCAAATTTCCACGACCGATCCATTGATGGTTTCGAATCGAAAATCGTATGGTTAACAATCCTAATACTCCAGTCAAAAAATCTCTAAAAATGACCCAACCTCTTGAAAAATCCGAAAGTTTTGAAACCTAGGAATGAATATACTAAAAGTCCTCATGAATATGAGGCGAGCTCTAGAGGCAATTAGCGAAAATAGGGCACTTTTTTTGTTTTTTGGTAATATAGAACCGTTGGTCTGTGGTAAAAGTTGACCTCATACATAATTGAAGTCTTTTGAATTTGCAACAAAAATGATTTCAAAATTTTGTTTGTATTCCTAATGGTTACCGAGTAATAGGGCGCTGAGAAATAGCTTTTTTTCTAAAACCATCGAGGAACGCACGTTGGTGCGAATTTCACCGAAACGTCATTGAAATTGTTTAAATGTAATTGTTGGTATTCAGTATCAATGAATGGAAGGATAATTCATGCATAATAAGACATTTTAGATCGCAAGGGTTGTTTGTAGTACCCATGGGTATTCCGTTAAGAACTGAAAGAACCACAAAGGTTCTTTGTATTATTTCGACCCGGTCTCTATTGTGATGCGCAACCTCTTTTTACACGATTTATATTAGCTTCACTTGTATGTTTGTTTGTTTGTTTGTTTGTTTGTAACCGACTCCTTTAGGCGCGATTTTGAGCCACTTCCAGACGTCCGAATTATTTGAAATTTGGCGGGTGTAAAAAACAAAATGGCGGCTCCAATATGGCGTACGAGTTTTGTGATTATGGTCCGATTTGCTTCGAATTTGGTATCTGAGGGTTTTCGTGGTCTGAGATTATGATTCTTCTGTCAACACTGAAAAATTCGAGATGGCGGCTCCAAAATGGTGGACGAGTTTTGTGATTATGGTCTGATTCTATTCAAAATTGGTATCTGGGGGTTTTTGGGGTCGAATATTATGATTCTTTTGTAAAAGTTGAAAAATTCAAGATGGCGGCTTCAAAATGACGGCTGAGTTTTGTGATTATGGTCTGATTCTATTCAAAATTAGTATGTAGGGGTTCTTGGGGTCGAATATTATGATTCTTTTGTAAAAATTGAAAAATTCAAGATGGCGGCTTTAAAATGGCGGCCAAGTTTTGTGATTATGGTCTGATTCTATTAAAAATTGGTATGAGGGGGTTTTTGGGGTCGAATATTATGATTCTCTAGTGAAAATTGGAAAATTCAGGATGGCGGCTTTGAAATGGCGGCCGAGTTTTGTGATTATGGTCTGATTCTATTCAAAATTGGTATGTGAGGGTTTTTGGGGTCGAATATCATGATTTTTTGTAAATATTGGAAAATTCAAGATGGCGGTTTTGAAATGGCGGCCAAATTTTGTGATTATGGTCTGATTCTATTCAAAATTGGTATGCGGGGGTTTTTGGGGTCGGAGATTATGATAACCTAATTTGATTAGATCATTCCATTTTTTTAATTTGCAAAAAAATAATAAAAATAATAGTTTTAAAAAAAACAAAAAAAACACGCTTTCATAAATAAACCACACTAAAAAGTAGGAAATAAATAATAGTTTAAAAAAACTAACAAACACGCTTTTACAGAAAACCAGACTAAAAAAATTGAAAAAAAAAATTATTTCATTTAAAAAATGCGTGGGGTGCATGGTATCAATAATTATATAGTACATCACACACCGAGGCGATACCATGCACCCCACGCTTTTTTTTAAATAAAATATATATTTTTTTTAATTTTTTTTGTCCGGTTTTCTATAAAAGCGTGTTTTTTAGTTTTTTTAAACTATTATTTATTACATCTAGAGTGCGTTGGACTCACTTCAACCAATCTGATGGACTTGCAAAATGAATAAAAAATATTATATGACAGTGTTTTCCGCCTAGTTGAGTACCTATGGCGGATTGATATTTCCAAAACCACTAATTGTAAAGAAAAGTAATTTTTTTAGATTCAAAGGACCCTGCCCTATTTATATGTGAAGTGACGACCGGTCGAATTTCCTGAAACTTTGCTACGTTGTTGTACTCGTCCTAGTAACCAAAAGTGTCAATAGGCGCAACTAAATCCTATGACTAGTTTCCTAGATAGAGAGTTCAAAATTACTCAGTTTTTCTGATTTTTTTTTCTTTAACTTACGAGATAGATTGAATTTCTATTGCATACCCACGTTCACTACATGTTTTAGTAAATACGTACAATTAAAAATATTTATATTTGCAGCGTGATTCACAAAATTAATGACGGTCGTTTTTTGCAAAATCTCACTTTCTCTACTGTGAAAGTTTCTCCTCGATATAGTATTTTGACGAGAAAATATTGCAAAGTACACATTTCTTATACATGGTGTTCTATAGAGAGAACCAACAGACACATTTTTTTTCAGGATTAATTCAGAACCCTGTATTTATGGATTGATTTTCGGGAAAGGTAATACCACAAACATATGTGTGTCTCTAATCTCCGAAATATAGAAGGGGGTTTATTTATAGGAAGGTATTCTATTTTGAGAAAAGTACAAAAACCATGAACAACCTGTATTCTAAAATTTCCCCGGTCAAATGTAACAATTTTATCACTATATAATGATTTATATAACATCTTGAGAGGAAATTCTACATCCGATACTACGACCAGTTTTCGATATACAGGGCGTTAAAGTGAAGAATTACTGATTTTATCAGTTTTTTCTTCAAAAAAGCTAGATTGATTTTATGTTGCGCTTATGAGTTTATTATAACCCCAATTTGACAGTATGTATTTTGTTGAGTTGTATAATGTAATTTTCAATATTCTTTTGTGTCATAGATTGAAGCTCTGATGATGGAAAATAGCCGAAAGCGCTCAGCTTAACCAAGCTTTGTAATTAAATAAAAGATTATACACTGAAAAATACTTTTTTCTCAACCTCCCTTTTGAAACAAGAGTGTATACACTTCGCCAGTCTCAAACTCTTTTATTATAAGTTTTGGTTAGGTTCAGCTAACAATATTTACTGTTACAGGGTTATTCACGAATAAATCACAATAGGTTTTTGCAAACACTCAATAATTCTACAGTTCCGTCTCAGAGAAATTATTCCATGAAGTTAATACCTAGTCGTTTACAATTTTGAGTCTGAAAGATTTCGCTACGATTACTCTTCATACAGGGTGAGCCATACAGCCAACCATACCAAAAATAATTAGGCTTTGAAATTACTAAAACGAGAACTTTTTCAGTGACTTTTGAGTAACATTATAACAGGTATGCATAACCGGAAGAATTTCAAATATACAGGGTGATTTGATGGTTTTATTTTACAATATTCGTAAAGTGGCACAGTGTATTAAAACTATCTTTAACGAGAATGAGTGTGCCCCCGTGCGGTCACATCTACTTAAGATAGAGTAATCAGGAAGGTAGTTGTGTTCTTGGTCATTTAGCCAGTGCTCAGTTATCATCACAATATACGGATAGTCATTATTTTCTAGTAATATATAAAGTTCGTTGGTTTTTTGCCTAATCGGTTGGATATTGAGCAAGAACGTACTTTCTTGCTCTGAAAAATCAAATGCACCAATTTTTCGTCCCAAAATTATGTGATCGTCCTCAGAATCGTCACTTGGATAAAAAAAAGTGAAAATATACAGGGTGTTCCATTTGAAATTCCCAAGCTGAGGTCATTTCCGGTGAAATCGGAAGTGATGGGAGAATATGAAATATTTAAAAAAACTCCAAATCTTGAATCCAACACAAGTTTGAATCTCATAATTTATTGAGTACAACTTCGCTGAAGAATTAGTGCCGTAATTCTCTAATATCTAACTGATGGTCAAACTTAATTCAGGAATTCAGCAATGAACAAATAGCAATAGCTCTAATTAAGATAAAATCACTGATAGGTTTTAATTATTTACTCAAAAAACTAGATTGATAGGAAACAAATTCACATAAGACCAAGTTATTATTCACATTAAATATTAGGTATTTTTTTTGCTATCTGTGTTCTATCCAAACTTTCGGCCCGTCTTCCATCCTCAGCAGTAAATTTATCTTCAGATTTATTTCCTCCACGGATTTGTATTCTGTGAAAATTTTGTAATGCCGAACAACTGTACTGATGAGTGTTTTCATGTTGGCGAGGGCATATCTCCATCCTGAAAATTGAGGGAAATCAATACTTTGAACATAAAGATAATTCATTTTGATGGTTGAAAACTAGCATCATCTTTCAGGAGAAAAAACCGGTGGCGTATTGATTCAAACAGAAAAAGAAACGGCTATAAAAAATGAAACAATTTCAGAAAATTTGTCTATACAGGGTGAGTCAGAATAAGACCGACAAACCCGACTACAGATTCCTCACCTTATTTTGATGAGAAAAGTTGCTATCAAGGTATGTCCTAAAATGCATCCCCTCTGAGATACAGGGTGTCGAAAGTACGAAAAAAATTAAGATTTAATTTGTTTTCCCCAAAATTCCTGAACGAAGAAATTTGAAACCTGGTACACTAATCAAGGTTCATCAACGTGCTGATTTGAAGTTATAATTTTTTATTTTCGTGAACCAGTGGCGTAGTTAGGATGGTATGTGTAGAGTATAGTAGAGTATATTTATTTAACTACATTACAAATACCATGTTTGTAGCACGTCATAAAAAAACGACAATACTGTAGAGCAGAAAATTGTTGAAATATAAAATTTTGTTAAAATATAAGATATAATACATTGTTGAAATATATAATAATGATACATCACGTATAGTGTAAAAATATTGTAAATTATTTTGTAAAAATTGTGCTAAAGTGTGGTAAATAGATAAAAAAAAACATAGAAAGTGAATATAAGAATGGAAATTAGGCGAGATGAATTCTATTTCCTACATAGTCTGAAATGTCCAATGTATTTCTCTGTAGAATGAAAGCAATGCGTCAAAAATAATTTTTTTATTCTTGTTTTGAATAAGTTTAAACTTAATGATTTCAATTCTGGTGGTAGTATATTGTAGAGATAATAATTCAGTGAATTTCTCTTAGATTTGGTTAGGCGGAACCTGTTTGGTCTCAGGTTATCTGCTTGTCTGGTACCATAGCTGTTTATATCAGATTGCTTAATGAGCATCGAGGAGTTTTTGTGAATCTCCATCAGAACTTGAAAAATATACAAACACGCCAAGGGCATTATTCTGTGCTTGATGAACAAAGGTTGGCAGTGTTCCAGATAGCTTACACTGGATAAGATCCTGACAGCTTTTTTCTCTAAACGAAAAATTGAGAGAGAATCAGGCGAACCACCCCAATGAATAGTAGCGTAACTGATGTGCAGATGAAATAACGAAAAATATGTTGTTCTGAGTGCATTGAAATTGGTTACAGTTTGGAGTTGTCGTAGGACAAACAGAGCACTGCTGAGTTTGCTTTTCAATTTGGTAATATGAGGTTTCCATGATAGATCACTGTCCAGAGTTACTCCTAGTGAATTTGCAGAATGAGTTTATGTGGCATTCGTGGACGAAAGATAAAGAGATTGCGATTCATCGTTGTTCAGTTTGAGTTTATTGGCTGCGAACCAATTTCCAGATTTATAAGCTAATTCTTCATGAGTTCTGTACAGCTCCGATCTCAGTTTTCCAGAATGAAGGAATGTCGTATCATCTGCAAATGAAACAGTTTTCACTGGAACCATATAGTTACTTAAGTCGTTTCTGTATATTATGAATAACAACGGTCCTAATATAGACCCTTGAGGGACACTATGCTCATTATGTTTGAAATCAGATGAGGAATTTCCAATACTTACCGCTTGAAAGCGGTTTTTCAGATAGGATTGTATCAGATTGAGTGGTACTCCCCTAACCCCATAATAATTTAATTTATCAAGTAATATATCATGTGATACACAATCAAATGCCTTGGAAAGGTCACACAGGGTGAAAGCAGCTTGCATTACATTCTCCGAAGTAGATATTATATGATTCACGACATTCAAGACAGCGAGAGCAGTAGAGCGATTGGGTCGAAAGCCATATTGAGTGTTGCTAAAAAAATTATTTGACTCGAAATAGCACCTCAATCGTTTATTTAAGATTTTTTCTATTAATTTCGCTAAGACTGAGATAATGGAAATAGGACGGTAATCGTTGATATCATTTCTATCACCTTTTTTAAACAACGGTTTTATTCTGTAAAATTTAAAGCAATCAGGAAATATTCCTGATATGAAGATAGAGTTTATTAGATTAGTAAGTGGAACTAAAATAATGTCGCTAGTATCTGTTATAATTTGAGAGTTGTGTTCATGTTTGATATACATGAACTCAACTCTTTAGATTTCTTCAGAGATTTTATGGCATCCGATACTTCTTGAGGTGTTACCGGCGACAAATAAAAAGACCCGTAAGGGGCTGGAATTTTTTTTAAATTCAGAAAATCACTGGACGATACAAGTGGTAAGGAATTTATTATATCAACAGCAATATTGACAAAAAAATCATTGAAATCATCAGAAGTAAGATCGGGAACCGAATTGACACGGTGAAAATTATTTCTTTCAAAGTTTTTTATCTGCCAGCATGCTTTCGATTTGTTTACGGCTGAAATAATATATCGATCATAAGCTGCCTTTTTTGCTTTCTTCAACGAACTGTTGTATATCGTTTTGAATTGAATGTAATTATTAACGTCAATTGTTTTTTTAGTAACATCAGCTTTAAGTTTCAGAACTGATAACGAATCTCTCATAGATTTAAGACTTTCATCAATCCACTTAACTGAAATGATTTTTATATTTGTAGAATATTTCCTTGATGGGCAGTATTTCTTCACCGCATCATGGTAGGTTTTTACCAAGAAATTTGCCAAGTACTCAACATTTCCACTGGATTTGAAAATTGTCCAATCGACAGAAGCTAGAGCATTTTTTATATTTGAAATGGATTTTTTACAGAAAGACCTCTTGTAGAAAAAGTTTGAATTTACAACTTCTTTCTCCTGAATACTTATAAACTGGCCACGGTGGTCGGGAAGGCAAGGTTCTATAACGCCACTTTCAAACAGGGATTCACTAATATTTGTTATTATATTGTCCAGACAAGTAGATGATATAGCTGTGATTCTTGTGTAATCACTTATGGTAGCTGACAAACCAAAAGACATTAGAATACAATTCAGATCATTCAACTCTTCAGAGTTAACCTTGAAATTTATATTTAAATCGCCTACTATTATTGTTCTTGTTTCAGGTGAAATAATATCACTTAGAACACTCTCTTAGTTTCCGAAAAATACACCAATATTACCCTTGCCGGATCTATATAAAGTCAAAATAGTAAGTTAAATTTTCGATAACTCGATTGCACAGAACTCACATGACTGTTCTATATTGAATTTATCAACATTTAATACGTTAAAAGCAATATCAATGTTCGCAAATATTGCGGTTCCTCCGTGGATCATATTGCTTCTCGAAAAGGAAGCAGCACAGATATAACCATTTAAATTTATACTGCGAAGATAAGTTTCATTCAGCCAGTGTTCACTGATGCAACAAATATCAAAGTTGTGCCCATCAAACATTTCAACCTTGTTAGCTAAACATTGAGCATTGATATGAAATATACTAAATATACTCGCCCCACCTTTACATTGAGGAAGTGAACTTTTGTAATTTTCGTCAAATGACAATTGACACATATTCCGACATGTTGTAAGAAATTAGCATTATGCGATTATTGCACATGGAAAATTATGTCTCTACTAAGGATATATCTTCAGTTTTTCACAATTATCTCAGAAAATTCCACTTTTTAGGTTGAGCCGAACTGATGTCAAATGCTGATTTGTCCATTCACTTGTCTCAAGAAAATATGAAGGAACATATGACCACATACCACCGCAACTACGCCACTGGTTCACGAAAATAAAAAATCGTAACTTCAAATTAGCACGTTGATAAACCTTGATCAGGGTACCAAGTTTCAAATTTTTTCCTTCAGGAATTTTGGAGAAAACAAATTGAATCATAATTTTTTTCGTTCTTTCGACACCCTGTTCAATTTGTTTCGCTATGAATAGTGATAAATTATGTTTGATCACCAAATGGTAGTGTTGAAACTTTTATGGATATATTTTTCATTAAAAGTTGGGTTAAAGACTTGTTGAATATTATAATGGATGGTGATCTGTTGCAAAGTTTCAACTTGGGTTTTGATAACTTGGAACCAGCGAGCATTTCTACGGACTCAAATGGAAGAACGAGTGTCTCAAAAATCGGTTACTTTTTGACAAACATTTCTCAGTCACTCTCTTTCGAAAATATTATCAATGTGAACCTCGCCAGTCAGTTATGCCTCCCCTTCGAATTAATCGGTCTTTCAATGGAAGAAAAACGAAAAAAAATAGTTTTATAAATACATCCACTGAGAATCTGGCTTTACTCCAGAATTGTTTATTGAAAGATGAATTCCATGATGATAATGGAAGACCTGTGCTTATGAATCATTTTCAAATATACTCATGTATTGAATAGAACTGACTTGCCGCACAGAGGAAAGAAACCGTTAACAGTGAAACGGACATATTAGCTGCTGGCTTTGATAGATAACTCCATATTGCTACAATTGACCTATTTATACCAGTCACAGAATAATATGCTGATCTTTCCTTGAGATAGTCATGAAATTATTTTCATTCAACTAATTTCAAGCAAATAGAAGAGCACTTATCTGCTCAACTAACAGCTCTTTCGAACCGCCCAAAAACTCATCGGTGGTTTACCGATTATTACTGTCTATTCACTTACCAATACAATTCCTAGGTCCATATGAGAACGGAATGTACGTGCATGGATGTCTCTTTGATATTTCTGCTGGCAAAAACCTGTCTGGGTCAAATTTGAGGGGATCTGGCCAATATTTGGGATTTCGATGGATGTAGACGCTGCCAAAAGCAACTGAGGATCCTGCAGGAAGTATGAATTCCCCTAGGGCATACGGTTATTCATATAGAATTCGGAAATATATGTGGGATTGTTTCAATTGAGAATTTCCATTTTTACCTCTTTCCCCACCCAACAAACATTATAGTTGGAATTCCGCTAGTTCAAACTCTCATTTTTACAAGCTTTCATTTAGTTCCACTTGTTAGTTAATTAGTTACTCAGGGTCAAATCTTGCAAGTGAATTTTGACCGACTTCTAGTCGTCCGATTGATTTGAAATTTGACAGGTATACATAATTCCGGTGACAATGCATTATGGAATTTTTGATAGATAAAAAACAGAATGGCGGCTCTAAGATGGCGTACGAGATTTGTAATTATGGTCCGATTTGATTCAAAATTGGTATGTGGAGGTTTTTTTAGGATCGGAGATTATCAAATTTCTGTCAGAATTCATAAATTCAAGATGGCGGCCCCGAGATGGAGGACGAGTTTTCTGATTAAGGTCATATTTTTATTCAAAATTGGCATGTGAAGGTTTTCAGGTTCGGAGATTATGATTTTTTTTGTCAACATCTTTGAATTTAAGATGGCGACTTCAGGATAGCGGACATGGAGTCTAAGTTCATAATTTCTTCCAGCTCGAAACTTACAGGGAAGAGATCTTGTAATAACGATGATCTTTTAGAAATATACAGATCAAGGCGAACTAACTACAAATCAAAAAACTAAATTACTAATAAAAATATTTTTAAAGACACACTTTCATTCAAGCTGTGTACTACAACGTAATGAGTCGCTGACAATGATTTAATTATTTTTTGTTGAATTATTTGGCTTCAAAAAGCTTGTCGCGCGAATTGTATTAAAATTAATACTTCGGCAAGTTGTAACTTATCAACCAATCATTGTTCAATGAAATTAATTGGTACCTACTTTTATGAACACTCCGCGCGACAAGCTTTTTGAAACCAAATAATAAAAACAATAAAAAAAAATCATTGTCAGCGATGACTTAATCTTATTTTATACGTTTTAGTAAACGGCTTACATGAAATCTTGCCTTTAAAAACTTTTCAACAAAAAATTAAACCTACGAAAAGAACTGAAAAGCAAAAGATAAAATAGACCTTCTTAGTCTCAATAACTGAGCTCCTAAACTATTGTAAGTAACTAATTTTGAGTCGGCGCCAAACAAACAAGTAAATGAGTAAAGTGAAATTTTGATAATTTTTTTGGAGTAATTCAATGATTTTCGTTGATTGTTTGTTTAGCGCCGATTCAAAATTAGTTACTTACATTAGTTGTTATCAAGACTACGAAGGTTTATTTTATTTTTTGCTTTTCAGTTCCGTTTGTCGTTGGTTTAATTTTTTGTTAAAAAGTTTTTAATTTTTAATTACTACCTATTCAATTTTTAATTTCCACCAAAATACTTACTCACCCACCTTTCTTCAACTGATAAAAGTTGAATAGTATCATTATCTACTTTCATTATTTATTGTTATATAATATAAATTATTTTTGATAGTTCTTGCTAGTTTATTTCAGCACTTCGTATATAATTCCATCCTTTCATAGAATGTTATTACTGTGACGGATGTAGGAGAACACAAATAATTACAATAGTAATCTCTCAATGTCAACTACATATGTGTGCCAGTGTTCCCAAGTGAAAGATCAATCATCCCCTATTCTTCTACCAATAGTGGTTGATTATTCCATCCCAAATTCAAATATGATCAAATATGAGTGAAACACTATCTAATTAAAAAGAATCATCCAAATCGGACAACCCAGTACAGAGTTATGCCTGATAGAATCGGTTAACGAACCAAATTTCAGAGGGTGAACCATCAATATCTCCCATTTTGCTACCCTTGAGGGAGGATTTTTCTTTTCAAATTCAAATATGACCAACTTCGAATAATCGAAATCGAACAACTCTGTAAAAAGTTAAGCGTGGTCATACATAAAAAAAAATATAAAAATATACGCGTTGACAAGAGAATGTGAATTTTCAATTTCAGATTTTTTTCTTTTGAGTTGGGGTTCTTTCAGAATATCTATTAGAAGTAGTTCAATATCCAGCGTGGCTTTAGCCCGGAAAGTAGTTGTTTTCTGAAAAACATTCACAAAAAATAACTTCATTTTTATCGTGGATTTTTCAATTCACAGAAAAATATTTCTATTCAATATTCAATTGGGAATGTTTTCCTTCTCAACATGATACCCCACAAGAGGTTTTCTTGAACGATGGAAGATAGTGACTAAAGTTTATCTTTCAGTCGCAGATGATTTCTTGAACATCATGTTCCTATATTCAAATAAATCATACCTACATACAAATGTGAATTCAAATAAAAGCTTGTAATGACCATTTTCCTATATAGTCTTTCGTTTTATTGTTGTATGTATGTTTTTTCCGGAAGTTTCGAAGAGTATATTTTCAGCACTCGTCATGAATATACCCATTTTCATCGATTACTATTTACCAAAACCAAAGTTTTTAATTTGCAAGAATAATTATAAAATATCCGATTGGTGATTTTTTCTTGTTTTCGAAAAACAAATTAGGTTATGCCAAACAAAAACTTCCATATCATAGGCAGAAAAGCACGCAAACATAATCACTCATTTGTTTTTTATGAATAATCAAATAATGCCCTCTACTAGCGAGATTTCACTTACCAATGTCTATATCTTCTCCCAGTGTCCTGGCGAAAACTGCTGCTATAGGAAAGAGCCTCAAGGTTTCTCTGATTACCCTCTCAGTGTATTTCATTTTCGGTAAATCCGATGCTATCACCATCCGATCAGTACCAACAATGTCAATGACTTCTTCATATACTTTTTGCTGAAAAATAAGATGTGTGAGGAAAATCATTCCAAAATAATGAACAATGCAATATATCTCAACAATCAGACACTTTGATCCAGCGTTCCTCTCTCTCTCTCTCTCTCTCTCTGTCTCCATGAATTATCTGTCACATAGGTGTCAGAGGGTTGTTTTGAATTATTATTTTTCTGAATATATAGAGTAACACATATCAGTAGAAATTTGAAACAAGAAAAAGAAACCCCTGGCAATGTTTTGGATTTGAAAAAAGCTTTCGATACTGTTTTCCATGAATAATACTCACTAAATTATCAGTCCATGGTATTTGAGAGAAATGGCATGCATTATTTTTCCCGAAAGAGAACAAACCCTAGATAATGTCCCAAGTGAAAAAATATTTATTGCATGTGGAGTTCCCCAAGAAACTGTTCTGTGCCCCTTTTTGTTTTTGATATATGTCACTGACATAAATTTTGAATTTCAGGTGGAATAATTTCATATGCTTATTTCGGAAAGTCAAAGAAAGAAAGTGATGTTATTCATTTCATATTATTTTGGATGTTCAAGTGATCACCACGGGTTGTTGCAGAATTTTACTCTTCAGATTGGACCAAACAAGGCTTTGCAATCTGGTACGATCACCTTTCAGAAAATTGGAGCTAATGTCACAAAAATGTCTCCCTTGATGTGTGCTTTTGAGAGACCACAGAAGGATTCTGGGCCAGAAAATTGGCTGTCTACTTCCTGATTGCCTTCGATTCTCTTGTGACCCGTCACCCACATCAGAGTGACCTGATCATTCACAACCAGTTATCTCAGGAAAAAGTCCCAAGTCAGTCTGGACACACAAATAGGAATGAGATATGTCAAGAGAATTGAAAATGCTTGCGTGCGGATAGTATTACAAAATCTGATTGATATTCGTATTCTGGTTGGCTTGCTCTATTCGGAAGGTATTCAGTACAAATGGTACGTTCCATCTATAGAGTATGAAACACATCCGCATATGTCAAGTGAATTTAATAAGCGCAACATCACCCACGATCGTAAAACTTGGGGTATGCTGTTTTAGTATTTGTCCTAGGTTCAATTCAATTCCAAAAATCATTCTTCTAAAATTCTAGGTTGCTTTTCAAACTTTGGTATTTCCATCCGCTTTCATGTATTTTATGTATTGTTTGTTATGAAGTTATTATTGGTTCCATAAAATAGTTGTTGAAGGACAAATTATCAAAGAATTGCACAAGTGACTCCTTCATTACACTTACTCACTTCACACCTATATGTGCATTTCTATAACTAAGTTATCATCATCAGTAGGTTCACTACACAAAAAAAAATTGTAACATTATCTTACAATTTATACCTGCTGTTTCTAATTGGGTTATTTTATACTAATTACTGTTCCTCAAGTCACTTATGGGATCTTGATGGTTCTATGGGAATCAAGGAAAACAAAGGTGAATTCATAGGCCCATTATCCCCATTAAGTCAATTATTATTGTGGTTTTTGTGGATAACTATACTCTCCAGGCAGTCGAATTTTCTAGTGTCGTTGACCGATATGATCATTTTCAAATTAGGAATGTTAATTTTGTGACAAGATTCTATCATATGGTCAGCTACACTTGACTTATTCTTCCTTCGGTAGGTAGCATGGGCCAAATGTTCATGGAACCTTTTGGAAATTGAACGTTTCGTTTAACCGTTATAGACTTTGTCACAATGTTGACAACTAGTTTCATAAATTATCGACTTATTTGATATGTCAGTGTCGTCCTTCGGATTTCCTAATAACGTTTGCAAGTTATTTCTATTACTATAAACCGCTTGGAGATTTACATCCCAGAATATAGTGTTGAGACCTCTCGTGAGGTTTGCATGGAGAGGAATTCTCACGAATCTTTGCTTCGTTAGAGTCGTGGTTTCATTCACTGAACGTGTGAAACGTTTTTTTCTTAAGAGATTATCGATAATGCCTGTAGCATATCCATCAATTATTGCTATTTCCTTGATAGTCATATAGTGATAGTATATCACTATGCCCCGCACGAATACGATGGCTTTTGTTTTGTTCTTTTCATATGTGAAGTGTAGATGACAAAATTGATTTTGTTTATTCATTTGTTTGTTATTTTATTTATCGTGACTATTTGTCAAACTCTTTGTATTCGTGCTGATGATGGAGGTATAAACCTCTAAAATGCATACACTTCGGAAATAAAGTAAGCTACAAATATTGTTTTTGAGGAGATTGACTTGGATTTCCCCTCCATTGATCTTCTCGTCTATCCACTTCACTTTGAGTAATATGGAATACTTTAGGGACGGTGTTCTTTTGAGTTGTTCGTAAGGACCTCTTAAATTTGTTCAATCTTTCAAAATACTCTGATTTATCTAGAATGGCCATTTTGTTTTTTTCTTCCGTTTTCAGATAAAATCAATCTTTCTCTCTCAGATCTTTTTATCACCTTATTCCTACTGTTCTCATGTCTTGTGGGCTGATTTGTAAATGAAAGAAACAAGGTGGTCATTCTAGATAAATCAGAGAATTTTGAAAGAATGAAAAACCATATTTCACAAAGTCAAGCCCAACAGTTCCAAAATTATACGGTTTGCTGAAAATTCATGAACCCGGTAATAGTGTGAGACCAATTGTGTCAGGTATCCATTCTCCAACTTATAACCTATCAAAATGGCTATCTGACAAGTTCAATGGTTTACCTATACAGCCAAATAGTTTCTCTACCAAGAATTCATAAATGAATCAAAAACTTAACTTTGGTGGAAGGTGAGACTTTGGTTTCGTTCGATGTAAGCTCTCTGTTTCCAACTGTACCTATTCCTGAAACCTTGCAGTACTTGGAAGAACTTTTAGAGTGAACAAGTTTGAAACAGAAAGAGAAGAGGAATTTTTGAAATTGATATCTTTATGCATGTATCAAAACTATTTCATATTCCAGGATAAATTCTACCAACAGAAGGAAGGCACTGCCATGGGCAATTGTCTATCACCATTCATGGTAAGCTTTTTTATGAGTAAATTCGAAACAAATCTGAAACTTCAAAGTCAATATTTTACAAAAATTTGGCTCAGGTATGTGGATGATGTGTTCTGTATTTTTGACACGAAAAATCAAAATATAGACGTTTTCCTAACATCCAAGAATTCAGTGTTCGAACGAATTACGTTCACGGTAAAAATCGAAGTTGACGGACGATTACCTCTCCTTGACACTCTGGTCATCAGAAATGAAGAGCGTTTGGAAATAGACGTATATAGAAAGCCCACCCACACGAACAGGTTCATCCCACCCGATTCAAAACACCACATTCAACACAAAATGGCTAGTTTCAATTTTTTTATACACAGTGCCGTAAACTTTCCATTGAATGCTGACCGTTTTCAAAATGAAATGAAAAAGATCTAGGAAATGGCAATAATTATTGGATATACACCAGACATTATTGATAATCTCTTGAGGGAAAATCATTTCACACATTTAGTGAATGAAACCACGACTTCAAGAAAAACGACGGAAAGCAAGAGATTCGTGAGAATCCCTCTCCATCCAAACCTCACGAAAGGTCTCAATACTATATTCCGGGATGTTGATCTCCAAGCAGTTTATAGTAATAGAAATAAATTGCAAACGTTCTTAGGAAAAGTCCCAATGAGCTTCAAGATTTCGACGACTTAGTGCGCAATACTTTGGAAAATGTTACTAATAATTTTTTTAATGAAGATTCTTGGTTACAGGCAACACTTATGTTGAACCTTGGATGTCTGAGGCTCCGTTTGACTTCTTCCCCAGCTTTACCTGCCTCCTTAGCTTCAATGGGTAGTGTATCCAGTCTAATCGATTATTTCTCCCTTCCACTTTTTCTGATACGTCTGATAATTTTTTTGATGAAGCTGTTTCACTTTGGTTACTACAAACCAACTCAGATTTGCCACCCGCTACGGGAAAAATTCAGAAATCCTGGGACTTTAAACTTTTGAATATAACCTCAAAAAATTTACTTGATTCGTCCAAGTCTGAATTAGAAAAGGCTCGTCTGAAAGCTGTTAGTATTAGAAAACTCCGGAACTTGGCTGAATGCTTTACCTGTGGCTTCTCTCGGAACCCTTTAAGATGACGAGTCTTTCAGGATATCTATTGGATTGCGACAGGGTTAAGATATTTGTATTCCTCATGAATGTATACAGGGTGTCCCTGGACTTGCCCTTTTCCTTCCGGGAATGTATAGATGGGGTCAAAATATCACCAGTACTTCACATAACTTTTGTTCCTAAAAGCCTTCGTTACCAAGTTACGGGCCCTCAAAGTTACAAAATGAAAAATGTTTTTCTGTGATATCCAAAATCATCTCAATTTTGGTGATTGACTATTCGAATTAATTCCTCCGATGAGCTTTCATGCAGGAGTCAGTTGTTTTGCTACAAAGTCAGGAACGTACTACCCCCGATAGTCCACACCCGAAAACTTTGAAATGACTGGGATTTGTCAATATGTTTTGACAAAACAAGGTTACCTGGACAATTTCCTGAATAAAAGTACTCGTGTGGAAAATCGATCGGAGCAAAGATTCTCAATAAAAATGCAGTTTTACTCGACGACATCAAACCCGATCATCCACCATTATTTGAAATGAAAAATTTCCAAAGTAGAAATACTAATGATAACGTTAATTCAACAACATTTATAATAGGGATAATACAAAATATGCTAAAATAAAGTCGTAAACAAAAAGTACAGTACCTAGTTGAAAGTTTCATTCTCAATGTAGATATTTTTTCAAATGAAATATCAAGTTATGTAGATTCGTGGTGTTTTTGAACTAACAAGCTACTCCACTATGGAATATCGAATTCAGTCCATATTTCGTATGTACGCGTGGAATAAGCACATTTCGTGTTGTGTTAAATGTTGAGGAGTTTCACTGATAAGTATGATGGTGCTCCTCCTCATTTTAGTTTGATTGTGCGGGACCATCTGAACCAGGTTTTCCCCAATAGATGGATTGGTAGAGGAGGACCATATTCATGGCCACCGCGGTCTCCGGATTTAAGTCCATTGGATTTCTTTCTGTGGGGGCCTCCGAAAAGACCCGTTTACGCTACACCTATTCACACCAGAGATGCCTTGTTGAATAGAATTACATTACATTGTGAAGCCATACGAAACGACCCTGGCATGCTATTTCAAGTGCAGAGAGGGTGTTTGCGCCGACTAAGAAAATGTATTGAGAGAGACGGGGGTCATATCGAGCAGTTTTTGTGGCGGATTTTGCATTTCTGTTTGCTCTTGAGGCTTGGGATTTATTATTTACACCATGAGTTTTGTAAGGTGAACGTGTTTGCATGATAAGAATTTGTTATGAACATTGTACCTATCATTTCTATTTTCATTACAGATTAATCTTTTCGATTAAGGGTAGACATCTCAGGTTGGATGTCGTCAAACAAAAATGCATTTTTATCAAAAATCGTTGCTCCGATCGATTTTCCACACGAGTACTTTCATTCAGGAAATTGTCCAGGTAATCTTGTTTTGTCAAAACATATTGACAAATCCCAGTCATTTCAAAGTTTTGGGATGTGGACCATCGGGGGTAGTCCGTTCCTGACTTTGTAGCAAAACAACTGACTCCTGCATGAAAGCTCATCGAAGGAATTCATTTGTTTAGTCAATCACCAGAGTTTAGATGATTTTGAACATTCACTTTGAAAGTTATCAAAGAAAAACATTTTTCATTTCGTTACTTTGAGGGCCCGTAACTTGGTAACGAAGGCTTTTAGGAACAAAAGTTATGTGAAGTACTGGTGATATTTTGACACTATCTATACATTTCTGAGAGGGAAAGAGGAAGCCCATGGACACCGTGTATGTGGTAGTGAAGTGAACCAAAAAGGAACTCATGGTTTGTGCTGGTCGTTTATCCAGACATTATCAAGTCAATGATATCATTAAACGTTCTATGGTATCGGCAGGTATTCCACCTGCGTTGGAACCTCTTGTCACTAGCCGAGATGATGGTAAACGTCCTGATGGTATGACGCTGATACCTTGGAAATGAGGCAATCCTGTGGTGTGATACTTCACTTGTGCTGATACAGTTGCAGCGTCTCATTTAGCACACACTTCTTAGTCGGTGCTGCAGCAATATCCACCGAGAAATTTAAAAGGAAGAAATATCTAAATCTTGGACCTAATAATTTTTTTCATCCGATAGCTGTCGAAAGTTTTGTTGTCTTTGGCCCTGAATCTCTGTCATTTATTCATGAAATTGAAAGGAGATTAGGCCGCGCTACAAAAGATAAATTTTCATCGTCATTTTTTTTACAAAGAAACAGTATATGTAATGGGTATAATTCCTCCATCGCTTCCACTGGATGAATTATTTTAACGTCCCAATTTTCCTACGAGATACATATCAATTATCAATGATAATCACTCAGTGCCTTCAAAAAAATCAATATGGTGGACAAATTTTGTGATAATGGACCGTTTCTATTCAAAATTAGTATGTCGGGGTTTCAGGGGTCGAAGATTATGGCTTCAGTCGAAGATTATTGATGTTTTAAGTGAAACGTTTGACTGTGTGCACGTATCGATATAATCGAGGAAAGGAATTTGTATTTCGTGCATAAAATAATTAATTAAAATCGTAGCAGAGTGCTTCTGACCTCCAGGTCATCATCAGTGCGTACCTGTATGTAATATTGACAGAAAAAATAAAAAAATAAAAAAAAATTGAGAAAGGAAATTTGAAATATTTTTGGAAAGTGAGGTTAAGGGGTAACCTGTGCAATTTTTTTATTGTGTGTTGTGTGATACCACAGCGTCTAACCATTCTCCAAAAGATAAATAGATGAATGAAAATATAGATAAAAAGGCACATCATTATTATTATTAGGGTTATGATGGAATGAGCTTATATTGGTGAAATGACTGGCTATGACTCCAAGCCCTGTCAGACTTCTATAATGTTTACGTTTTCACATGTTTCTTATTTTATGGTTAATTGTAGTCATTCAACATCTTTTCACTCATTGATCTGAGACATTTGATAAATCAGTGATATTATATTATATCAAGTGACATTTCCTCGACACATTCAATATCCCTGAAAATATTAGTGGGACTTCCTTTATCTGATCGAAAACACAATATTGCCGAAGGCTATGAAAATATTCACAGAATATTATTATGAAGTTTCTTTTGTTACGGCAAACCTCTACGATCTTTGGAAACAATCTCCCTTCCCTTCCTGACCACGTTGGTATAGTTTCACCGGAATGTGAGATTTCCCAACGGTGAAGTGAAGTTCAGAAGTGCCAAACCTGCTCTCTGAGTGTTTTAATGGTTAGAAATTCCCTACCTGGACTTCAGGATGCATTCCTAACATCGTGAATAAACAACACATGGACGCTGCTGTAGTTTCGGTGCCCTGGAAAAAAAAAATGAAACAGTAACTATATTGTTTATGAAAACATAGTCAACGTTTCGAAACTATATTGATTCATCTTCAGGACTATAAAAAGAAAATACTTGAAATTAAATAACTGAACAATATATTGACGAAACAAAATTTAAAAAAAAGAGAAAAAACGGATACAGAAAAATAATATTAGTTATATTCAGGCTGGTAAAAAAAAAATTGAGATTCTGAGAAGTTTTCTGAAAACGATTGCGCTGGTGTGTGGACCGATTTGATAAAATTCGATATTTTGGGTTTTCTCCACTTTTAACATTTTTGTCATTTACTTCAACTGTGGCAGTGGCGTATCTAAGAATTATACTTGGGTATTTATAAAAAAACCTCTACTTATAGGTACAGAAAACATAAATTTTTTTTTCATTCAAATTAAAACAAAAATACAAAATATAATAAAATACTATATGCATATACCTATAAGTAGGTACAAAAACAAATATTTCTTTCGTTAAAATAAAAATCTCAAAATGAACATCTCCATGAAAATGAAGATGTTCAACCACACTAACTGGCATTCTATTCAAAATATGAAGACACTTTTTACACGCCTTATATTAGCTTCACTTGTATGTTTGTTTGTTACCGACTCCTTTGGGCGCGATTTTGACCCACTTTAAACGGTCAGATTTCATTCAAACTTTGTAGAATTATCGAGGACCGATGACAATACACTAATTTGATGAGATGATTCCATGTCTCAATTTGCAAAAAAATCATAAAAATAATAGTTAAAAATAAAATAAAAAACACGCTTCTATAAATAAACCAAACTAAAAAGTAGGAACTAAATAATAGTTTAAGAAAACTAGAAAACACGCTTTCAAATGTATTTTATTTAAAAAAAAGCGTGGGTTGCTCGATTTATTTGGATTGAAAAAATATCCCTAATTCTTTTCAATTGTTTATGATAGTTTTTTTTTTTTGGTTTTTTATTATTTAAAAAATATATTAATAATTTTTTTTTCTTTAAAATCATCAATTGGTTATCCTCTATCTGACGAGGAAAAATTGTTTTTATTAATTATGTAATTGTTTATTCACTTAACAATATGTTATTAACAAACTCTGATTGGCATTATTATATTTTTTTAATGCAACAAAAAATAACAACAACAACCATATACGACACACTGTCCAAAATTTTTATTCTATAATTTTTCTAGAGAATTCTATAAAAATTACAAATGTTTTTGTAGAATATTTTGACGTATATGGTTGCTTTTGTTATTTTTTGCACCATCAAAAAACAAATTGCCAATCAAAGTGTGTTCAATTGTTAAGTAAATACACGATTACATTATTCATGAAAAAAATTCTTATTAGGTAAAGAAGAACCAATTATTAATTGAAAAAAAAATTATATATTATTTAAATAATAAAGAAATTAAAAAAACTATTATGAACAATAAAAAAAAATTTTTTTTCCAATCCTACTTAAACTCTCAACAACCTGAAGCAAAAAAAACGATTTTTGAAAAATAGTCAACTTATCCATTTGTTAATAAATATTTTATAAACAAATATCGTTTTTTTTTCAAAACGTTGTAAAATACCTTCGACAGATATAAAACTGATCATAATGTAAAATGTCAATAAAAAAAATTACAATATCCACTCAATTTCTCATATTTTGTTATCTTTAGAAATACCTAATCAACAAAATAATCAACTTTCAAACAGTTTGATACGTGATATTATTCAGTACACATGCAAAATGTGCTCCCAGAAGCAGAAAACTCATGGCGTCATTCTGCGAACAATTCGATTTCTAATAAAATCGGCGGTTCAAAGAAAACTACTTAATTAACAATAGCCTCACATTATCAAAATTCAAAAAAAAAAATTCTAACGGAATTAATTACATTCTTCCAAGTATTCAGATGATACTATAATTCTTTTGAATTTTTTTATTTGTATTTAATAGTATAAAAAAAAATGGATGTGCATTGCTCTCTCGAGAGGTGCTGTACTCCTGCATTAACGCACCCGCGGAGCATCAATAGTTTTTGAGATATTGCCAAAAAATTAAGTCCGTTTTTTTTAATAGCAAATTCTCGTTGGCGAAATAAATCTAAAAATATTTGAGTAGAGATGTGGTCAATAAAAAAAAATTTGGGGGGGGGCGGTTAACTACCCCCATTACCCCTCCCTTGATTACGCGCTTGACTGGGGATACTGATTCAAAAATAACCTCCTTCATTGTTAAAAAGCTCTAGTACATTCAGTACGTGATAAATAAAATTCGTTGAATTGGAAAAAGAGGCGTGATTGAAGAATTTGTGACAGATAAGGGAGTAATTCCAATTTTTTTGGATAAAATCAGTTGATCACTATGTGGTTCTTGTTTAACGCGATTTTCAAATTATGCCTTGTATTTGAAAATCATCTGCGGTTTATTCAACATTCTTAATTCACGTAAATATACAGCATTCCTCACTGAAAAAATCTCTGATATTGCTTTGATGTACTTACTGCTGCCAAAAATATGTTGACTTCCTCCCTCAACTCTTTTTCTGTCAAATCGGAATTTTCCAAAATAAGATCCAAGAAAGCTAATCGTTTTTCAGTGGGCCCTGAAGAATGAGAAATTGAGTTATTTCATTATTCGTCCCAATAACGCACTTTCTAAAAGTGCAAAGAAATCTTGTGAAAACTTCTTCTTTTTTTTAATAATGTTTGTTTTCACCTTCTTCAATCTCAGCTTCCAAACATGAATGTTTGAGAGCCATCTTCTTGTTATATTCAGCCATTTTCTTAGCGACGACCTGGAAAGTAAAAATATTTTCACTGAAATGCAGTCGAAAAATTACACCCCTTTCTCAATTGCTTGATTTCGAAGATTATCTATAGTGCCTGATTTTCTGAAACTGTAGTGAAGCAGTAGAGTCGAGTGATTCTCATGTCAATCGAGAGGAAAAAATACAAAATCGTCTTATTCTGAGATCACCTTGGCAGACTTATATGAATTTTACCTATTGTTGTTTTTTCATAGGTTATCATTTTGAAAAGACCAATAATTGTTTATAAATTATTATATGCATATTGCCTGGCGATAAATATGCTAGCGGTGAATTGTATTAGGTTATGAATTTTGGTCCCTTCATCACGAAAAATACTCAAAAAAATGTTTATGGTACATTGAAAGTATATGAATCCGGAGGTTTCTCCAAATTAATGGGTTTTAAAATGATTCTAGTCTAGTTCAACTCACAGCACCAGTTACATCCTGGAACTCATCAGCATATTTCTGATATCTTCGTTTCATGGGTGCCAAGCTCCAGATGAAATCCAAGTGATACCATACCCGGAATATCAAGAATGTTGCCACTTCCATAATCCTGAAAATAACAGTCGTGAGAATATCTTGAAAGTACCAGAAGCTTCATCATTTATACGGAAACATTCGTGTCCCAGAGACAAATTGTTTGAGAACTTAATTGGTACAAAAAGTGGATAATCAGACAAAATTTATCGCTATATATATATACAACTGGTTCAAAACTTTATACATTATAACTTCCACTATTCTACTTCTACTCATGTAGAAATTCATTGCCTATTATACTCGCCACATTATTTGTTTGATAATAAACTCACGCCTCCAAAATCTCCCCAAACTTTCCTTCCCCTCTCTGGATGTTCATATCCACTCCCATGGCAGTTTCTGGAAGAAAAAAAATGTAAGTATACTCCAGTTTCATATTATCTTCCTTTTTCCTGGAACCTCACAACTAGAAATGATATAAAGAAGAAAATAATTGACAGAATATAAAGATTATTTGAAGACACAAAACACTTGACAAGAATTGGCTGATTCTTAAAAAAAATCGGAAATAGCTTTATCGAGTTAATCAGTTTTTTTTTAAATCGTGATCGAATTTTTTTTTGCTAGTATATGTCTTGTTTGAGAAAAATATTATAGTGGTCCCCAATTTTTTCGAGTTTGAATTGAATATAATTTTTTTTTTAAATTCGAAAATGAGGGAATGACAGATTCGTGAGGGAATTATTCTTAATATGATTCTACATTGATTAAAATTTCTATAATGCACCAAACATTTGTTTTATTGCAAAACTATAATAATTAAATCCATACTGTAACAATTCAATTGTTACAAATTAAACACATTGACTCACAAAAGTAATATTAAATATTAATTTAGTTATAATAATTTAAAGAACGAAATTAAGAAGTACTATATAATCAGTCTACAATTTGACTTATTTTTTTAACATAGTAAAGACAATAATGTATACTTTTATATTGAATGTATACTTTTATATTGAAGATTTAATTGAATTTGAAATAATGAACAGAGAACATAAATTGCAATTTTACTAATCTGATATTATTTATCAGTCTCTATGCAATCTAATCGCAGTTCTTGAAGTTTTTATTTTTTCTCATCGACTTCTTTAACAAAATAACAACCTCGACTAAGTAACTTTGGGGGTTTAATTATTCGAAGAACGTCAGGCCAAGCATAAAATTCTTCATCTTTAACTGTCGGCCATTTCCAGCATTTTGATCCTTTCTTCATACACCGTACTGAAGCCCCATCATCAGATAATGAAAGAATTTTACCAGGATAGACCTCGTTATTCCATGTTATAAGGACATGGTCATCACTTTCCAAAGACTCGTTCATCCAACGAACAGCGAGGCTTTGGAACTCATTGCCTAGGGAGGTGTTCCCCGAGGCATACAACCTTCAGAAATTTAAGAAGAACACCAACTCCTACCTTCTTTCCCTAGGTTCCCACGATGTTCTCTGAACATTACAGGATATCCCTTTTCGTGGGAACCAGAACATAAAAAAAAAAAAAACTTTATATCCATAGGTATTTTTTTCAGAAGGAGTAATCTTCGATATCATCACATTACTTTCTACTTTAACTTTTTTTCTTTTACGTCGCGTTGATACTGCATGTGTGTCCGATACTTCAAAAGTTTTATAGAATAGAATAGAATAGAATATTTATTGGTCCTTTATGATCAAATACATGATAGGTCACAATGGGCATATAGTCCATTACATCAATGTACAAATGACAGAAATATCAGTATATTGGAGTATATGTTCGGAGATTCAATAAAGAACCACACAAGTTATGGAGCCACAGAGTTGTGACATAGAAATATAAAATAGGTCACTAAGTAGCAGTGTGTACATATATAACATCAAATAATATAACAATACATCATAACAATATAGGAATATATAAAATATAATATAAGATTACATATAAACATAGGTTACCACTATAACAATATAAAAATCCCCATAAAGTAAATTGATATGTACAGTTTACAGTTTTTCGATCACCTGAAATTGAGATATTCTATGGTGGAATAGAAACTATGGGTCGTTAAGAATCACCTGAGTTTTTTTTTTAACAATTTTGAAGGCTTGACATCTTTAATGTCAGGAGGTAGGTGGTTGAATAGTTTAGCTCCTGCCAGTGAAGGAGTTTTTTCATACAAACTTGTTGCGTGTTTTTGGATTCTAATTGAATCAGCGTCTCTGGTTGGATATTGGTGTGGGTATGAGTTCTTCGCGGAATCTTTCAAATTGCGTTTAATATAGCAAATGCAGCTGTATATATACATACAGGGAACAGTTAAAATATGGTGTTCCTGAAAGTACGATCTGCAGGAGTCCAACTTCTTCAAATTGAATATTAGCCTCATAACCCTTTTTTGAGCCACGAATACTCTATTGATTTCTGAGGCGTCCCCCCACAGAATTATGTTGTAGGACAAATGAGAATGAATGAGAGCGTAGTAGATATTTAGGAGAGTTGGTCGATCAAGTTCATTTTTTAACTGGAGTATAGCATAGTACCCACTGGAAGCTCTCTTGCATACATGGTCGATCTGATGCTTCCAGTTCAATTTTTGATCTATATGTATTCCTAGGAATGTTGTGGTATCTGAGGATTCAACGATATTATTTTCAACGCGCACGTTTATCGGACCAGTATGAGTTTTCCTACCAAAGAATTGCATGAGGATGGTTTTTTTGCCATTTACCACTAATCTATTTGTTCTACACCAGGCCGTGAATTGGTCTGCTATCACTGATAGTTTAATCTGTAGATCTAATGGGTTATCAGCTTCCTCAGCTATAGTTGTATCATCAGCAAACAGGACCAGACATTCAGAACGTATATGAGATGGCATATCATTAATAAACAAAAGAAATATTAATGGTCCCAGAACTGATCCCTGTGGGACTCCCAGGCCCATTTCGTAAAAATCTGACTTGCTGTTCCTCAGTTCTACCAGTATTCTTCTGGAACTCATGAATGACATAATCCACGAAAGAAAGTTGCCCCGAATGCCTATGGAGTAAAGCTTTTCTTCAATGAATCTAAAGTTTATCGAGTCAAATACTTTGGTGAGGTCGAAAAACAATGCTCCTACATACTTTACATCATTCATACGTCTGTAGACGTATTCCATGAAGTCAACGGCGGCAGTTTCTGTTGATCGACCAGGATGGAAACCATTTTGTGATTTGCTGATAATATTGTATTTCAACAAAAAAGGAAATATTTTATTGAATATACAGCGCTCGATCACTTTACTAATCACACTGGAAATAGTTATTGGTCTATAATTATCAAGTAAAAGTGGATCTTGATTTTATGAATAGGAATTATTTTTCCAATTTTCAAAATATCAGGAAATACTCAACTGAGAAGTTAATTATATGTGCCAATGGTTTGGAGATATATTCGTTTATTTCTTTCAATACTTTGGTGGATAGGCAGTCCACACCAACTGAATTTTTGTTTTTTAGTTCGCGAATCACTGAGATGATTTCTTGCTCGTAACCAAGATGAAAATGTTGGAATTTTCCAACGCAGTCAGAACAAGATAGAGTTCTAAATTCAAGCACATCATTTGAGATTACAAATTGTCTGATTTTTTGAGTGCCAGGAAAAGTTGAAATAGACTTAGATTTTTTGATCAAGTTATCCGTATAATTAATTTCCGCTGTACTCACCTCAATAAGCATTATTGAGGGACACTTTGAACTCAGAACATTTTTCAACACATTTAAATCTGTCACATCTTTCCCTTCAGCAACGGCTTGGTCAACAGACCTCTTTAAGGTGCCACCAACACCATCTGGTGCTCCTTTGCCATGACCAGGTTCATAATAGTTCCAAGTAAAATTGTTTATACCTGGCAAAAAATATTTCAAATGATGAGAAACAATGTGAAAAACAAATTTGTTTCTGTACTGGTTAACTGGGCTGTCACTTAGAATGTGAACAGCATGGATGTTCGGTCTTTGGTTTTTAAGCCAATCAAATATTGGTTTAAGATGAGCCCACACTGCTATTGAGTCATGTCGATTATTATCAGAGAGAGTACAGAAAGATTGTGCTTTTACAGTATCATCGGGATTTTTCAAATATAACACGCCAGTATGAAGCGTAACTTGCTGCCGACCACCACCGAAGTGAACTGCTTGAATTTCTTCCCAGTATTTGCAACAATAATTTTCGCTAAAATCAATGTGGATGAGCACTTCATTTGTTGACAATTTTTTTTTAACTGTGTCATCATTTGATACTGGTGTGCAATATTTCCTGCATGTAGCAAGAATGATTTTAATGTCTCTTCTAATACTAAAACAAGTTCCTTCAAAGTAACATTTCTTTCCTTCTTCAAAGGTTTACGCACTGTTTTAGTCTCACCATTTTTTTCATACGTTGAGTTTTCGTACATCCATTGTCGGTAGGTTACAGTTTTAGTAGCTTGGGAAAGGTTGTATTCTAGAGCCTTGTCTCTACAATTTATACATTCTCGAAATAAACATTTAGTACAGTAAATATCACATGTTATATCAGATAACAAACTTGGAATATTATTATGTGAGATGACTTTATTTTCATGTAATTTTGAAATGATTAGTTCCATGTTTGCGTGAACGACGCATTTACACGTGTCTCGTTCTTTAAGGTTTGCCCAAGTTACCCAGAAAGGCCTGTACTTACAAAATGTTGACAAACTTATTTTGTAAGTAACAGAGTTTTAGAATTTTTTATGCAAATTGCGCATATTATCAGTTAACAGACGCTTTTGTTTTAGTAATTTTCCAGATCTAACAAAATCCCTCTTTCCCGGACACATTCGAGAGTTTTCATCTTTTTCCAAGAAATCAATAATATCGTGTTTAACTTTCAAAATTTTTGGTTTAAGTTTTCTGTTTCTACCTGTTTTGTAATTTTGATTTTTGAAAAAGGTTTTAGAATAATGCATAAGTTTGTGTTTTTTTAAAGGGATCTAAATTAAATTTTTTATAGTATGCTTGTTTATTTTTTTGCGTTTTCAGGTTTGCATAAGATTGTGCTAATTGTTTAGTGATGATTTCAGAAAATATAAGTTTTTTTTTAACTGTTTCGGGTAACTTTGTATTCTTTATCAGGGTTTTGACCTTTGCCTCAGGTGAAGATGTGTTTATTCGGTCATTTGACCGCGTGTACTTTTTTCTATATTTTTCGCTCTTCCTAACCTCTTCTTTTAATTTTTTTTCCAACTTTGCTATTCTTCCATACAATATTGCTCGTCGATTTCTTAGTTGTCGCCTTCGTCGTAAAGCAACAGTTTCGTGTTCAACAGCATTTACTCGTGAACTAGGTTTTGCTGGTGAAACTGGGCTGGCAGATGGTGTCTCATCCATCAATCTTTCTAGATTTTGACGCACATTTTGATTCTTCTCCCTGTATTTTGAACTGTTTAATCGCCATTGTTTCTGTTTCTGCCTTCTTTCTCTTGAACTCATAGCACTCACAGACTTGACCTGACCTTTTTCCTTCTTCTTTAAATACTTAAGTCTTTCTTTCTCTCTAAGTTTCTCCAAAGTTTCAGGACAGTTTTTTAATTTTTCTCTTCGCTTCCTGTCATACTCTTTTTTCTTCAGCTTTGCTTCTGCAGCGGTTGATTTTCTACTTCTCGACATTATAGACGTTCAGGGTACTGAAACCAATCAAACAAATATAAGTTTTCTATATTTATTAGAAAACACATCATTCCCTCACTGAGATCATTCCTTCATTAGAAATTTTTATGAGGGAATGACGATGAGGGAATGACAAAACGAAACAAAATTGCCAGAAACTTAGGAACATAACCTTACTTTCTTAGGAATTGTAAACAGTACTTTATTGCTACCGAAAACATATGAAAATATACTATAATTATTAGTTTAAAAAATGCTTACCTTTTGATAACATCACATGAGGAAATGACATAAAAAATGTAATATTCAAAAAACTTATTGTCAAATAGATTTTAAGAAAACATCCTTCCTCCAATTATCCACTCTGGTGTATATTCTCGAAGGCAATGTTGCCAACTACAAAAAAAAATAAAGTGGGGCTTGGTAGGCCTCGAAGAATTGCTCCAATCACACTGTTACAAGACGGTGAGGGAATGATAATTTTTTTAAGCACAAATTTTGAATTATATTTAAAAATGTTTCCATTCGCTTTTATCAAACTATGAACTAATATAGGTATAGTCAATACTATCCTATATAAGTAAAAAATATGATACTAAAACAATTTGTTAGGAATTTTACATTTTAAGTTAATGATTATCTTAAAATTTAGCGCTTGGGACATAGTGAGGGAATGATTCTCAGGGTACTTTCTTGGACATATATTTTTTGTTTATCATATAAAAAATAAATTTGTTTCATACATTGGTACATCTAGTACAGTCGTTTTATTAAAAAAAACAACTTTTCATAATTGACGATCCTGGTTCATAGAAAGGATCAAGGACATCAATTTCGATTTTTTTTTAAGAATCAGCCAAATACGGAATGGTAAACAACTTTTCATAAACCAGCTCTCAGCCATCTTCATACATTTGAAATCGATGTATGAAACAAAGGAATTTTCCACATCTGTTTTCAGAACCATGATCTAGTACTGACAATACATATTGGAGAGTTTTTCTGAATTCTTCTGCACCGTCATAGTGATTACATCCCCACAAAATATTGTTTTTTTTCCAGTTTCAAAATGCGATAAAGTAATGAACTAAACCCCCAGAAGACTACTTTTGAATTTATTCTAGATGATTACTTACGACAAATTATATCCAGAGTGCACTTAGATGCAAAAGAGTATAAATTGAATTTTTTTTGTCCCACTACACTCTTGAGTTGCTCGACAAGTATCGTACTTTGTACAGCGAAAATCTCCACGAATGAATCGAGAACTCTCTGATTGAAAGAGGGAGCAATTATCTTTCTGTGACATCTCCATACCTTAGCTGAAAATAAAACACTATGTATTATTATTTTCATTAGATTAGATAAAAAATTATCAAAATTTCAGGAAATATGTTATATGTTTGCTGTACACAATTTTATTCTTATTATATTAATTTGTTTTTCGTATGTTGCATATATATTCCACCAAGTTGATGCAAAACATATTTTTATGTGGAGGAAAAATTATTATAACTAACTGTCATATCTTCATTTTGGTGGGATATTCCAATTTACCCAGCTTCATCTGAAAATCTGAATTGTCTTATACTATTTTTGGAATCAGAAAAAAAAAGATCATCCAAAAAATCGAATAATATACAGAATATTCCATTAAAAAAATTATCCCCTGAAATCTTCACGCTACTGTATTTTTGATAGCATTTTATCAAAATGCAGTCATAACCACAAAACTTTCACATTTAACTTTTTTTTCTATAGGCAATAATAACGATGATAAGTGGGGAGAAATTATTAGTGAATAACCAGGGGCGTACTCAGCTCAAATGTGCCTATCAAATGTCAGCAGCGAAATTGCAGTAACCCAAATTCAGGATTATACCGAAAGTCCAAACAACTCCGAACATGTCAATAATATTGATAATCAAATTATCGCGAATGACGACACTGACATTGACCAACCAAAGTGACTAGCCAACAACAAACGGAACTGACTTCACAGACGATTAAAAAACAAAATGTTCCTCTAATCACTATTAGGAATGGAAGTAAATGGGTTGCAGTCAACTAACTATTGAAGTCTAATTACATTGAGTTAATCACGCCAGCAAAGAATATCTTTGACGGCATACAATTTTTTCCCGATTCTCCCGATGTATATCGAAAAATTTCGAGCATTCTCAAAGACCAAAATATCCCTCACCATACTTACAGCCTACCTGAAGACTAAAAACTCCGAGTAGTGTTCAGGGGCATCCCCGAATTTATATCTTGTGATGGAAATAAAAATGTGTTGACTGAGAGGGGGTCTGCGTAAATTTAACGGGGAAAAAACTCCACTCCCACTAGTTTTAGTCCTACTAGATAGGGAACAAAAATATATTTTCAAGGTGACAGATCTTCGCAATATTCGATTGAAAGCTGAACCTCAAAGGCCTAATGCTTCTATGGGTCAATGCCACAGATGTCAAAAGTTCGGCCATTGCCAGCAAAACTGCTGTGCTGTCCCCACTTGTGTCAAAGGCGGGAAAAACCACATCTCGCGAGATTGTACGAAGCCTAAAGAAGAGAACGCTAGGTGTGCGAATTGTAGTGGGGAGCACACTGCGAACTATCGAGGATGTTCTAGATGTCCTCGCATAAGGCGTAGGGTGACCACAACAAATGAGCAATACAATCAAAGGTATTTCCCTGTGACTGTGAATTCGGGAAGGACACAGGGGGGGGGGTGTCATATGCAGCGACGTCCCGTGACCACCCTTCTATCCAGTCAGCTCGAATAAATAGCCCTTTAGATCAAATTAGGATGTTGTTTGCACAGTTCCCTGGAGCTGCTGAACAATTCCCAATCGCTTTTAATTCCAATTATTGGATGGAAGGAGGTTCCGAATTTCATCAAAGCGGTGAGTTGGAATTGTAACGGTCTTCTTCAGAATAGACTTGAGTTTCAAGATTTTTTTGTTGAGAACAATATTGATGTTGCTTTTCTCTTAATGGAGAACCTGTTAGATTTCCTAACTACAAAATGCTCAGAAATGACCGATTTTGGCGTTGCGTTGCCATCCTGGCATACTCATGTTCAGCTTGCCATTTCCAATGATGATACCCATGGTATAGAAACGGTAGGCATTGTTTTCAATACGGGGAGTGGTCCTATACGAATACTTCCTGAAGCGCTCGATGTGCTTCTGATGGAAACAGATCAACCTGTCTTGGTCATGAGTGATCTGAACGCTAAACACGTACAATGGAGTCGTGTTACCAACACAAATGGCAGACGACTCTGGCCACACAGTGACAGGTATGAATACCAAGTGTCGGCTCCAGATTTGCATGTATAATGAGGGTGTTAGCTGCCAGTGAAAGAAGGACAGAGTATAATTTCAGGTGACCTACTCAGAGGAAAACTTTGTCAGTTTCCGAATACAATGAACATTGTACTCGACAATTGAATAATGTGAAATGAAGTGATTGTGCGGTAAATGTTTACATTGCAGGCTGCCTGAGATATATATTCAATTTCAAAGTGAAGAAAACAACTAACCTTGTTATTTCCAAACAGGTGATAAAGTCACAACTAGTTGACTTCATACTCTTCTTTGAGGCAGTTAGCATAATTATTACAGTCACTATTTGGTCGTGATATTATTTTTCAAATCAATATTCAACTGCGAATGTTTCCCTTTTCAATAGTGTTTGTGTCGTTTGTTTCTTACCAGTGATAATTATGATGAGTGCCTCAAAGCAGAGTATGAAGTCAACTAGTTCTATTTTTATCACCAGTTTGGATATAACAAGGTTAGTTGTTTTCTTCACTTTGAAATTAAATATCTATCCCAGGCAGCCCGCAATGTGTACATTTAGCACACAATCAGTTCAATATTCTACATTATTCAAATGTCTAGTTGAATGTTCATTGCATTCGGCAATTGTCAAACTTTCCCTCTGAGCAGGTCACCTGGAAGTAGGCAGGAGGCGCTACCCACAATTTTGTCGAATTTTACAAAGAACAAAACATGTTTTCAATTTTTTTTTCAGATTCTTAACCAATTTAATTTGTTATATAATGGCATACACTCGTCATTTACGGGTGTGCAAGAGGTTATATTACACCGTGTATATCACCTACCTGGAGCAGTCAGTAAGCCACATCCAAGGATGGTCTCCAGAAATCTATACATTGAATCTTTCTCGATGGCTTTGGGGTGATTCAATATTATTTGTATATGTTCCGGTTCAGATACTACATACACTAGCTTGGGACCGAGCCAAATTTTCGTTAGACCAGGTGATTTCCGCTGTATTTCCAGGAGTGTTTTCATCAGTTCTGAAAAGTAAAAGAAATATTTTCAAACGAGATTCCATATTGGACGATTAGAAAAAAAAATCAAGGAGTAGAAAGATGTATATCAGCATTGGACTTCAGAGGTCGGACTATGTTATAGGTTCCCCAATATCAATTGCAGAAGCATAAAAAAGTCTTGCGGCGAAATCGTGTGAGCAGCAGTGGCGGAGATAACTAATTTTATTAGGATCTTTTAAGATTTTAAAAATACTTCATAAATAATGAAAAATGAAAAAAAAATTAAAGACAAGCTTTTATTTATACAAATACATTGAGAAAAAAAAAATTTCATTCATTGTTTGATGTTGGTTATTATTATACCCTAGAACGTATTTCGATCTTCACACACCAAGACCACAGACGCTACTGGTTTTTAATCTTTCAGAGCTATTAAAACGCAAATATAACGAGTGATTTATGACCTCCCAGCGTATAGACACACCCCCAAGCATTCGATTCGATTCGATTGGCCCAGACGAATCGGCGACAGCTGTCACCCAGGTCCACGTTGACTATCGGCTCTTTTGATCTACCGTTCCGACGGAGAATGTTTACGAGTAGTACAGATTATTTTTCGTTCCGTTTCTTCGCATATACGCTCGTGTTAGCGAAGTGAGTTTTTATTTGCTCCCTATAGAAACATCTTCTGCAATTGATATCGGATGGACTATACAACTCGATGGGGAAATCTTCATATGGCAAATATGGTACGAATTCTTCACTGAGAAACATTTAAAAAGTATATCTTCTGGAAGTTGACGACGAAAAAGTCGATGATTTTTTCAACAGAAACCTCAAGAATGAAATATAATAGTAACAAACGTGTAGAAAATAGAGAAACTGAAAAAATTCACAAGGAATGGACAATTGGCAATTGTCCCGCAAAATATGATTCAATATAATAATATTCGTTTAATAGTATTGCTGAATATACAATCAATCAATCCTGGGTATAAATACTACATCATGGGAATAAAAAATAAAAATAATACACTCAGGGGATATAAAATACTTTCCTATAACTTTAAACTAAAAGACTTAAGTATTAGTAGCAGAGAAAAACCATTCCTGGTTAATATATAAATTATAATGGGAAAAACAAATATGCAGCCTGTACACATGTTTTGAGGTAAGTTATTACATTTTGTTTGAATAAATTCACTGTTATCGAATATTTGCTGATTTGTGGGAGATTATTATATATGCCCATTCCTGCGTCAAAAATAATTTTCGTTGTTCTCAAGTTTGTTGGAACTATGTGTATATGGTTCTTTTTTCGAGTGTTGTAATTATGTATGTTATGCCTAAATTGTAAGTTTGCAGAAAAGTATTCTGGGAGCTTATTGTTTAGTAGTTTATATATGAATCTTAATATTTCAAGAATCACATATTTTTTGACACATAGCCAGTTCAGTTGTTCTTGCATATAGGATATTCTTACGTATCTATTACATCCTAGTAGTAAACGAATACCTCTATTTTGTAGAATTCGTAATTTATTCATCACCCTCTCAGAACAATATTCGAAGTGTGGTTTGATGATACAATTATATATGACATGTTTTTTGGGTTGACTTACATTTTCACTGATTCTATACATAAATGCAATTTTCTTGGAATTTTTGTCGATATATAATTGTCATGTTTACTAAAGTTGAGTTTTTTATCTATGATTATGTCCAAATATCTTGTTATAAATCATAATTGTTATATTGAACATTATTTATGATTCGTTCGTTCAGATGTTTTTTACTTTCCAATATCATATATTTTGATTTCTGTGGGTTGATTACCAATTTATTATTAGTGCACCAATTTTGAATCGTGTTAAGAGTTTTGTTTATTTCATTAATCAATGTGTTAACACGTTCACTGTCCTACGACCCATATATGGGTCGTAAGTTCATTCACCTATAAGTCCTGCGAACAATATGTGTGTTTTGTTATAGCCCAATACTAAAGGGGACGTGTTAGTAAATTATTGCTTTCTTTAAGAGATCTCTAAAGGAAAAAAAACTACATTTTGGTAAAATAAACATTTCATTCTGTCAAAAAATAACTGAGATACAGCATATCAAAAATGGGTTTACAAAATAATGAAAATGTTCTTATTAAAAGTATTATTACAAAGGAAATGAAACGGGAAGATGAAATCAATTATTTTCTGCGTAACAAGAAATAGAAAACGCTTGGTTGCACTGACGGCAAACAGTTGGGACTTTTTTAGTTTTTTTTACATGCTTCTTTTGATATAAGAGTATCTCTCAACTCAGTATAACACCCACGGCAACGTTCTCTGTATATTTTGTCATCCCTCCCTCCTCATGCTTTTTTTGCCTTTTCATCTTTTCATTTCTTTTGAGAAGGCTGCAAATAATAGATTCTCTAAGTTTTATCACTGATAATTTATATACTGATATTTTACGACCCACATATTGGTCGTAGGACGTAGGTCGTATATCTTAATTATCACAGAGTCCTGCGAACCACATTTGGGGCGTACAAATTCAAATGGCGACATATAACGGTTAGCAGAAAAATAGCATTAGAACTGTATCATCTGCAAATAGGTTTATGCTGCATTTACCCTCCTCCTGATATAGTAGGTCAGTCACAAAACAGATAAAAAGCATGGGACCCAATACACTACCCTGTGAGACTCCACTATTGTTGTTCTTTATATGTGATTTTTCTTCATTGACTTTGGATTGTTGTTGTCTACGAGTGAGATATGATTCAAACCACCGTAACGTATACCAAAGTAGAAGCTGAGTTTTTTTAATAGTATATCTCTATTCACTTCCTTAAATGTACGGCGTAGATCTGGAAATACTACAACAATAGATTTTCTAGTATCAATTGAATATTTGAAATCATTTATGACTTTTTGCAGGGTGGTTCCACAAGAATATTTGTGCCTAAATCCTGATTGATTTTGACATTTTTGTTCATCTAAAAACCCCATTAGTTGGTTATAGGTACATAATTCCAATATTTTTTCTAGACAAGGTAGCGTATTAATCGGTCTATGTTTTTCAATTAGTATTTGGAATTTCCCGAACTGGTATAATTGTAGACATTTTCAATTCTGATGGACAGTAACCATTACTTAAGGATGTTTTTATACAATGCAGTAATGGATATCCAATAACATCAAATGTGTTTTTTATCAATTTGAAGTCAATTTCATCTTCCGAATACTTATTTGTACTTAAAAGAAATATATTATTTCTTGTCCAGGTGGGTCATCACCCCAAATATAGATATGCTGTCAAATTTCAATACTGTATATCATTGAATAAAAACCATTAATACAATACAATACAAATACTTCATTTTCTTAGACTATTACAAGCATGGAAATCGTCAGTTATAAGATATAAAAAATACAGTACACTTAAAATTAAAGTTATATGAGAAGAAGTTAAAAAAAGGCACACTTATATATAGAAATCACAAACATTCAGTAGAATTGGTATAAACAAAATATTGAACTATTCATAGTATCATATTTCTAGATCCACTTGAAAATATTCATCTAGAGAATAAAATGTCGTTTCGAGAAGCAATTTTTTCCCATTTTTCCAAAAGACTCCCAGATGGTTATTCATTTCATGGATATTGGGAGCTTATTATGTAATCTAATCGACATGATATGAGGCCCGTTTGAAACGGCTGCCAGTTTATGACTTGGAACTGAAAAATTATAGTTTTGTAGAAAGACAGATAAATAGATATAATTTATTTTGCCTGAGATTAAATTGTTGTAATATAGCAATAGTCAGGTATATGAATAAACAAACAGATATTTAAGTATACATATACGGATTAAAATCGCACATAAAAGAAATAAGTAATAGGTAGACACTGGGTAATATAAAAGACAAACAGATTGATGAAAATATTCAGACAAATGGTGAAAACACTTATCTATTAAAAATTCCTGGAGAGTTTTCTGATCACAGTTAGGCTCTCAATATTTTTAATTATTTTTGGCAACTTATTGGAAATACGCAACCCTATATATTCGGGCGAGTTATACACATTTTTGCAAATGGCACACTAAAGTTATATTTATTCCTGGTATTCATTGAATGGATATCTTTGTTCAGATTGAAGCTGTTTTTGTTTTTAAAGATGTATAAACACATTTCCAAAATATATAATGAAGTGAACGTTAGTATCCCAAACTCTATACAAATGTTCCTGCAAGAAAGAGTATATTTCACATCAGGAAAACATCTGATGATACGTTTTTGAGAAATTAACACATCTCCTGCTAGGGTGGAGTTACCCCAAAGACAAATACCAAATCTAATGCGGGAATCTACTTGTGCATAATATAAATTCATCATCTGTCCTCTAGTTAGAACGTTAGAACATATTTAACATTTTTGAAAAGGTAATATATTGAATTTAGTTTGGAAATCAATGTTTCACAGTGTGGTTTCCAACTAATAGTTGGATCGATCTTGATTCCCAAACAACTGATCTACTCTACATTGTCTCGAACCATACAGTTGTTGATGCATATATTAAGTGGTTCACATACTTTTTGTCGGTTATGAAATGTCGCTAATTGAGTCCATCCATCCATCCATCAAACCACTCACACGTATGTTCTAATAAATTTTTAATATATTTATGTACTAATGTTTGTTGCTGATGGATTTGAGATGATTGGAGATGAGTCATATGCATACATTGTGAAAAATTATTTTTCAGAAATAAATCAACGCTATTTACCTACAGTAAGAAAATACAGGGTCCCAGCACCGGGCCTTGTGGCACACCAGACTCCACTGAAGAATTGTCTGAATTATATTTTTTATTTCAGTTAGATATATATGCTGTATTTGAACGAATTCTATACTTCAAAAAAGATGATATCGAGCTTAGAGGCTGTCCTCTTATTGTATCAGGGTATAGCCCGCGGCAAGTCGAGTAATATATCTGTTCAGAAACTTATTGCAGTGGGTTTTAATGTGAGTGAAGCAATTGAAAATATACATAGATGCAACAGTTGAAATTTCTATTTTGGCAAACACAAGAATCACTATATTTTTTGAAGCACATGGTTCTCTGTATCCTTTTTTGGAATGACAATAATTTATTTATTCTACTGGAGTTACCGTAACACACTAAGGCCCGGTATTTTCACCCCCGGTTATACTAGGAATAAATTAACCAATGGTTAGCATGTGCTTTTGCTTTATCAATAAACGTTAAACAAAAGCATATTCTAACCGTTGGTTAATTTATTCCTAGTGTAACCGGAGGTAAAAATCCCGGGCCTAAGCAATAGTTGATACTGGAATGAACAAACGCATATTAGTAACTCATCAGAATGTTGATAGGCACATAATTCCAAAGATTCCAGATAACAAAGCAGTGTTTGGATGATTGTCAATATGATCGTACCAAGTTAGTTGAGTGTCAATGTTTAATCCTAAGAATTTAGCAGTTTTTTTCTGTTCAACAGTTTTTCCATTGGTATAACCAGTATGTTTTACTCCATATCTCCGAGAGAAAAGGTAATAGTGTTTGTTTTGGTACTATTTGATATCAGACCATTCATGGAGCAATTTTGTTGCATGTTAACTTCAGCAGCATGTGCCTGCTGAGCCAGTCCGTCACATTGAGCACAGCCAAGTAAGGAGGACGTGTCATCAGCAAACTGTACGATACAATTTAGGAGATCCACATTTGGAATATCGTTAACAAATAAAAGGAAGAGGGTGGGTCCGAGGAAACTTCCCTGCAGAAGCTCTGTTACAATGTCACGAGTTTCAGAGAAAAAAGTTCCAGATTTAAGGCCCACCTTAACAGATTGAGTTCTCCCAGTCAAATATTTCTGAATCCAATTCAGACTTGGACCACGAACCCAAAGGTTATAAAGTTTATCAAGAAGCAGTTTGTGGTTGATTGTGTCAGAAGCCCGTGTCATATCAAATAGAATGCCTATCGTTTTTTCACCATTTTAGAATTTGGATGAGATATGATTGGTTAAAGAAAGAATGGCATCTTGAGTAGATTTGGAATCCCTATTAATTCTTTGAAATGATACTTCATCTCCTACAGAATGACATAAGTCTTGATATACTTCTCGTATATTTTAGAGAATGAGGACAATAACGCAATACATCTATAATTGAACATCAAGTGTTTGTAATTTTTTTATGAACTTCTATTGCATGTTTGAGACACGATGGAAATAAAGTAGGATATCTAGAAAACCAATTGAACAAAATTATAACTATTTATGATAGCCCCGAGGAAAGAGAATTGTGGAACGCAAAATTGCATTTTCAACGGTAAGTATGGCTGGAATATTCAAGATTCCTTATAGGCTAAAAATTGTTAATCCATTTTTATAATATTTTCGATTCAGAATCCCATTGAAAATCCGTCAACCAATACATATTATGAACCAATGAATACATACCATTTCCATTTCCTAGGAACAAATATGCGCAGCCAATGAGCGGAAAAGCAAATGGCCCTTTCACATTTCTGGAATAAATATACAAATTCCTCCTTCTCCATAAAAACTGGACGTACCAAAACGTTAAACTTCCAATCAGAAATATGAGGAGGTAGTTGTGCACGTGGATCTCTTCCATATTTCCTGGATTCCCTTCGGTAGGGGTTGTAGCACCAATCATTTTGTAGAACTGCAAACAAATCAAAATTAATTTATTCATTGAGTGATCTCGAGAACAGCAGTTCCAATAAATCTACCGTAGGATCCAAATATTATCCGAAATAACAAAGAATAATCCTAAATTATCCAAAATTATCCGAAAATTTTCCGCGGTCATAAGAAATTATCCGCAAACCGGATAATTATTCGGTGAAGTGCAACACTGGTTAGTATAAAAAGAAAGCTTGTGAAAATATGGCTTGTGGCATACCTACCAAAATTTTTGAATGCTCATGAGGTGGCTTCATATTTATTTGGTACACCATTCAACAGCCGAAGCCAATTACAGAATGGGAAATATACATTCAGGAAATGTTAAACAGAGTTAAACCTAAAGTACAGACATATACAGAGATAATCCTAATGTACATGAAATAAGACAATTTAAAGTAAATAAGAATAGATGTTGAGCTGAAAAGTTCATACACATCACAACAAATATGAAACTATATTATATGTTCAGTAAGAATCATTATGATTGCAAGATAGCTATTTTGATGTCAGTTGGCTTGCAGTTGAAAATATCTACGTTATTCTGGATTGACAAGTAATCAAAGCATATTTTGTACATAGGAGAGCGTGTAAGTACATTTGTTTGAGGAAAGGGGAGGTAAAATGTATTACTATTACGATTACGTACAGGTAGCCTGGGAACATGCAACTTTATATGTGAAAGTAAGTATGGACAATTAATTATAGAGAAAATAACCTTGTGCAAAAATAATATACCTAGGTATTTACGACGATTGTCTAGAGAGTGAACCTGGAATCTCAAAAGTAGCACTTCATGCGGAATACCTTGGTTTGGATAGAATCCATCACACTTAAAACTAATGTACTTCAAGAATCTTCTCTGAATATTCTCTAAATTTATGACGTGTATGTTGTAACAAGGATTCCACACGACACAGCAATACTCAAACCTTGATCTCACAAGCGCATTGAAAAGGAGTAAGTAAGTGTTGATATCAGAAAACCATTTGGAGTTTCTAATGATGAAACCGAGGATTTTGAAGCCATTTGAAACAATTGTATTCACGTGATGAGTGAATGTGAATTTTTCGTCAAAGATGACCCCCAGATCTTTGAATTCTGCCAATTTTTGCAAGATGTTTCCATTTATTGTATAAGGATATTCGGTGGGTGATTTTTTGCGACTAAAGGAGACAAAATTGCATTTTTGTATGTTGAGAGAAAGTGAGTTCGCTTCACACCATAAATCTAATTTTTGGATATCTTTTTGTAGGTAACTGCAGTCGTTCACATTAGAAATCTGACGAAACAATTTACAATCATCTGCATATAGTAGAATTTCAGAGTCTAACTCAAGGCAAATGTCATTTATAAAAATAATGAATAGCAAGGGACCTAATACAGATCCCTGAGGAACACCAGAGGTGGCTATTATTTCGACAGATTTAAAACCGCGGTATTGAACTCTCGAACGTCTTTCGCTTAGATAAGACTCCAAAAAAAGTGTAAGGTTGTCAGTCAAACCAACCGAACTCAGTTTTTTGAGAAGTACACCATGGTCAAGCCTGTCGAACGCCTTTGAAAAATCTGTATAAATGACATCAACCTGGGAAGACATATCCAAAGCTGCTGCTATGTATTGAGTAATGCATGTAAGATTACTTGTGGTCGAACGACCCTTAACAAATCCATGCTGATTATCGACAATCTGACATCTCACATGTGCATATATAATATCATATAAGATCATTTCGAAGAGTTTACTGAAGTTGCATAGTATAACGATTGGTCTGTAATTTTCAATCATATGTTTGTCCCCCTTTTTGAGAACAGGACATATTTTACCATATTTCCAGACATCCGGAAAACAAAGTGTTGTCAGTGCTAGATTGAAAATGATGGATAAAGGTTTAGCGAAGCTGACAGCACAGTCTTTCAGGAGAAATGATGGAATACCATCAGGTCCCGTTGTCATTTTGGTTTACATTTTTTAAAGACTTCAGCACATCATCTTCAGTTATTTTAGGGATGGACAAAGTTGGTATGTTGAAATTATTAGTGCTTTCAGATTGTCGATAATTGGATGATCTGATGAAAGCAGATTCAAAGTAGGTGGCAAAAGCATCGACTATACATTGGGGATCAGACAGACTACTATTTTCATAGTTTAGAGAATCAGGAATAGCTGAGCTGCTCCTAATTGTATTCAGATAAGCCCAAAATTTGGATGGATCATCTCCTAGATCTTTCTCCGCCGTTCGAATATAATTGGAGTGTGCTATGGCGATATTTTTCTTTATATCTCTGCGAAGATTTTTATGCAATTCGAAAAATTCAGTGTTACCCGTTGATTTATAATTGCGTAAATACTTGTCCTTTGCTTTCAAATTTCTTATGATATCGCCGGTAAACCAAGGTGGGTAGGAAGATTTTTACCAACTGTTTTGGGAACGCATTCTGTTAAAATATTATTTAATAGGTTGTAGAACCTATCGCAAAGCTATATCTACGTTATCATTATCTTCCAAAAAGTCCAATCCGCATTGAAGAGCATGTCATACAATTGAGGAAAATTTGCTTTCCTAAAGTTGAAAGTTTTCATTGTATTCGTTTTGAATGTGTTAGGTTTCAGACTGAAGGGGATAGAAAATTCTAGAGCAGGATGGTGCACATCAATAGGAACGAGAGGAAATGATGACTCTTGTACATTCATTGGACATCTACTACATAATAGATCTAAGATTCTATTGTTGGCGTTCAATACCTCATTATATTGAACTAGGCCTAGGAAATTCATAAAGTTCTCCAGTAGAATAATTGATTTCACATTGTGAAAATTGGTACTAGCATGAACAACATATTCAGGGATGTTGAAGTCTCCAGTTACAATCAGGTTACTATCATCATTAAGCAAACATTGCAGACTACAAATAGCTTCGAAGAAACCCTCGTATGAATCAATAGATGTATTTGGAGGTATATAGAACGTTATAATGTAGGTAGTAAAATTATGGAAAACAATTTTAAAACCAACAATGTCAATATTGGGGAATGATTCAGTTATGAAATTGAGGTCCATAGGACATGTGTAAAACTTTGAGTTTACGGCAATTACCCCCCTCTTGTTGTGTTTGTGAGATCAAAGTTACGGTCTCTTCTATAAACCGTATACTGGTTACTGGTTATTTCGGAATCCAAAATGTCAGATGACAACCAGGTTTCAGTGAGACAAATCACGTCAAAAATATTTTGTGCAATGTTATTATAAATAAGATGCGTTTTGGATCGTATACCCCTGACATTTTGGTAAAAACACTTCATTTTACTATTTGTATTGGATGCCGAAAAATCCAAAGAGATGTTTTCTTGCTGTGGTTGCTATTTAGTGACAAAAGCAGAGGATTTAAGATAGTTTAATTTTTTTTGTAAATAGGACATTTTCGGCCTCCCATACAGCGTGATCAGTATCGGTTAAATTAGCATTGGTACAGTTTATGCATTTACGAATTGAGCTAGTACAGACATTCAACGGATGATTACTAGAACATTTGGGACATACGATTCTATTCTGTTTACAATTGGACTGACCATGGTTGAAGCCGCTGCACTTGAAACAAATTCTTATATCTGTCGCATCATAAACGGTACATGCATCATAATTAACAAAGAGCTTTCCTCGTTCCATCACCATACCATATGTAGTAGCATCTAGTTCGACAAGTGCTTGAAAAATGTTTGGATCTTTATTTGTGGCCCATGATTTCAGAATTTTCAAGTGAGATTCATCGGAGAAAATATCATTTTGTCCTTTTAAATATTTCATCATATCGTCGGCAGAGTAGTTCTCCATGAGCCCAACAATTTTAACCTTGGGAAGGAATCTTTTAACGTCTGAAATTTTGTAGTTAGAAGAAAGTTTTTCAGTAGCAGCTTTCTTGAAATTCCCCGCACCTTCAGGGTCATTGCAGCTGATAAGAATACCACCATCTTTGATCTGCTTTACCTGCGATACTTTTAGATTCAAATTAACAGGGTCAATGTTTTTCATTATATCTAGCTTCGTTTTTGAGTTAGTCTGTTCGATGTCATTCGGTTTGACAATGACCATTGATTTTGATTTAACAATCTTGGAATACGTGGGAACATCTTCCGTTATCTTGTGAGAAACATCAATTTTTGAAAAACAATCTTTAGCTTTCTCCGAAATATTAATCATCAAGTTATTAAACATCGTTTCGAATTCGCCTATCATTTCACTCAATTTGGTATCGAACGAAGTTTTGATGTATCCCTCGTATTTATTTCGTATTTTATGACAATCTGTGCAATACCAGCAAAAACCAGGGGATTTCAAACATTGCAAAAACTCGGCAGAGACTCCAACACAAATTGCCTGATAAGTTTTTGCGCAAAGCCCAGAGCAGGTAATGCTTGGCGATTTCCTACGATCGAAAATTTCGTTACAGTGTCCACACGTCGACATCATTCATAACATTTATCTGAGTGACCAACTTGGAAAATTAATCTTACTGATAGATTACTTACAGCTTATTCCATAGATTACATGAAAATCACAATATTTGGCACAGAAACACAGTCTGAATTTTGATATAAACGGAGAGCACTTCTACACACAATATACCTCAACCGTTTATCAATTGAATTACTACCTCATATGCCGATGACACTACAATTTTGAATATCAGCCATGATACAAGTGAGCTAAAATATATGAATATTGAAACAACAGCGAAAGCTTCGGAATGGTTATCAGCAAACAATATAAAACTCAATACTGAAAAAACAAACGAAACATTTTTTCTGAATCTAGACTCACAAAAAAGCGTTGAATTATTAGGTATCCATATTGACCCAAAATTGAATTGGAAAAATCATATTGATCACACGGCAAAAAACTGAATGAAGTAGTATATCAAATCAGAAAACTCACACAAGTCGCCACTCTAGACACTGCACTCACATACTATTACAGTAATTTTTATGCTATTTTCGCTTATGGACTTTTACTGTGGGGCAACTCCCAGCAAGTGAGAGAATCTTCAGAATCCAAAAAAAAGTTGAACTTATAATTGGGCAAGTTGCCCCCAGGGATCACTGCAAGCTGCTGTTTGAAAAACTCAATGTTTTAACTGTACCCTCGGCATTCATTTTGCAATGTATTATGTTCGTTGAGGAAAATGAAACTTCACTTTCCTCCAATTCATCTCACCATTGTTATGACACCAGAAACAAAAAGGATCTGACCATTCCGCACCACAGGCTGAAATAAACGCAGCAACCAATTAATTATACGTCCCTAAAGATTTTCAACAAACTACCAACTGCGCTGAAAAATGTCACAGCCAAGCAACTGAAAGCGGCCATGACAACACTTTTATTGAATGAAACGATCTATTGAATCGAAATTTTTTTTGCATTTTCGTCCAATGGGACACCACCGTGAAACCCGTTCTACATATCTCAATTGAAAATGTGTTGGAACGTAGTTCCTTATCGCGCGTTGCGAAAGAGGGCTAGACGGAATAAATTAAAACCAAAATGTGTCACGAGACTTTCGCTATGGTTTTAAGCCGTGCGGCGTGCGCGTGTTTCTCTGTCTGTCTCTCTCTCTCTCTCTCTCTCTCATAGAAAGCAAGCCAGTTATTTTCATTTCGTCTTTCTATTGAACAGTGTGGTGTCGCGACGATTATTTTTGTTGAGTGTATACAGGTTTTTTGTACATAATAAATAATAAAAAATAATAACAATAATGAATCCTGACAGTGTGACAAAGTTCCGGTTATTGCTGATGGAGTTAGGTAAGTAGAGATTTTATACAGACAATAATAATTGCTTATGTATTTTTAGCAAGTACGCATTATAACCTCTCATACGCGTTATAATCTCTCTATTATTGTGTGTTCAGCAAGTGTACGCGTCATAACTTCAATAAATTTAAAAGCAAATTATATTTTAATATTTCAATATCAATGCGTATGTATTTAGCAAGCCGTGCGTGTTCTAACCTATACGCTGTTGTGTTTACGAAGTCGAGAGAGTATATATATATATATATATATCTCTGTTGTGTTTACAAAGTCCTGCGCTTCTATGACGTGTACGAAAGAATACAGACAGAGTGCATATATATATATATATATATATATATATATATATATAGTTGAAGAAGGGTAGTCTCGTGACTGGACTAGTTGAAAATAACTATGAATTTGAAATAAACTTTGTAGAAAGGATATTCCTTGAGGTTGCAGTCAAAATAATGGCCTATGAGAAAAAGAAAAACTCTTTCTTATTTAGTCAAGCTTTCGAAAATGTTTATTTTCATTATCAAGACAAGTAAGGTGAGGTTAAGTGAAGACAGCGAACTAATCACCATTTCGTGATTGAGGAACTTTTCAAAATCATATCACTATGACCCACTACTAGTAATATATATAAAAATTAAACAATGGCACTCGCACATATTGTTTTAGATACTTAATTTAAACACTTTAAAATTTGAACAGGCACAATAATTACCACATGCTTCAACAGATTTTTTCCTTACAAAATATAACAGTATATGATGCCAAGAAAATATCAGAGTACTTTGGGAATATTCTTAGATTACCATCATTCATTTTAAACGAGTAGGTAACTGCAATAAATATTTTTTTTCTTTTTTTCCCAATCACTTGAACTGTATCTAATTGGTTAAACTCATATTATTTTTTCCTTTTCCTTTTTGTGTTACCCCCATACACTTGCTGTAAACTTGTTTTCAGAAGCAATAAACTATTGAAAAGAAGAACGTTCTTTGCAAAGTGAGATCGCTTCTAGAAGATGTGTTTCCCATTTCTTCCGGTTTTCTTGATTATTGTGGAAGCGTGAAAAAGATTTTTGTCAACCAAAATGTATTGAAGTCCTAGTGGAAGCCATGCCTCTCTCGCGTCAATGTTAGAAATTATTTCTGGTGAGTTCTCTCTTTTGGAAAACATTTTTCTTTGCCTCATTCACCTATATGAGTTCTTAGTTGAGACTGGAATAGAAAATCAATTAATTAACTGAATGAAAATACAAATTTTCAATTTCAAATTTTTTCTTTCGAATTAGGATCCTTTCAGAATATCTATCTCATGTAGTTCAATGTCCAGCGTGGCTTCAGCCGGGAAAGTAGTTGTTTTCTGTTAGACATTCACAAAAATAACTTCATTTGTATCGTGGATTTTTAATTCCACAGAAAAATCTTTCTATTCAATAGTCAATTGGGAATGTTTGCCTTTTCAACATGAATACCCCACGAGAGGTTCTCTTGAACGATGGAAGATAGTGATTAAAGTTTATCTTTCAGTCGCAGATGATTCCGCATCTGATTTCATGAACATCCTGTATATATTTTCAATCAAATAAATAAACTATTATTATTATTTGAAGTTTTGGAGCTGTGTGCACGTAATGTAATAGCAGGAGTGAAATAATTTTGTATTTCGTGAAAAATTACTTTTATTTTGAAAATCGTAACAGAGCGCTTTCGACTATATACTAGTCATCTCCAGTGCTTACCTGCAAGTAAGTGATACCTAGATGAATTTAAGATGAAATATTTTGACAATTTGAGTGATGAAGGTTTTGAGGTCACTCACTCGTCAGCTCAAACTTCCTGCATAATTACAAATCGAGTCAGTTTGACAGAATAATCCTCCCGCTCCGCGGTCGGATTATTTAAACTGTCAAACTGACACTCTTTGTAATTATGCAACAAGTTATCGATGTATAACCTGATTATTATGAAGTACTTATAGTTTTACTACTGATTATATCCTTTTTTGGATGTGCATTTAATTGTCGGAGATCGAAAACATGAGAAGTTTCATATAGCCGATCACATGGGTAGGTTCTACGTTTGTCAAACATAATTTTTTAACAATTTCCTATGATGGCCTTAGATAAGATCTGTATATCCCCCCAACCAGCAGAATTTCCATAATGTGACATATTTAATATTTGTTTTATTTAAATTTATATAACATTGATCTCAGTTTTTTGTTAATTTGTCAATGTATGTCCCACTTCATAAATCTGTCAATCTCAACACTGAATATCGAATACTATCGATGAAAAAAAAATTGAAATGATCAGCTTAGATGAACCACAAAGTGTTTACTTTCTCTTAGCTGCTCACCCCAATATCCCTAGGTTTGTATATATATATATATATATATATATATAGTAGCTATGTGAGAATCATAAGTTTAGCCGATTGTCGTATATTTGGAGCTTATAGGCCAATCAATAGAGTAGAAAATGACTGATTCTGTTTCCTACTCGCAACTATCATTGCTTAATTTGTTATTAACGTTTAAGAGCAAAAAATCGTGATTGTTTTTTGCTTGTAACATGAAATCTAATGAAGCAATCTCAGATCGATAATTTTAACTAAGAAAAAAAGTATTGTTTCAATACAATTGGAAATGGTAAAACATGAGATGTTTTCACACTACTAGGTATAGCTCTGTGAAATTTTAAAAAGCATTCGGAAGTTATGACTATGAATATTCTATTTGAATACTGAATTTTCTCTATTCGTCGGATGTGTATTACGAATGAAAACGTGAAAACAAAAAAACTATCCTCAAAACAATAAAGAATATGAGCAAACAATAATCAGATTGCATATTTTTTTTCTTGAAGCTATTCGAATGGAAACAAATACTCGAGAGAATTGAGTGGAAAAAACATCAAAACAATAGGTAAAGTTTTCAATTCGAGCCCTACCTTCGTTCAAAACTCCAAAGAAGTTTTCCAACTGCACTGACCACCTTTGCACTAGAAACACATTGTAATGATTGGAACAGTCATTGTTCTAATAATCAATCCCCTATTCAGTGTCAATACCTTTCTCTTTCAAAGTATTCCGGGATTTCAGAATTATTGCGGTTCAAAATGAAAGTAATTGTACCACACATTATACAGGGTTTTATTTCTTTATGCAGCTCGGTACGCCCTTCAATAATTTGTATCTCTCATTGATGTCACGTTCACTGAAATATTTCACTCCAATTGATGGAAGATATTTGGGAAAGATAACGTTCTATCAGAACAAAAGCTCTCTATGAGCAGTGCTCCCGACAAGACGATACGAGATGTAGGAAACATTTAAAGAGCTGAACGGAGTCAGAAATGCAAATAAAAAAATGCTCACTTTTGAAAATGTTACAATTGATATCTTTCAACACCAGATTGATCAATTCACACAACAGACAACTAATTATTTATCAATTATCAATCAATAATGACATAAATGGAACAGGTAACTTGTCGACAAAGTCAAAATTATCACAATGTGTTCTAATGACAATGAATATAAAATGTACATAGATACTTTAATACATTAGTCTACTCGACAAGTTGAAAATGGTCTAAAATAGAGTTACCGCTCTTATAATTATGTGTGATGGCCCATTGGATCCGGAATAACGCCTAGAAAAATGTGCCAAAAGCGTGTATTAGCACATAAAAAGTTGCAAAAGTTATAAACAATTGAAGATAAAAAAAATGGCATTTCGGTTTTTGCCAATATTTAATGAACTATTAATATTTAAGAAATTTCAAAAAAGGTTCTGGAAGAGGAGAAAATTTCCAATGAAAAACTCCCGGAACTCTATCTCCATTATTTATAATTTTAATTTAACGCTGAAAATGGGTCTCCGAGCAACATTTTCAGGTTACGCGCGCGGCGTCAAAAGCGAGTACGACACATTAATTAATTTATTTAAGGTATTAATTATTTTTTTTTATTTGAAAAAAATATGGTGTCATTGGAACACTATAAATATTTTTTTCCTGTTGGAAATTTCACTTAAAGTTAATTTTTCAACAAGTTAAACGATTGTTAACTAACAAAATTTTCTCGAACTTCTGTCTTGATTGTAAATGAAAACAAATGTTTAAATAATTGTCGTAAAAATGTTTCGCTTCGTAGAGCCTTTCTCATATACATACTTAACAAGATCACGCCATGAAAGTTAAAAAAATATTCATACTTTGTTTATAATAATTTTTGTATAGAAAATGATTATTTTCTTATGATTCAATTAAATTGAACGAAAATGGTGATCTCAGTAAACTTCTGGAAATACCGAACATTGAATGATATCCTGAATCATGCATTTCCATAAATATAGGATGATGGCTTTTGATAAGTGTATGTTATAGCTTTCACTAACATTCGAGTTTCAGGCTTCTTGGCCCTCATCAGTACGGAGCCAAGAAGCCTGAAACCGGTATGCGGATTGTTAGGTGAACACGACATAAATTAAACATAATCGAGCTTATCAGAAAGAAACATTTGCATTCAATGTCCATTGATATTTTATGGAAGTATGCATGGATTTTCAGGTGAATATCATTCAATGTTCTGCGTGGTATTTGCCAGGAAAGTAGTTGTTTTTCACCTGAGATCTACCATTTTCTGGTTCAATTTTATATTGAATCCTTTATGTGAAGAAAACCGTTTAATTCGATTTTTCTATTCATTCCACTTCACATGGCACTTTTCTTTCATAATTTTTGTACTTGAACAAAAACTAAAAAATCCAAGTAATGTTGTAAATTTTTTTTTCTCAATCATTATATTATCGTTTTTTTATCAATACAAGATATAAATTGATTTGCAAAAAAAAATTCCGCCATTTGTTGATAAATTTTTCATAAACAAATTGATTATTTCAATATTTTTGAAAAACATGTTTTCACAACTTCATTATATCACAAATATTATGATTTTTGAAAAATAAATGTTTCCTTTATAACAATTTTTAATTGTTTATAATAGTTTTTTTATATTTCTATTGTTTAAATAATTAGTTGAGAAGTAATTTTTTTTCAAAAATCATTATTGACAGTCCTCTATATTTTTAAAAAAATAATATTGTATTAAAAAAAATCCCAATTTTTCCCAATTCCAATCCCCAAAGTACAATAAAAAATTGGAATTTTTTTTTTCTGGAATTTGTTATATATGGTTGTTTTTGTAAATTTTAGAAGTTTCAGAAAAAAATCTAAAAAAGTTAAAAATTTGTTTTTAACGAATTGGTAAGTTAATAAACAATGGAATTGTTGATGGAGAAATTTTTTTTTTATTACTTTATAGAGGACTGTCAATTATGATTTCAAGAAAAAAAAATCTCAACTAATTATTTGAACAATAAAAATATTAAAAAACGATTATAAACAATTAATAATTGTTAAGGAATTTTTTTTCAAAAATCATAATATTTGTAATATAATCAAGTTGTAAAAAAAAATCAAAAATATTGAAATAATCAATTTGTTTATAAAAAATTTATCAACAAATAGCGGGATAATTTTGTTTTGCAAATCAATTTATATCTTGTATTTATAAAAAAACGATAATATGATGAGTGGGAAAAATAATTTTTTTTCACAACATTACTTGGATTCTTTATTTTTTGTTCAAGTACAAAAATTATTATAAACAGAGTATGAATATTTTTTCAACTTTCATGGCGTGATCTAGTTGAGTATGTATATAAGAAAGGCTCTACGAAGCGAAACATTTTTACGACAATTATTTATACAATTTTTTTCATTTACAATTAAGACAGAAGTTCGAGAAAATTTTGTTAGTTAACAATCGTTAAACTTGTTGAAAAATCAACTTTAAGTGAAATTTCTAAGGGGAATGAATCATTTATAGTCTTCCGAATACACCATAATTTTTTCAAATAAAAAAAATAAATTATACCTTAAATAAATTAATTAATGTGTCGTACTCGCTTTTCATATCGTTAATTTCTCTGATTTGATTCTTTAAATGATTATAAATCTGCATGCTTCTGTAAATCGAAGACTGTTTCGTAAGAGTTGAAGTGGGAAATGCAAGTTTTTTTTCCTGAGGTGTAAGCCGGTAAGTGTTGGGGTTAGTGAATTTTTCCATGTATTTGTATATCAAGCAATCTGTCTCCAAAATGAAAATTCCATATAACGTCGGTAATTTGTTATTTGGAAAAATCGGCCAGCAAAATTCACGCGTTTTTACTCCCAAAATCAATCTTAACGCCCGTTTCTGAAGGACAAATATACTTTGGAATAGAACCTGACTGCAAGAACCCCAGAATGAAATTACATACTGTAAGTGAGACTCAATGAATGAGTAGTATGCGGTTGAAGAAGCCGACATTCCAAGTTCGCGGGTTATATTGACGACATAGTAACCGTAGGACAGCTTTTTTTTAGGGCCTTAATATGAGACTCGAACTTCAGATTGTTATCAATGTGTATGCCAAGAAATTTCGTTCCAGGCTTGCTTTTGATCAGTTCAGGACCTTTTAATCAGTTCACTTCTTCTAAATCCAACTTGAACGTGACCAAATTTGTTTTTGTGAAGTTCAATTTCAGCATATTTGTCTCACACCATAATTTGATTTCTACTACATTGCAGAAATAGTTTGAGCCAAAGCAGTTCCATCTTCATTTCGCCAGAGGATTGTGGTATCGTCAGCAAATAGTGTGAGGTGACCAGATATATCTAGCTTGGCTATATCGTTAATGTAAAGGACAAAGGGAATAGGAGCTAGGACTGAGCCCTGTGGGACTCCTCGTAATATTTTGTCTAACTCAGGAGTATTGTTGCCCAGTATGATTCTTCGCCTTCGATCAGTAAGGTGAGATCTGGTCCAGTCTAGAGCTGTTTCGCTAAAACCGTAAGGCTCATGTACAAGAAGATCAAAGATTGCGTCATTTGTTGTTGTTTTGGTAAACGAAAAATTCAGGCGCCAATATATTGTGTCTCTGCAAGAAACCCATCATTCTACAGTATACTAGTTTCTCAATCATTTTTGACAGTGTTGATAAAAGTGAGATGGGCCTGAAGTTTTTGGATCATCAGTCAGTGGCAGTTCCTTTGAGAAGAGGTATAACTATTGCTGTCTTTAGGCAAGAAGGAAAAGTATCTGTAGCAGAAGACTTGTTAATGGCCACGGCAAGGGCACTTAGGGCAGGTAATTGTGACAACAGTTTGGCTTTTTGATAAGTGGTTTTCGCCTGTGGAATTTCTGTTTGTTTGTTTGTTTGTTTGTTTGTTTGTTTGTTTGTATACCGACCTTTTGGGCAGATTTCTGACCCATTCCAGACGTCCGAATGATTTGAAAATTTGGCAGTTGACATAATTCCGGTGACGATGCATTGAGAAATTTTCTTGTGTGAAGAAAAACAAAATGGCGGTCCATAATTGTTATGAGTTTTGTGAATATGGTCCGATTGCTTAAAAATGGTATCCGAGGGTTTTGTGGTCGGAGATTGTGATTTCTTTGTCAAAATTCGAAAATTCAAGATGGGTTCCAATGAGACGAATTTTGGATTATGGTCTGATTTCTATTAAAATTGGAAGTGGGGTTTTGGGGTCGAATAATTAAGTGTTTTTTCTGAAAACTGGAAAATTCAGATGGTGGCTGAGTTTTGTGATTAGTCTGATTTTATTCGAAATTGGTACGTGTGGGTTTTTGGGGTCGAATATTATGATTCTTTTGTGAAAAGAATTGGAAATTCAGGATGGCGGCTTCAAAATGGCGGCCGAGTCTTGTGATTATGGTCTGATTCTATTCAAAATTGGTATGTGGGGGTTTTTGATGTCGAATATTATGGATCTTTTGTGAAAATTGAAAATCTCAAGATGGCGGCTACAAAATGGCGCCGAGTTTTGTGTTTATGGTCTGATTCTATTCAAAATTTGGTATGTGGGGGTTTTTGGGGTCGAATATTATGATTCGTTTGTGAAAATTGGAAAATTCAGGATGGCGGCCGAGTTTTGTGATTATGGTCTGATTCTATTCAAAATTGGTATGTGGGGGTTTTTGGGGTCGAATATCATGATTCTCTTGTAAAAATTGGGAAATTCAAGATGGCGGTTTTAAAATGGCGTCCGAGTTTTGTGATTATGGTCTGATTCTATTCAAAATTGGTATGGGGGGTTTTTGGGGTCGGAGATTATGATTACCCAATTTGATGAGATTATTCCATTTTTCAATTTGCAAAAAAATTATAAAAATAATAGTTTAAAAAAAACTTAAAAAACACGCTTTTATGAATAAACCACACTAAAAAGTAGGAAATAAATAATAGTTCAAAAAAACTAAAAAACACGCTTTTATAGAAAACCAGACTAAAAAAATAGAAAAAAAAATATTTTATTTTAAAAAAAGCTTGGGGTGCATGGTATCAATAATTATATAGTACATCACACACCGAGGCGATACCATGCACCCCACTCTATTTTTTTAGTCTGGTTTTCTATAAAGGCGTGTTTTTTAGTTTTTTCAAACTATTATTTATTTATTTCATTCATTACTGATTTAAGCTCAGACAAGTCCGTATTGTATGAGAATAGAGAGTGCATCGAAAGGCTACATTTTTTAGATGATCGAGAGGATCAACTGTCTTAGAATTTTGTGGGTTAATTTGTTTGCTATAGAACAATAATATTGGGTCAAAGAGTTCATGTCAACATGTACTTATGGATGATTGAGATTTTTTGTTTCCTCCGTTAAACACCTCTGAAATGCGCAAAGATACTGACGACCCAATGATGTACCGGGTTATTTACTATAACTTACCCACCCCTTAGCATCGTTATTATTTCCTGTGGAAGAAAAACATTTCCAAACTCTTCCTGATTGTTCGATACAATTTGTTTTATTCGAGGTCCAATTTCCGTTTCTGAAATATTTCTGTAAAGAACTCCTGTAAGATTGCCTCTGATGAAAATCGGTTCAACAACGCGATTGCCCAAAATCCCCGCCCAAACATTCACCTTTTTAGGAAACTGGGTATGTCCCTCTCTGAAAATATGCGGATTAGTATTGCACCAGTATCGTAAATTCTGTTTGTTGACTTTTCTATTGAGAAAGAACGTGCATTCGTCTGCGAAACGTACACGTTTTAGGAAGCTCCGTTTCCTCTCAATTGTTCTTGTTAACCACTCACAACATTCAACCCTCCGGTCTGGATCATCCTTCGTGAGAAGCATGCAGGATTTTCTTTTCATAGGGATGAAACTTTTCTTTTTTTAGGACTCTTTTTACACTTTTTGAACTCCACAGAATTCAGCAACTGCAGACGTCGACTGAGTCGGATTGATTACCATTTCAGCAACAATTTCTACCTTTTTTCTTCTGAAAGAGGCGGTCTTCCTGATCTTGGAGAATCTTCCAGCGTACCAGTTGCTTGGAGCTTATTTGAAAGTTTGCGCAAATATGACCTCGAAATAGGATTCTCGGAAAATATATCATTAAACATACGAACTGCTTCAAATTTATCGTCTACACTACGAGCCATGATCACACTTTTCATAAAAGGATTTAGGTGCTCAACGGACTTTTTGACAGTTAGCAGTTCAGTTTGACAGTAAACAAGTTGTTACCGCGACAACGATTTTTTCCAATGTAAACTTGATTGAAAGCAACATTAGTGTTTTTGGTTGGGTTTGAGATGACCAAAATGTCACTTTTCAAATGTTAATATTTCGAAAACAATTGAAGTTAGGAGTAAATGTATTGAAGAAAACTGTTGAGAATTATGAGCAGATTTTAAAAATGGAATAATATTTGGGGTGTTCTATAAAAAAAAAAATGGCGCTCAGCCGCCATTTTAATTTTAATGATTTTTTCCCCTTCAAATTTCTTTGCGATATACCATGTGGTTCAAAAATTAGTTGGGGTGAACGGACCTCAGACGAGTACTGTAGGTAGTTTGGGTAGGTTTGGAGAGATGATCTGTTAGGCCCACATCTGAGGCGTGATTTCAGAAATTATTCCCAATCATCGGGTGCATGCAAGCAAAGCCGCGAGTAACAGCTACCAATATATATACATATATATATATAAATATATATATATATATATATATATATATATATATATATATATATATATTTTGAAATGTGCCGATTGAGTCCTTTCATTTGATACCCAACAAGGCATCTTCAAACTTTTCTTTTGTTCATAACTTTATATCCTCTAGAGGGCGCTATATTCAATTCATGTGACGTGACCTATAACCATCGGATGATCAAGACGCTTCCGAAAGCGAGGGAACAGATGAACATAAATACATACATACTCACGTATATACCGGTCAAAATCATACCCCTCCTTTTTGCTTCGCTGTAGTCGGGTAAAAATAATAACAAGGATTTATTTAGGGGATTCAAATAACATGATAATTCATAAAATATGTTCAATGTGTCCACCATTATTAGCATTGAATAATTGATAACGTCTTCTTATATTTATAAGTGCATTGAAGATCGCTTCATTATTGACATTCAGATTCTCTATTTCGAATCGAATCGTGTCTTTGATGAGTTGAATATTATTATTAGTGACAATGTCTTTCAGAAAGTACCAGAAAAATAAATCCATTATTATAGTGTAATAATAATATAATTATAATACCATTATTTCCTATCCATATTGGGAATACATTATTCAAATGTTCTTCAAATCATACAATCCATTAATGAAAAGTGTGATCATGGCTCGTAGTTTAGACGATGAATTTGAAGCAGTTTTGATATTTGGAGGAGCTGGAAGAAATTATCATCTAGCAGTCCGTATGTTTAATGATACATTTTCCGAGAATCCCATTTCGAGGTCATATTTGCGCAAACTTTTGAATAAGCTACAAGCAACTGGTACGCTGAAAGATGCTCCAAGATCAGGAAGACCGCTTCTTTCAGAAAAAAAAAGGTAGAAATTGTTGCTGAAATGGTTATCAATCCGACTCAGTCGACGTCTGCAGTTGCTGAATCCTGTGGAGTAAGTTCAAAAAGTATCCAAAGAGTCCTAAAGAAGAAAAGTTTTATCCCTATAAAATGAAAATCCTGCATGCTCTCACGGAGGATGATCCAGACTGGAATTTTGAATTTTGTGAGTGGTTAACAAGAACAATTGAAGGAGAACGGGGCTTCCTGAAACGTGTATGTTTCGCAGGCGAATGCACGTTTTTTCCTAGTGGAAAAGTCAACAAATAGAATGTACGATACTGGAGCGATACTAATCCGCATACTTTTAGAGAGGGACATACCCAGTTTCCTAAAGAGGTGAATGTTTGGGCGGGGATTTTGGGCAATCGCGTTGTTGGACCGATTTTCATCAGCGATAATCTCACAGGAGTTCTTTACAGAAATCTTTTAGAAACTGAAATTGAACCTCTAATAAGACAAACTCTATTAAACAATCAGAAAGAGTTTGAAAATCGTGAAATCATTTTTTAACAGGATGGGGCTCTTCATCATTTCTATCACATGTCTAGAGAGTGTCTCGATACAAACTTTCCTGGGCGATGGATAGGTCGCAGGGGAAATACAGAATGGCCACCAAGATCTTCGGATCTTACACCTCAAGATTTTTTCTTTTGGGAGTATCTGAAGTTAAGAATCCACGCCACTGAATGCTAAACAATAGAAGAGTTGGAACGCAGAATAATAGATACATGTGAAGAAATAGATGAATAGACTTTCATCAACGTGAGAGAAGCTATCTATAATATGGCACTTTATTGTCATGATTTGGGAGGGGGCCACATTGAATAATTGTAGGGGTTAAATAAAAGTGTTTTTCAAAAATAAATTATGATTTTTTAGCTAACTAATTTGTTTTGATTGTCAATTTACAGAACACATTCGTAGGCTTCGAAATTTTCCGGTAACGGTACTGTTTATCCCATAAGAAACTCAAAATGAAAGAGTGTCAACTACAGTAAAAGTTGGTACATGTTTAGAAGTGACAAATATCTTCTCATAACATGGCCAACTGAGTACAGTTGGTGAAGCTTGATTGAGATAAGGCGGGTTTTCAAATGTGTTCTTTTATATGATTGAATGGTATTCATTTTAAAGATCAATTTCCATTTTTATCTCCATTGGATGGTTGTCATATGAAATACCAGGTGGAATGTGTTAATCGATCACTAATCAAAATATAGCAATAATCATATCTGAAATCTGTCAAGTTCTTCGTTTCCTATGTTAAACATAAGTTTCAAAGACAATTCATTTCATGATATCTAGAACAAAAATATATAAAATTTATAAAAAAGAATAATAAAGTTGAACACTATAGAAACACCTTTTACTTGATCTCTGTGACAAGGTAAACTATTGAATGATACATAATAAAACCCGAAAACAACAAAATTAAAATATTCTTCAGTTTTCATCAAATCAACCAAAATAAAAACAAATTACATTTACAACAAACCTTCAATAATTTTGTTCATTTATTAGCACAAAGGAGAACGAGTAGGTATACTTAACAAATACTCCAGTTTGATGATAATCTTCGTACTTCCTCAAATGGTGATAGGAAATGGAAACTGATGGACGGAAATAAGTATCAGTTTGTGAAAAAATTTCTGCAACTGATGGATGGAAATAAGTATCAGTTTGTGAAAGGCAGCTTGTATTTTACCTTGTAAAAAAATATTTAGAGGAATTTCAGCGTCAACTCGAATATCAAAACATTCCATTTTCGACGTTGGGTTCATAATTCAAGTCCATAGTATAATTTCTATAATTAATTTTTCGATGACAATTAACAGTAGAATTATTTTAGACGAGCACTGTGTAATCATAAGATATAGGGCCAACAATTTCATTTCTGAAAATTCTGCATCAAAGTTTTTCTTCATGTTTCCTTTATTTGTTTTACCATTCTTTTTTCCCACGACCTTCGAGTTTTTCTACTGAAAACTCCTGTCGTAGAAAAGGAAGACTCATCAGTCCAAAATATTTTAGTTGAATAATAGGGATCATCATTCAAATTTTGAATCATCTGTTGGCGAAATTTCAGCCTTTTCCTTTTATGAGTCTCTGTTGAAACTTGTACAGGTAAAATGTGATTTGATATGTAGTTGTTCTTTTTCAAAACTCGTTGAATTTTGGAAAAACTTTCACCTTACTGATCGACTACATTTTTTAAACTACATTCAGAAAAAAAAAATACAATGTGTCAAAAAAACCTATTCGGCAATGGATAAAGATAGGCCTACCTCCGAAATGAAGCAGTATATCTAGCTGTTATTCCTGGTATTCTTGAACTACACGCTTTTTTCTACTGAAACTGGAGGTATTTCACCTTTTGGTAAATATTTTTGAATGTAGTTTCTGACGGTGTTGGACGATTTGGATACAACACCCTATATGCTGCACGTTTATTTTTGTTGTTTTGTATATAACAAGAATATATTTGAACTTTTTTCTTCTCACTGTGGACCATTTTGATTATTCCATTAAAGAAATGTCACTGAAAAAACATAATATAGTTGTCATTTCCATAGCCTACTTCAAAAATGTTAACTTCAATAGAATTGCTATGGTCGCACCAGAAATCTAAGAAGGTCGTAAATCAATGGTAGCCGACGACCCTCATTATTACCTATTGTATATATATAGATAAGCAATAAAAGTGGGTGTCCCTCAAAAGATTCCCAGGTCCGGATTGAAATATCTCATGAAATAGTTTGGCATTTTATTAATAGTGCGCTCTCCAATGTTTTTGGCTCCTGCTGACAGTTTTGTATTTAAGTTTATTTGATAATAAAAAATCTCGTAAGGTTTATTCAGAAACCTTGGTAAGGATATGTTTAAATGTGTGTAAATAATAAAATTCACTTACCTGGCCACTAGACTTTCAGTACTAATGGGATATCAACGAGATTATAGCGATAATGGCCTAATTACGGTTACAAAATAAATTACCTACCAGATTTGGAAAACAAAACTGTTTTGAGAACTGACCGCTTTCCAATTTCAGAAATAAAAAGGAAAAATCTGAAGAACATTTAGTCATTACCTATCTAATATTCCGTTGTGTCAGTTGTGTCTATTTTAAAGTGTCTATTCGATAAATGTGGCGTCCCTGGGGTCATCCTGAAGCTAGTACTTCAACTGGTGATCGTAGTACCACTAGTCGACAAATGTTAGACCCTCATGGGAAACAAATTATATTAAATGTTTATACTTTCCTCCTGGAACCTGGAATGTCCAAGGATCAAGCTTTGCAAGAGATTGCTTCTTTAACAAAAACACCGTATTACACAGTGTTAAAAATAGTAAGTGACCCCATTTTGAAAAGAAAGAAACGAAAGGAAACTAGATGGCTATGATGTAGATATAATTCGAAGAACAATATTTGCCTTGTATAAAGAGCAAATTGTGCCTACATTAGATATTTTAATGCAACGGCTTGAAAAGAATGAAACTGATATCCAGTGTTGCAAAAAGACTTTAAGGAAGTCTCTTTTACAAAACGGATTTAAATTTAAAAAACTCACTAGTAGCAGAAACATCTTAATGGAATCTGTGCGCCTTGAGAAATGGAGATTTGAATATTTATTTGCAATAAACGAATTAACAGAATATGGTAGAACAGTGGTGTATTTGGATGGAACTTGGTTCGATACACACGATATTTCAAACAAAAGTTGGGTAGACTCATCTGACTTGTGCCAAACTAATGCGCCGTCTAATGAAGGAAAACGCATTACGATAATTCACGCAGGAACCCAAAATGGTTTTATACCAAATGCGTTGTCTTTATCGGCAAATAATATTAAGGACTCTTTAGTCGATTATCATGATGGTACTATAGCCGAATTATTTGAAGACTGGTTCCAAAATAAACTCATACCAAATATTCCACCCAACAGTATTATCGTCATGGATAATCGAAGAGTAGATAAAGCACCATGTTCAAATGAGACCAAAGCCACTATACAAGAATATATGTTGAATAATGATATGTACTATGAGGAAAAGTACACATAAAAACAGTTACTAGTTATTCGATAAAAAGAAATATTTTTGTGATTAATTGGCTGAAAGCTTGGGACATACGGTGCTCAGACTTCCTCCTTATCACTGTATGTTCAACCCAAATTAACATACAATCAGCTTAAGTCAGCAGTTCGAAGGAATAATACTTCTCCAACCTTAAGTTCAACTGTGGTAGCTCTTATTCAAACAGAAGCTGCAAATATTCCTGATAGCAGCTGAGCCAAGCGTGTTTCCCATATTGAAAAGGTGGAAAAGTCATATATGGATATAGAAAAAATTCCCAAAGAAAAGTTTATTATCAATTTGGATGACGACACTAAAAGTGAAACTGATCTTCGTGAGTAATTTTGTTTATAAATACCTTTTATCGAGAAACTGAACTTTGTATAAAGTATAAAGTTTGACATTTTACATTAATTAGGTGTATCATATATTAATATATAATATAATTATTATCATATATTTTATATAAATAAACAATTCTCAATTTTATTCAACGATTTTTTTAAATAATTATCCTAACCAAATATCATTATACCTACCTATAAAACAAAATTTAATGGCTAGGGCAGGTACAACTCTGCGTAGAATCCACCGCCTGCTGATAACTCAAGTGGTTGGTGATTTACGACCTTCTTAGATATCTGATGCGACCATATTTACAGTAACAACTAATCTAACTGAGTTATTCGACGTTTAATAACTCAAAAATCGTATAAGATAGGGGTAACATATGGTATATCAGGAAAAAAATATAATTCTAAAAATACAACAATATACAGGGTCTCCCATTAAAAAAATGTATCCCCCGAAATCTGCACGCTACTGTATTTTATCAAATTTCAGTCATAACCACACAACTTTTACATTGAACTTTTTCTATAGGCGATAACGGAGGGTAATTTATAGTTAATAACCCGGTAGATATTTTTCAAAAGTCGACAAAACAAAACAATACAAGTGAGGTACCAGATCAAAATTGTCGTTATCGTACCAGAAACACATCAAACATTATAAGACAAAAAATTATTCTCTTAGTTTTCTTTCAGCCTTCTGAAATGACGTGGAAACAGAATAATTAAACTGGAGATTAGCATGAATGAAAATATTGTTGTCTGGTAGTAGTTGGATTATTGGTTACGTAATGATTCAATTTTTCAATAAACCCTATACTTGTTGACCTTGCATTGGCTTCGTCGATTCCTTTTACAATGGTACTGTTAATTATGTCTTGCAATAGACGATAATTTCTTGAGCAAATTAGCATTTTTCTAATTTCGCTAACGCGCATGACATTGATCGCATTTCCTTGTTTATTTCCATAGTCCAGTTCATTAGTATCGGTGAATAGTAAACTTGGCTCCGGTCTTCCATATCTCTCAACCTCCACTAACTTCGGTTAGAAAATTTGTAGGAGTACTTCCAGAAAAGCGAAATGAAAGGAATATATTCGAGAATGATATTCGATATAAAAACTTTTTAACAAAATATTAAACCGACGAAAAAATCAACTGACAAGCAAAAAATAAAATAAACCTTCTTAGTCTAAATAATAATTGAGCTCCTAAACTAATGTGAGTAACTGATTTTGAGTCGGCGCCAAACAAACAATTATCGAAGATCATTATATTACTATCTCGCTGCCATCATTTTACGCTTAACCTAATTCAATTACTAGTTTGTTTGGCACCGACTCAAAATCAGTTACTCACATTAGTTTAGGCAGTGATATAGTATCTCATTACTGATTCTATGAGTGAGTTGTAAATAACGCGTATAACTTTTTTGTTCAGGATATCTCTGAGTGTATAGAATTTGTGTATGAGTTTCCTAGTTCGGTTAATGACATACTTTATGTGTTTGGTCTACCTCATATATTCATCCACAATCACACCTAGGTGTTCAATCTTAGTGACATTTTCCATTCTGGGGCATCCACAATTGCATGTTTTTCGTGTTCATGAACAGTCATTTTTGTGTAAGTACAATTGTTTAATTTTGGGTTTGTCAGTTTGTGTTAGCGTGAAATTTATGAATTTTGATTTTTCTACGTTCGAACTTAGGAGATTGGTGTTCAACTATTTATATAATTTCCCAAGTTTGTTCTCAGTGAGGCGATACAACTCAGGCCAATTATCGTGGGAGAGGACGATTGCGGTGTCGTCTGCATAGGAGATTATTTTACCTTGGAAGTTTTTTATTTCGCAAATGTCATTTATACAGAGTGATTCAGAAGAACTTTGGCAAACTTCAGGAGGTGGTTCCTCATAATATTCTAATATGAATTGTCTAAATGAATAAATGTCCGGAAACGCTTCGTTTCCAATGTACAGGGTGTTGAAGTATTATTTTTATTTTCGTTTTTTCTGAATAACTTTTGAAATACTGACTTCAATTGAACGAAAATTAGTATTGAGAAGTTTTTCGAGGTGACAAATTCGAACTCGATGTCATATTGCTCTTACTCATAGGGGGCGCCACCTACACGTCTTTCTCTTTTTTGAAGATTCATAACTTTTTTGAGCGTACCTCTAGCATATTTCCAGTAAAAAATCAAATGCTCTATCATATCTTCGTAAAAAAGTGACCCTTGTTACAAGTCCCTAGAAGCAACCGTTTTCTAGATATTTAGACTTGAAAATTTCAAGTCGTTTATTTGATAATCGATGCGTGTTGAAGTTATTACCATTATTTTGCATTTTGTATGGGGGCGCCACCTATTCTATTTATTTTTACTCGTTTGAAATAGTTATTTTTGTATCAAGGGTGCAAAATCTGTATTTGTTTCAATAAAATTTGCAAGAAATATAAACATTCTATTTCAAGAAATTTTGAATATGTAGAATGATATAAAATGGAGGAAACTAAACTGTATTCAAATGAATTGTTCAAAATGTCCACCTTCAGCGAAGATACAGGCATTCAGTCTTCTAGTCATTGAATCTCGAACCCGCTCAAAAATTCTTGGTGTGTTTCTTATTGTTTCACAGGCGCATACTATTCCAAAAACCAAACCAAAATATATTTATTGATACCATTCAATTCACATTAAAAACCTTAACTACTATATACAAATTTACAATAAAAACAGTTCTTGTTTGTCCTCTTCGGGATGGGTAAGGAAGAGGAAAGGAACTGTTGCGTTAGATGGGGGAGTTGTTAGATCACCCACTTGCCCTCCCAAGGGGGCGAAGGGGTGGTCTCTGCTGGTGTTAGCAGTTACGCCAGATATACCAGAATGGTCTTTTTAAGGTAATGGATTAGTTGAAGACACCTCCTGCATGAGCTTATGTGTCTTTATGCATTTTGTTTTGATCTTCGAAAATTATATCTTTTATTATCAATGAGGTGTTTTTATTCAATGCCTTTATAACTGGAAAAAATTTTAATTAAAAAACCAGCTTCTAATAATTGAACTTGTCCCTATTGTGGGTTCGATCTGTTGGTACATAGTTACTTTTGCTAATCAATCCACTTCGTTATACAGAGTGGTCTTTTCGAATATCACGCCATGCTTGCGATGTTGGTTTATTCTAATATTTGTGATTCCGCCGTGAGCGGACTTTTAGGGACGTGATATCTGTAAATCTGTCTGATAACTTTAAGATAAAGTCCGATAGTTTCTCTACTTCGGCCAGTTCACGCAGATCATCCAGCCGAATGTATCTATTACTGTTGGTAACTATGCGAAGTGCTTTATTCTGCAGCCTTTCGAGTCTCAGTATTTGAGTTTTTGATGCGCTGCAGAACACTGGGCAGGCGTATGTCATTGCAGGTCTTATTATCTGTTTGTATATACGTACTTTATTGTTTAAAGATAGGTTAGAGTTGCGTGCAATGAGGGGATACGTTCGCTTGATTGCGGCCGCCCCCCTCTGCAACGCTAACGTTACGTGCTTATGCAAGGTCATACGTCTGTCCAGATCCACCCCCAGGTATCTCGCTGAGGGCTTCTCCGTCACAATGCTATTTTCAACCTTTAATTTCCCGAGGATCTTCACGTTGGTTCGTTTCCTCGTGAAATTAACGACCTCTGTTTTATTCGAATTAAGCTTTATCTTGTTCTTCGCTATATAGGGTATGATCAGCCGATCCAGATGGATCTGGAGCTGTTTTGCAGCCACTTCGCTATAAAACGAGTGGGCATAGATCGCGGTATCATCCGCGAACATAGCCGTACTCGTTCGAGCGAAGGTCGGAAATCAGTGTATATAGCGAATACAGATTGGTGACGAGAAGACCCTTGCGGGACCCCGCTCCAACCGCATGCTCTGGCGAACTTGTGCCGTTCACATTAACCCTAAAAGTCCGCCCCGTAAGGTAGGATTCTATGACTTTGACTAAGTAAAAAGGCATGCGTGCCTCTGCTATTTTAGTGATTAATCCCTCTGTCCAGACAGTGTCGAATGCTTTCTGCATGTCCAGCAGGACCATAACCGTGTTGTGGTCTCTGTGGAAGGCTTCCTTCACCCCGTGAACAACTCGGGCTACTTGGGATGTCGTTGAATGACCTCCCCTGAACCCGAATTGCTCAGGCGGGATAATTCTCCGCTCTTCCTCAAATTCCACAACACGTTTCAGTATTATCTTCTCCACCACTTTGGCCACCACACTGAGAAGCGAGATGGGCCTGTAGCTTTCTATATTGTTCTTGTTTTTCCCCGATTTCAGCAGGGGAATTACTTCTGCCTTTTTCAAACAATCTGGGTAGTGTTGCCACTTTAGGATTGCGTTAATTATGTATAACAACTGAACCATACTATTCGGTTTCCCAGATCTTCCTCGTTCGCTACTGGAGTTTTATAAACTAGTGACTTAAAATGTCCCCAAAAATGAAAATCTAGCACATTCAGATCTGGGGACCTTGATGCCCACGCCTGGTTAGTTCTCCTACGCCCCTACCCATCCATCGATTTGGATAGACAGTGTTAAGGAATTCCCTGGCTACAACGCTAAAATGGGCCGGAGCCCCATCATGCATAAACCACATGCTGATACGAATTTCTAATGATACATTCTGAAGTAGCCCCGGCAATTCATTTTTTTAAATGTTTCCGTAAGTTGCGACATTCAGTCGGAACGGAAGAAATAAAGGACCTATCAAGTAATTATCAATTATTGCCGCCCATACATTTACAGAAAATTGATACTGATAATGTCTTTCACTAACTGCGTGCGGATTTTCCAGACCCCAAACATGGTTGTTATGAAAGTTTGTGATAGCATTTCGGGAGAAGTTTGCCTCGTCCGTGAATAGTACATATTTTAAAAATTGAGGATTTCCAGCCAATTTTCTCAAAATCCACTGACACATAGTAATGCGTTGGGGAAAGTCTCGTGGCAAAAGATCTTGTACCCTTTGAATATAGTATGGATAAAATTGTTGATCGTGGATAATTCTCCAAACTCTGGACTGAGTAGAATTGAGAGCTTCAGCAATTATTCTTGTACTTGTTTCTGGATTCTCCTCGAAAGCGTTCAAAACAGCTTCTTCCAATTATTGGGTTCGGACCGCTAGTGGTCTTCCAATAATATCAGCTGCCCTCTCAAAGCTACAGTCCATCCAATATCAATTGCAGAAGCTGTTTCTATAGGGAGCAAATAAAAACTCACTTCGCTAACACGAGCGTATATGCGAAGAAACGGAACGAAAAATAATGTGTACTACTCGTAAAACATTATCCGTCGGCGAGCGGAACATCAAACGAAGATCAAAAGAGCCGATAGTCAACGTGGGTTTGAGTGACCGCAAATCACCAGTTTCAAGAGTGAGTAAATGAAAGCCAGTAGCGTCTCTGGTCTGGGATTGAAATAGGTTTTAAAATATTTTGTAGTTTTGTCGTGTTTTGTTGGAAAAGATGGCTTTTTTCGACCATAGGAATATGAAATTATGATGATTCGATTGTCTATTGATACAGACTTCCTCGCTAATGGCATATTTTTTTATTTTAACGTATTTTTTAAATATTTAAATATCTAAATAAAATCAGTTATCTCCGCCACTGCTGCTCAAAAGATTCCGCCGCAAGACTTTTTTATGCTTCTGCAATTGATATTGGGGAAACTATACCTGTTTCTTCCAAACGACGGTCCAGACTGGTAAATGTTGGAGCTGAAGGCAGTACTCGATTATGAAATCGCTCCTGGTAAATACATCTTGCTTCGCGCGCATTGCCATCCGCAAGGCCATAAACGAAATGCATATCGGCTAAATGAGCATTTTTGTTTAAATAATCCATTTTTTCAAAATTAGTGTTTAAAACTTACAGAAACTTCAACAAAACAACAAAATGTTTAACTGTCACATAATATGTAATTACCAAAACTACTTACTCAAACGTCAAATTCATTTCCCAAGGATTCTCGTGAAAAATGCAAAATAATGGTATTAACTTCAACACGCATCGATTATCAAATAATCGAATTTTCAAGTCCAAATTCTAGAAAACGGTTGCTTATAGCGACTTGTAACAAGGGTTGCTTTTTCACGTAGATATGATGGAGGAATTAATGTTTTTATTGAAAAATGTGCTAGAAGTATGCTTAAAAAAGTTATGAATCTTCAAAAATGAAAAGGACGTGTAGGTGGCACCCCCTACGAGTAAGAGCAATAATAACATCAGGTTCGAATTTAACACCTCAAAAAACCTCTCAATACCAATTTTCGTTGAAGTAAGGTTAGTATCTCGAAAGTTATTCAGAAAAACGAAAATAAAAATAAAACTTCAACACCCTGTATCTTGGAAACGAAGCGTTTCCGAACATATATTTATTTCAATAATTCATGTTAGAATATTGTGAGGAATCATCTCGTGAAGTTTGTCAAAGTACTCCTGTATACATTAAAAATAATAGTGGACCTAAAATGATACCTTGGGGGACCCCTACTGTGACTATTTGTGACATTTTCAATTTCAACTCTCTGGGTGCTATTTTCAATATAATCCGTTGATAATTCTAGGACCGGGCCTGTTATTCCATTATCATATAGTTTGTCCAACAGGATACTTTGGGATAGGGTGTCGAAAGCTTTGGCTAAGTCGAGAAGGACCGCTAAGCATTTTTTCGGGTCATCTGGATTTCGTATAACGTCTAGTCTGGTTAGTTCTAATATAGCGTTTCCTGTGCAAAGGTTTTTCCTGAAACCAAATTGTCTCTCCGTTAATATATTGTTTTTATTTAATGTAGTTAAGCGTTTTTTCTCCAAGGCAGTATCAAAAAATGTTGGCAAAAAAATTTATTATCGAGTTTGGTCTGTAGTTTGTTACTAGTTGCTGTTTGCCTGATTTGTATATTGAAAAAATAACAATTTCTTTCCATTGAGTTTTCTTTTATTGAGAGTTAGATTCTTGAGGTAGACTAGTGGTTTCAAGATTGATATATGTGTGCTTTTAATGAGTTTCGTGTTGATAGCATCAGGTCCTGGGGAGGAGTTGTTTTTCAGGTTTGCGATGGCCAAAGTGATGTCGTTTTGTGTAGTTGGTGTAAGGAACATTGATGTCCTCTGTGTTGATTTGTTCATATCGTTTTTCGATAAAAAGTTGTCTTCAATTTGCTACGCCATGTTTTCTCCTATTGTCGCGGAGTCGTCATTGAATGCGTTTGCTTTATCTTGATTTATTTTCATTTCATAACAAAATCCTTCCTTGTAAACACATAAAATTTTGCCGAAAATACAATACTGAATTATGCAAAAAAAAACGTTTGCAAGCTTGTGTCTGAAATGTATGTACTAACGGATCAAACCATCAGGATAGTAGAAGTAAATGAATTAATGATTGGAAATTTTTTCAAAATATACCTGCTACGCTTTCGTCGAACGTAAACCATGGATCTCTCCGTATGCCAGATATCCTGATTCGTGATTTGAGAGGGGACAGAATCTGATTGATAAGAGAACGGCAGCTGCTGGACACTTTCGAATCTTTCGGAAATACCACTTTGTTGGACACCTGGATTCAGAGAAAGGAAACATAATAACGTCTTTCGAACCCAACATATTCATGTAGCCAGTGATTTGGCTGCCTGTTGAAAAACTATGACAATATACATTAATGTTTGGAATCATAATAATATTTATTTGCCGGTAAATTAAATAAAATAACAATATATCCCACTTCTCTCTGTCATCTCCTGCGATAGTTTCAAGTTCAATTAGTTTAAAGTGACGAAAATTGTTCAAAGTGTTCTCAAATCAAATCAAATCAAAATATACTTTATTGTCTAAGATAGTTCCTTGTTGACAAAGCTTTGTGGAAGGGACATAAACAATTAAACAATTATTAATAATAAAAATACTTACTCATAAATACAAATATATACAAACACAACTAATAACACTTCCAAAACATGGTAAAATGTTATTAGTTGATTGTCATACTAGACGTTAAAATTTTAACAATACTCAACAATTAAAAATAACTTACTCAGAAATACAAATATATACATCACATATACAAACACAACTAATAACATTTTCAAAACATGGTAAACTGTTATTAGTTGATTGTCATACTACACGTTAAAATTTTAGCAATACGATATATAAACTACATTCAGTAGTCAGAGGAATTACAATATAATAAAATAAATAAATGGGTGTACAGTGCTAGTCATACATAATGATCTAACTAAGGTTGTCACTATAGAATTCCTGAAGGTTGTAATATGCCTTTTTGAGAAGGATATTCTTAATTGAATTTCTAAATGGTGCGAGATTTACTGTATTCTTGAGAATGCCAGGTAGGTGGTTATAAATCTTCCTACTCTCGAATATAAGGCAATTTTTTGTCAAAGATGATGTTGGTATGGGCATACTAATATTATTGTGTTGACGGAAAATATAACAGGGTCTATTATTTGGCTCTTTTGATTTTGTTTTATATATTAAGCACACTGTTTCGAGAATAAATATACAAGTAAGCGTTAAAATTCAATGTTCAATAAAAAGAGGCTTACAATGAACCCTTGAACGACATTTACAAAAGTACCTCAATGCTCTCTTTTGAAGTATAAATATTGAGTTCATCAACTGGTTAGAGCAGGAACCCCAGAAGGAGATGACATATCTTATGTGAGATTCAACCAGTGAGAAGTACGCTATTCTGCCTGAATTGAGGCCAAGTTCATTGGTGATGACTCGAACAGCATAACAGCCTGATGCTAATGTTTTACTCAGTTTTTTTATGTGCGCTTCAAATTTCAATTTGTCATCTAGGTATGAACCTAGAAATTTGGTGTGGGGTTGGCTAGTTTCCCTCTGATTGCCTAAAGCTAGGTTATCAAAGTTGAATTTGAAGGTAGTATGCTTGTTTTCTCAATGTTGAAGCACAGCAAGTTGGAGTCACACCATCGTTTAACTTTCTCCAAATCAGAAGTGATATTTTCTTTCAAGAGTTCAATATTTTTTCCGTGCCACATTATTGTGGTGTCGTCTGCAAACATGGAGAATTTTCCGGAAATGTTGATATTACCAAGATCATTTAAATGAATAAGAAAAAGAAGTGGTCCCAATACCGAGCCCTGGGGAACACCATAATCGATATTTGAAGGGTTCGACAATTTATTATTACATTTTACCATCTGAATTCGGTTAGAGAGATACGATTTTAGCCAGTTATAAGCTACACCTCTGATTCCATAGCAATCCAGCTTCTGGAGCAGTATTCCGTGATTCACACAATCGAATGCTTTGGAAAAATCACAAAACACTGCTTCAACAGCTTCACCGGTATTCAATTCTGTGTAAACTGCCTTCAACAGGTTGAAAATAGCATCATTGGTGCTTTTATTGGGTTGGAAACCAAATTGAGAGGACGAAAATATATTATGTCGATTTAAGAATGATACTAGTCTTTTTTTAACTAGCTTCTCAATTATTTTCGAGAGGGTTAACAGTAGTGCGATTGGTCTAAAGTTCGAGGGTTCTTCGAGTTGACCACCTTTATGCAGTGGAATTATAATAGCAGTTTTTAAGTAAGTAGGGAATTCACCTGTAATGAATGAAATATTAATTGTTTCGACTAATACATGCAACACCTCATCTGGCAAATTTTGTAATATTCTCACTGATATTTCATCCAACCCACAAGATTTTTTATTTTTCATTTGGTTGAAGATCGATTTGAGTTCGTCAATGTCAGTGTTATATAAGTAAAAGCTCTCTGATATGGATATATGTTTGAGATAATGCAAGGGGTCAGTCATTGGTACTATGTCACGGGTCAGTTTTTTAGCTACTGTACAATAAAATTCATTAAGTTTGTTTGGTTCAATGTTCATATGGGAGGGGAGATGAGTACTTCTGCCCCTTAGGTTGTTTATTATCTCGAATTTGGAGCCTTTTTCCATATCATCGGTGAGTAGTACAAGAGATGAGTTAACATTGTATGTCTTGAATCTAGTTACTTTATTTAATATTTTCTTATTTATGATGTGATCAAGCGGTTCATTGCAACCAGAAAGTATCAAAACATTGGAGGTTTTACTTATTGGTAATAGTTGTTTTGAAGCAGCATTCAGGCTGTTATTATTGTTTATGTTTTTAGTGCTGAATAATACTATCACATAATCATCTGAGCCATAGCTTATAGCATCTAAGAATGTATTTTTTGTCAAGTCAGAGAGTTCACTATGTGGTTTTATAATTTCCTCTATGATATATTTATCTTCGTCAATAAGTCCATTTAGCACTTTAGAAAAGTTAATTGCATATTCATCACCTAAAATCAATATTTTTGTCTTGCCAGAGTTAGTGTAGTCATCAGTTCTCTCTTCCGCTCGGTGAGAAGTCTGCAGTTCACTGTCTTCTTTGTTTATACTTGCTTCTGCAATGCTGATTTCCACGGCTAATGTGAATGTGTCATTTTCCTTTTCAGCGTTTCCAATTTTGACAGGATTTTCATGATCATTTTGGGTTGGATCTAAGCTATCCAATGACAACTCTTGATTATTGCTAATTACTTCCACATGGAAGTCATGTGATAGGTTGACTGATTTATTTACATATTTATTTTCAAATTTATGAGGGGTGGGACGTTTTTTGAGTAATCTTTTGTGTTTCTTGTGACATGTATGTTTTTTATTCCCGTTTATAATTTTGTTTTTTAATGAGAATCCGCAGTTAGTATCGAGAATATTTTCCTTTGTTACTACTTCATTGAGTTTAATTTTCTCAATGGATTTGTTCCCTCTGGAGGCCCCAGTTTCTGTCATTTCATTGTTGTCAGTCTGCGCTTGAACTTCAGTGCTTCAATTTTGGTTATTTGGGGAAGGAAGTTCGTGATCCTTGTTTTTAGAACATCAGTTTGTATGCTAACTGTTGACATAGGTTTAACCCCACTGATGGTAGTTCTTTCTGGCAGTTCAATTCTGTCAGTCTGAGTTTGTGCTTCAGTTCCTGCCTTTTTTGTTATTTTGGGAGGGAGGTCAGTGATTATAGTTTTTTGTTCCTCCGTTTGGGTGTCAACTGATGTCGTAGCTGTAAGCTTGAATGGTGGATGAATCTTCAGTAGCTCGAGTTCGCATTTCAGGGATTTAATTGAATGGTCTCTGTTCTCCAGTAGTTCATTGAGATCACGTTCAGATTTCAGCGCTTCTTCCACACACTTTTCTTTTTCGTCTTTCAATTTCTTGATGTAATTATTTTGCATGATGTTGTCATCATAAAGCTCCTTTATGGATGATTCTAGTACATTGTTTAGATTTTCCTCCTGATCAATGATTTCGACAGGACAACAGGTTATTTTATTGTCGTGTAGAAAAGAGATGTTTTTTTTTAATTCTGTATAAACAACTTTGGTGGAATACGCCAGAACAATTTACACGTACATAATAGTTAACAGTTTTTTTCTTGCAGCATTTAAATCCACTATTTTGCGAGCCCTGGGAAGCCGAGTTGATTAGCTCAGACATCCTTGTAGAATTTAATTGGTATAATTCTTGTCAATGGATTAGGAGTTTGCCTAATTCCACTGGAGTACAATAAAGAATTTATTTATGTACAATCTTTATTGGTATGTTCGCATTTTTTACTGTGTGCAGGTAAAAAGCTTATCTGTTGTTGCTGTTTCTTGTTGGATTTTCGTTCGGAGATGTGATGAAAATGCACTATATTGCTGCAAATCTGACTTTTGCAGACTGCTTTTTTTTTAAAACTGATGTACAGATTTAGTAGGGTTCAATCGAAATAACGGGAAACAGGATAAAGGGAAGCTGCCAAAGCCACAGGCATAAGCTAGATAGGAGACAAAGTGAAACATAAGAAAAAATATATATTCCACGCGGGGTCGGGGGTATCAGCTAGTATATTATATATATATTACTTTGGGAGCTTTGGAGGGCTGTAGGGGGTCGGGGGTTGAAAATGGAGGGTTGTGCCCATTAAGACTTTTGATCAGCATACCGAATACTATCTTTTTGCAGAGTTTCAGCGAATTCAGCCGAGAGCCATTTTCCATAAGGATTTTGCAGGGTCCTTCGATAAGATTATTCCATTTTTCAATTTGCAAAAAAATAATAAAAATAATAGTTTGAAAAAACTAAAAAACACGCTTTTATAGAAAACCAGACTAAAAAAATAGAAAATGAGAAAAACATGTATTTTATTCAAGAAAAAGCGTGAGGTGCATGGTATCAATAATTATATAGTACATTACCTAAGGCAGTAGAGTGAGAAATGTCTCAGATCACAGGTAATTGTTGGCCAAGGTGATACCATGCACCCCATGCTTTTTTTAAATAAAATACATGTTTTTCTTATTTTCAATTTTTGTAGTCTGGTTTTCTATAAAAGCGTGTTTTTTATTTTTTTAAACTATTATTTATTATAATTTTACAGTTTATTGAAAGTTTCTCCGTTATGCAATCCTTCACATTTAATTTCAACAAGCCCAAATAATGCTAGATGATCTGAATTTTCTTTGACTATTAGACAGTCGCATCTCTCTGGTCTTAATTTTTTTTAGAAATTATGAGATCTAAGTATCTATTTCTAGCATTCGGAATGTTATTGTGTTGGACATTTCAAATAATTCAATAAACTGTATGTAGGCCAACTCAATATTCGAATAATCATTAGGCATTTTGATATTTCTTTTACTCTTGGAATGTTGAAATCACCTATTATAATAATGTTTTCATTCTAATTAAAAAAAATTACTCGAACTTATCGAAAAATGCGTTATAATATTGGATAGGAGCTTTTGGTGGTATATACACACATATTATGTAAAAAGTGTTGTGAAAAATGTTTATTTTCATCCATAAATCGTCTATATCAACAATATTACAGGATATGGGTAATAATTCGCAGTTGAAATTATTTTTAATGGCGACGAGCACACCTCCACCTGTTTTTTACCTGTATCAATCAAATTTCTGTCTTTTCAAAACAATATATATCTAATATCTATTAGTTCGTTATCATAAACCGATGGACTTAGCCAAATCTCTGTAATTCTGATTAAATCGAGATCTGATGTGCAAATATTAGTTAGACAATCATTAAGTTCAGAGATTAGTCCTTGAACATTTTGATAGCAAAAGTTGAACGTTTTTACCTTATTATTAATGGACATCATAGAGGCTGTTTTCAGATTCAATTATACACTTTCGATTTTCCACTTGACTTCATTAGAATTTTTCTATATTTCACCCACAGAAACTTGATATTCGTCTCCCTCTTGAACAATATTCTGCTTATAGAGATTCATTTATGTAGACGGCCCCATCGGGATTATTCATGTTTTGGGAAGGAATGGTTTTCAGCTCATGAGCAAAGATGTCCTTCACTGCTAGAACTCCTTTGATACGCCTTGCCATCATGAATTAATCTTTTTTCATACGGGATACGATTTTAGAGTATGGGTCTTGAAGACCCGTCCTTTATGTATCGAATGCAACATCATTTGTATGATATCTAAGATTAGTTCATTGTGATTGGTTACTTCAGAACAATAATGCTAATCCCGACTTTGTTCCTTCGATATTATTTTCCGACGTGTCAAGATTCACGAACAATTGAATGTTCAACAGACAAAACTGCAGATATTGGGCGCAACAAAATCCGTAAGTGATTTTCAGGAAAGAGTAAACGTTTGGGCTGGTGTAATCGGACATAAAATAATTGGACCAATTTATTTCGAAGACAGTTGATAGGGGTAAGATATCTACAATTCCTTTGGAATGATATTGAAGCATTGTTAATGGACAGCATACTTGATGAGCGATATACCCATATTTTCTCATAATTTTTCGACAAATAATTACCTAGTCTATTAGGATTGTTATCCATACGATTTTCGATTCGAAACCAACAGTGGATTCCTCGTGAAAAATATTTTTGAATGAATACTTGGAATTCAACATTCTTGAAAATAAAACCTTGGGAAATTGTGAATTTATTATTCTCGAAATAATATCTCTGTCCAAAACAAAAAATTGGCGTAATCTATCGACCACCTCATACAAATACATCATAATTCTTCAAAATTATTGATAATATTACTGAAAGATATAAAAATCTCATTTTAATAATCTCATTTTAATTTAAATTTATTAGAAAAAAATTATTTATGTAGAATGAATATAAAAGTATCTACATGACAAATGGTTACAAACTATTAAATGTAATTGATGAACATCACAAGACAAAACCACAATACAAAAACAATCATAAATCATGCTGTGACTAACTTTCAATTAAACAGTGCCAAGTATCACGTTGAATATGAAGATTTCCATTTTTCTGATCATAAAATCATAAATATAAAAACAGAAATAATAACCAAGAAAAAAACAAAAATGATTAAAAAAATTATAAAAATTATAGATGAAGATAAATTCCGAAATTGCATTTCTAAAGAAATAAACTCTTCAAAAATAAACAATAAAAAAACATATTAAAAAAAAAAATTGAGATAAATCGAAAAAAATAAAAAAGATCCAAATAATCAAACTATCAAAAATTCCTATGAAAAAATATAAATTGTAGAAATTTAAAAAAGAAAAACCTAAATAAATAATTTTAAAAAGCTGATACAAACCTGAAAAACTTTGGGATGTTATCAATAGCAACATAGGAAATAAAAATAAAAAAAAGAATCATTCCATTAGCCAAATTAAAAATAAATCTGGAACACTAATAACATCTGAAAAAAAAATATGTAATGAATTCATTAATTATTTCTCGGAAATTGGATACATTTTATCAAAAAAATTCCAAACTGAACCAATATTGTCATCACCTTGCAATAAATCCATATTTTTGAAACCAGTGTCGGAAAAAGACATCCATGAAATAATAATGACTCCTTAATCCAACATTGCTCCTGGTGAAAATCAAATAACTTCAAGAAACTTGAAAGATATAGTAGATCTAATTAGTCTTCCACTATCACTTGTTATTAATAAATATATTGAAAATGGCGTCTTTCCAAATTACCTCAAAAGAACCATATTGGAACCAATTTATAAGGGAGGAGAAAGAAATGAAATTTCTTACTACCGTCCAATTGCACTCTTAAATATTTTTTCAAAAATTTTCGACAAAGTATTGGAAATACAATTGATCTAATTTATTAGTGATAATACTGGCTTTGATAAATTTCAGTATGCTTTCATACCAAATTCTAATACACAATCTGCAGTAACTGATCTCATACATGATATATATGAAACTTTAGATGAGAGCAATTATGGCGCTGCAATTTTTTTAGATATCAAAAAAGCTTTTGATACAGTCAATCATACATTTTTATTAGATATTCTGAATAATTTGGGAATAAGAGGTCACTCTTATAAACTTTTCCAAAATTATTTTGAAAATCGTATCCACTATGTAATTATAAATGAAAATCAAAGTTCAATTGAAAAACAATGCACAATTGGAGTCCCACAAGGTTCAGTATTGGCCCCAATATTTTATTTGATTTATGTGAATAGCATAACTAAAATAAATTTTGTAGGAAAATATTTTTTTTCGCAGACGATACTGTACTCTACTATTCGGCCAAAGACACAAAAATACTTGAGTAAAATATAGAAAAATATCACAATCAATTTAGAAAAAACTGTTCTCATGCTTTTCAAACAAAAAACATAAAGCCAATGAAATTAAAAGTGACAATAAAGAATAAAATTATAATTGAAGTTGAAAAACACATATATTTAGGTCTGATTATAGATAAAAATCTAAATGTTGAAAGTCATGTAAATAAAATAAAAAAATCAATTATCCCTCTGATTGGAGCAATTAGAAGAGTTGAATTTCTGAATACTCATATTCAAACACTAATATACAATGTCCATATTCTTGCTCATATCAGATATCTAATAACAATATGGTCAGCCTGTAGTAAAAAACAAAAAGGTATAATTTATCGTCTTATGAATAAAGCAATTGAAATTATTTTCAAAAAACCCTGGGAAACACCTTCGTTAGAATTATATAAAAATACTAATAATTTGACATTAGAAAATCTAATAAAATTTGAGAAAGCAAAATTAACATACAAACTAAAAAACAATGTTCAAACATTACATTACATAATATCCATTCAAATAAGGGGGAAAATAATCCAATATCTAGTTCGATGGAAACTTATAAGAAACTTTCGAATGATCTGAGAAAATTGAAATCAATGACAATATTCTTAAGAAAACTTAAACAAAGTCGCTGTTATAAGGATGTTCAACAATAAATATATGTATACAATATGTATATATATTGTTATGTAATGAGAATTGTAAAAATACTATTGTAATATTTTTGCGTTTCACTTTGGAATACTAATTGTAGATATGTGATAGATAATTTATTTTCTACCCTGTATACTATATTTTGCAATGTAATAATAATTGCTAGCTAACGTCACTGTTCTCTCGTCACGTTGCTGCCAATTGTTATCACTTTTCTTACCACGACAAAACTCAGTTGGTACGCCTCTCGTCTCAGATAGCCGGTTCAGGCAATTGAGCCACTAGCCACTGCTTGATGTCAAATTTCAATCTATTCGATGTTTATAGGTGTGATTGTTGATCATTGTGGAAAACAAACGACGAAGTATCAAAAAGCAATTATTTCCTTTATTCAGGAAAACTTAAATTAACCTGGCCTACGATAGATAACTCATTCTATGGTCAATCTACAAATTTTCATGGATAATCACGAGAAACAGGTCATGGATAAATAGACACAACCTCACTTTTACCTTGAAAGTGAAAATTTCTTTAATAGTTCAAAATCAAATGAAATAAAGCTCTTCTGATGGAATATGAGTTATTAGTGAAATTGTTCAGTTCGTGATGTGCACTAGGAAAGTTTATACCTGACGCTGGAACTGTCGCTGTTCAATACACAACCAGAATTTGGATCCCCTTTCAATCCAATGCTCTCAGGAACTCCGATACCAAAAGAAGGAACCATACAAATCCAGAAATCTGCTTTGGAATACTTGTATATGGAGTACATACAAGGTAATATAGTTTGCTGCTTATAATTATTGAAATTATTGAATTTTTCTTATCCTCCTAACAAAACGTGGCATTTTTTTTCAAATTATTTTCGATATCCTTTGGCTTTGTTTTTTCCGTCACTTGGATACCATTTTTCCTCATTTCTTTTGATTTGAATTTTTGAATTCGCGCACTATGTTCTCACATTCTCACTGTTTGGGGTTATTTGTCAAAACTTATAAATAAAACTATTTTTCCTTTCTTACAGACTATTTACAATATTCAATCATAATTGTCTCTGACACTTTTACGTTCTTATTTTCTCACAATTTCCAATCTTCCATTTGACCTTACTGTTCCCTGATTGTCTATTGTCATCAAGAAGTTTGTTGTTCTCCCATTGGCTATTTTTAGTTACTTACAATTTCATATACTGTATGTTTCAAGCTTATAATTTTGTTTATCACATTTTATTCAGGATGATTTTGTCAATCTTGACCTTTCTTGTTGTCTTTTGAATAATTATGGGTTGTAATCATTATGACAGTGTATGAAATTGATTGTATTATAGTATTTGAATATTTTTATCTATTAATATTATACAGAGGCTTCATAAAGGAAATAGAATTTCAAAAATATGTAAAAACAATATCTCTTGAACTGATAGCTATTAAGTAATTATTCTTTTTTATGGTTTTTTTATGAAATTGTTTCCTTTTTTCCTTCTAAAATATATAACTGGATTTTCATAACATAACAATTCATATATATATATATATATATATATATATATATATATATATATATATATATATATATATGTATATATATATATATATATATTTTGGTTTATTTGAATTTTTATTCAAAGGTATGTCTGTGTATATATATATATGTGTATATGTATATGTGTATATATATAAGGGTACATTAAGTTAAGATTTGAATGGGTATTATTACCAGTTGGTTCTAAAATATTTGAAATTCATAATTGTAATCGATCAATTAACTTCCTTATACCAGAACTTGTTCTGTTTGGAAGATGTATTGCAATAAATAAATAAAAAAATAGATTTATTGGACAAGTTTATATTTACATGTTTGCTGCAAGTCATAAAAATAAAGATAATGATAAAATAAAAAATAGAAAAATAGAAAAACACACAAACAACAATATTAAAAATACAATTGAAATGGTTGAAACTATATAACATCGTTTAGAAACAGAACAGATTGAAAGTGGTAAACATTCTCTGCATAAAATTAGTAACAAGTTCATTTTTGAGTTACATAAATGCCTACTATTGAACCTACCCTGGCAAGGTAACAAGAATTCCATCAATGAGAAATATGAGTTAAATATTCCTTATAAAAACAGTTTTTCAACCGAAATTTTATTTCAAGTTTGAACGATTTGTGGTTGCGTGATTTAATAACTTCAGGTATATGATTGTAAATATTCATTCAGGGAGCTTTTCTGAGACTGACAACCTATAACGAGATGAATGAATACTATGAGCTGCTCAGCATTTCTTGTATGACAATGAATATTGAATAAAAACATTTTTCTGTGAATTGAAAAATCCACCATAACAATTAAGTTATTTTTTGTGAATGTCTAACCGAAAACAACTACTTTCCCGGCTAAAGCCATGCTGGACATTGAACTATATATTCGAGATTTATATTCAGTCCCCTGTATATTGAATCTCTATTTATGATGGAAATTAATGTATAGTAATCCATGGTTTTCTTTTCGTTGGTTTATTATTTTCGATTTACTCTTCTCCAACGCATCTAGTGTACTTTGATAGGAAATATCGGTTACCATATTAACATCATTAATTGAATGAAAATCCTTCCAGTTTATGTATTTCATGAGTTTATTCGTCTTTTTGTAATCAGTTTTTTTTTCAATAGAATGTACGTTCATTATTTCGTTTTTTATCCCTCAATCCTTTTAAATTCAAATTGGAAATTATAATTAAATCTTTCAAATTGTTGTTTCAGTGAAACAATGATCAATACAGGTTTTATAATTGATTTAACATTGATTTGTTTGGAAATATGAACAGGGTGTTCATAAAATCAGATATGGAATCATCTGACTGAAAGACAAACTTTAGTCACTATGTTCCATCGTTATTCAAGATATCAAATAGAAATATTTTTCCGTGAATTTGAAAAATCCACGATAAAAATTAACTCATTTTTTATGATTGTCTAACAGAAAACAACTGCTCCATTGGCTAAAACCACGCTGGACATATCTGATAGATATTCTGCAAGGATCATAACTCAGAAGAAAAAATCTGAAATTGAAAATTTGCATTTTCATTCAGATAGTTATTTTATTTTCTATTCCAGTCTTAATTAGAAACTCATATAGATGAATGAGGCAAATAAGAATGTTTTCCAAAAGAGAGTACTCACCAGTAATCATTTGTAACATTGACGCAAGAGGCATCGCATTCACATTTTTGTCGATGAAAATCTATTTTACGCTTCCACGATCATCAGAAAGACCGAAAGAAATAGAAAACAACTTTTTTAGAAGCAATCTCACTTTGCGAAGATGGCAAAAACTAAGAAACATTTTTCTTCGAGAGACACTTTGAAATTAATGTTTTTTTGACGTTGAAACCTGTCAATTCACAGAATTCAATTTCTATTCAATATTCAATTGGGAATGTTTCCTTTTTCAACATGGAAACATTCTCATTCTGAAAATAGAAGAATCTACGATCAGAATAAAGTGTTTTTTTTTGGAATATCTAACATAAAACCACTACTTCCCTGGCTAAAGCCACGCTGGACATTACACCTGATAGATATTGTTAGACCTTGACACAAAAGAAAGAATCTGAAAGTAAAATTTGCATTTTATGGATTAGTTTATGGATTTTCATTTTTATCTAGATTTTTATATTTTCAGAAAAATATTTCTGATTAATATCAATTGAGAATGTTTTTTTTTTCAATACCATACACCTAAACAGGACACATGAAGATTTTGCGAATGCTATCGGATTAAAAAGTGTATATGTCCTTTCCATTTCCAATTGTTTACCATCTCCACTTTGAGAAAAATTGACTTTTGTCGACAAATAATTTTAAATTCATTGAGCAAATAATATCGAGTATTGGAATATTCGCTACTAGCCTGGATAACCCAATTCCTATATATTTTACAGATTCATTAAATAAATACCCGAAGGTTATGTCATGAAAATGATCCTTTCAACAATATTTTGCCAATGTTTCCCAAATTTCCCTCCTAAAAAACTTCAGTACATGTCTGTTCACCTCTGTGTGTTCATCATTAACTTTTATCATACAATTTATTATAATAGAGAAATGTAGCTCATCTAAGTTCGATAGAAATTTTGGATCCATTTTTCAGCTTCATGAGAAGGTGCAATTTCACTTCTATTTCTTCAACGGTTCTGTAAGCCGTAAATATTTTGTATCTTCTCAGCACTGTTGTCAGGATTGTCTTCATAACCATCATAGCATACCGACCACCTGAAAAATATATCTAAACTGAACATTATTTCGATATTATAGAGTGAATAGAAGATAGTAAAATCGAATTAAACGATTTTCTTCACATAAAAGATTCAATATAAATTGAACCAGAAAATGGTAGATCTCAGGTGAAAAACAACTACTTTCCTAGCTTATACCACGCAGAACGTTGATTGATATTCACCTGAAAATCCATGCATACCTCCATATAAATGGACATTGAATGTAAATGTTTCTTTCTGATAAGCTCGATTATGTTTAATTTATGTCGTGTTCACCTAACAATCCGCATACCGGTTTCAGGCTTTTTTGGCCCTCATCAGTACGGAGTAGTCAACCAGCCAAAGGTCCGAAAAGCTCTCGCTGAAGCGAGACACAACATAACCAAAACCATCATCGAGTCTATAACACCTATAGGTACGCCGGAAAAGAAAACTTTTAACTGGCGGTACCTAGTGACAGAAAGAAACACTCCGAAAATCTCCCACCTCGATAGGTTTCTAAATAAAAGATTCCTTCTCAGTAGGAGTGGCAAGCCCGACTAGCATATAGTGAAAGATAAACGCCATGTGAAGTGGAATAAATAGAAAAATCGAATTAAACGGTTTTCTTCACATAAAAGATTCAATATAAATTGAACCAGAAAATGGTAGATCTCAGGTGAAAAACAACTACTTTCCTAGCTTATACCACGCAGAACGTTGAATGATATTCACCTGAAAATCCATGCATACCTCCATATAAATGGACATTGAATGTAAATGTTTCTTTCTGATAAGCTCGATTATGTTTAATTTATGTCGTGTTCACCTAACAATCCGCATACCGGTTTCAGGCTTTTTTGGCCCTCATCAGTACGGAGTAGTCAACCAGCCAAAGGTCCGAAGAGCTCTGGCTGAAGCGAGACACAACATAACCAAAACCATCATCGAGTCTATAACACCTATAGGTACGCCGGAAAAAAAACCTTTTAACTGGCGGTACCTAGTGACAGAAAGAAACACTCCGAAAATCTCCCACCTCGATAGGTTTCTGAATAAAAGATTCCTTCTCAGTAGGAGTGGCAAGCCCGACTAGCATATAGTGAAAGTTAAACGCCATGTGAAGTGGAATAAATAGAAAAATCGAATTAAACGGATCTCTTCACATGAAAGATTCAATATAAATTGAACCAGAAAATGGTAGATCTCAGGTGAAAAACAACTACTTTCCGGCGTACCTATAGATGTTATAGACTCGATGATGGTTTTGGTTATGTTGTGTCTCGCTTCAGTCAGAGCTCTTCGGACCTTTGGCTGGTTGACTACTCCGTACTGATGAGGGCCAAAAAAGCCTGAAACCGGTATGCCGATTGTTAGGTGAACACGACATGAATTAAACATAATCGAGCTTATCAGAAAAAAACATTTGCATTCAATGTCCATTTATATGGAGGTATGCATGGATTTTCAGGTGAATATCATTCAACATTCTGCGTGGTATTTGCCAGGAAAGTAGTTGTTTTTCACCTGAGATCTACCATTTTCTAGTTCAATTTAAATTGAATCTTTTATGTGAAAAAAACCGTTTAATTCGATTTTCTATTCATTCCACTTCACATGGCGTTTATCTTTCACTATATGAATAGAATATGTTTCACTAATTATTCAATACTCGTATTCCCCAATAATCTATGAAGCAAGAAATAGATTTTGTTCGATGCTAACATTGGAATTTTTTTTCGGAAATTGTGTTTTTTCAATTGAGAAATGAAAAAATCCTTGGCGTTCCCAACTGGAAGTATTCGATATTTTGAGTTAAGTCACATCCTTTTGACTGGCAGCTACTCATTTTTGATATAATTCTGAAACAAACAGGCTGATATTATAGTAAAAAGAATAGTAATATTCATTTATCATGCCTCTCCCATCGCAAGGAAAACACCGTCCTGACAAGCCATGATGAATCCCTCAGTCTCCCACTTGGGTCCACATGACCTAAGGAAAGCAAAGGTCAGCCTTTCGGATAAGCCATGGTCTTCAAAATATATGTAGAAGGTTCCATGCATCGGCTTATCCTTGTGGAGCTGCAGATGTACAGTATTATCTGCAGCTTGTTTGTGGGCTTTCCGTCCCAACTCGGTGAGTCCTGGACTTCCCGCTCGGTATCGAATATGAGACCTACTTCATCGGCTGCGCGGATTTCTGCCTTGAAAAGGAACACTCCGTTAACTGTCTCATGGTCTTTGACCATGCAGAGAAGGGATCCAAGCTCCTGATGACTTTACAGGCTCCATCCAGCACTATCCACTCCAAACTCAGAAGTTCACGGTTTCCCTGGTGTCGGGGAAAGTACAACCGTGGAACGGACGATTTCGGATGCAAACCACGATGTAAATGCATCATTTTGCGAGTCATCACGTCGATTTCACTCAGATCTTCCAATGTCCACTTCTTTTCCCAAAGGTGTAGATCAGTATCGGAACGGCAAGCATGTTGGTGGCTCCAACTCGGTGATAGAGTCTTGGACTCCCCGTTTGGTGTCGAATGATGATTATTATTTTTATTCTGAACAATTCCAGTCAGGCCCTCACTTCCGAAATTCCGACCCATTCAGAAGGGCGTGCTGGTTACATGAACCAATGACCACTCACCACATCCGTAGGGTGAGAGATCATTGGGCCTGAGAATCATGAGTCCTGAGCCGACGTAACGATTCGAGAATGACTGTCTTCTTCACGCGGCCGGCTGAGGATTCTGCCAATTTAGGACATGCTGGTATAATGTTTAGGTTCGAGAGTAGTGTTGGCATCATTCCACCAAGGGCCCCTATAATCCGAACCACTGTCTTTACAGAATGGTCTGGATAGAGTCTGCGTTTTATTATTAATATCAGTATTATTATCATCATTATTATTATTAGCTTCAGGATGTAAACAAATACAAATATACTTTATTCCAATGAGACCATATTACATGTCAAAAAAAGAAAAAGGATAATATTAATTGTATAAACACACACATATATACACTCATATACAAGCAAACATATAAACACATTTAAATAAGCTCATACACAATACAAATGACTGTAAGATCTTGAAGATGTGATATAATAGTACCAAAATTATTCCTCGAATACATCAAATAATCAATGGGACATAGTCAGTTTGAGACATTATATAAATAAATAAATTAATATACAGGAATCGTCAGTGTAAAATATTAAAATATACAAATGAAATAAACATATAAAGCTTTGTCATAACTATTTTCTATTAGAGTATTCCAGATACTCGTTTATAGAATAGAAACTTCCCTCCAACAAATATTTTTTTATTCTCAGTTTGAACGAAAGTAATTCTAAAATAATTTTTATGGCTAGTGGTAAACAATTGAATCACCTTCTGCAGCAGGCATAAGGATGCCTGCTGCAGAAGGTGATTTTCGGAACAACGAAGTATGATGTTGTTGTAATTTTAGTAGGTTTCCGTTTCTAGTTGGGTATATGTGATACTTGGAATTTGTTTCTAACCTGTATTCATTGTTTTTTCACATAGAGTAGACAACTACAAATGTAGATGCAGGGTAATGGTGAAATATTAATTTCTTCGAAAATTGGTCTGCAGGAATCTGTGTAACGAAGACCATATAATACACGAATAATACGTGTCTTAGCTACAAACGCTCTCTCTATGTTTGTTCCATCTGTGAATCGTTTACTAATAATGTTGAGTTTAGTTCGAAGTTCCGCAGGACTGTCGGCTTTTTCTGAGATTGAAGTATCGTCGGCAAATAATGATATCGAGCTTATAACCAAATGTTGTGGGAGATCGTTTATATAAAGTAAGAATATTAATGGTCCCAAGACTGAGCCCTGTGGAACTCCTATGTTCACCTCACACATATCAGAGTCAGTATTGTCCCATCTCACATGAAATCTCCTATATTCCATATAGGAAAGTACCCAAGCCAGAAATTTTCCACGACTGCAGTTCACAACAGTATCCACTAAGTACATAAGAGTTGACATCGATAGTGAGAATGTAACATACCTAACGAATACTTATAAAAATGAATACTTTTCGGTTATCAATTCAGAGAGATAGGTCCCTTATATGTTTCCAAAAACGCAATATGTACAGTGAAACAGATTAATTTCACAATGAAATGCGTTATAACATAGACACATCCTAGATATTGGAGAATTGGACAGATGTTAGTTCTAGAACAGCATATATAGAACAAGTGCCTACTTCTAGTAGGCCTTGCGGGAACCAGAAAAGGACCGGAGGACCAAAGATCTGCAGAGTCAATCATCTTGAATTGGGAGAGCGCACAAGTGCAATCATGTGTGATCTCAGCAAGGCTTTTGACTGTGCCTCGCATGATATCTTACTATGCAAACTTGAATATTACGGGGTTAGAGGAATAGCACGAAATCTCTTGAAATCTTATTGAGGCCAACGAAATCTTACTGTGTTTTTTAAAGAAAGTACATCCTCACCAAAACTAATCTATTTCGGAGTCCCGCAGGGTTCGGTGCTTGGGCCCCTTTTATTCATTATCTATATAAATTATATATTTGTGAATATGAACTCCTCGAAGTGCAAATTATTCGCTGACGATGCAACAATCTATCACTCATGTGAAGATATCCAAAACCTCAGTACAAAAGACAACACAGCGCTCACCAAAATTGATGAGTGGCTAGTTAGTAATATGCTCAAACAAAATGAAAGCAAGTCACAGAAACTACTGTTTTACTCAAATAATAATATAACACAAGGTGATACTGCTAAATTACTTGGGATAACACTCGATGATAGATTAAACTGGTCTCCTCATGTCAACTCTTTGTGCAAAAAACTATCAAGCCAAATTTTCCTTCTACGAATATTGAAAAAAATCAATAAGCCCCGATATATTGGAAGTGTCATATTTTGCACTATTTCACTTCCATATGAGTTACGGAGCTTTATTATGGGGTAACTCAACCCACGCTCCACATGTTTCCATAATGCAAAAAAAAGCAGTTAGGATAACTGCTGGTGTAGGACTCTTGCAAAACAATATTTAATTAATCTAAGAATAATGACCCTAGCGACAGTATTTATATATCAACACCTCCTTGATATACATAAAAACTCAGTAACTTACACGGTTCATAATAACATACATCAATACAACACCAGAAATAATAATCATTTGTTGAATCCTAGATGTCGCCTAGCAGTAACTGCAAGGAACTCTCCCAGCCTACGACTCTACAATAAATTACCAGACCACATTGAAAAAATGATGTTCGAGCAATTCAAAACAGCTATAAAAAACCTGTTACTGAGATATGGTTTTTAAACAATCGAGGAATACCTAACTACTGACTACATAGCTACATGATTCATAGCCACAATTTGTTCCCACTCCTGACAGCTTGTTTATATAAAATCACATGTTTATGAAAATATTATATTACTCCATGTAAACTGGTTTATGACCTCCTATTTTACGCTTGTGTTCCCGTTTTTACGAATGAATATGTCTTTACGTATTATTCATTGTCTTTATAATTGTTTATCTAGACATTATTCTTTTATCTTCACATTTTCAACCGTACATTACCGTCATGTCCACACCTTATTTAGTTGTTACTCATTAATTATATTTACTAAAAATTGTATATCATTTGGACTTGTCATAAATGTATTGCATACATAACATGATAAAACTTTTCAACAAAAAATTGAACCGACGAAATACGGAACTGGAAAATAAACAATAAAATAAACCTTCTTAGTCTCAATAACTGAGCTCCTAAACTAATGTATTAACTAATTTTGAGTCGGCGCCAAACAAACAAAGCAAATGAATTAGGTAAGGCGTAAAATGCGCGGTGACATTCTGATAATTTTTCTGAAGTAATTCAATGATCTTCGTTGATTGTTCGTTTGGCGCTGACTCAAAATTAGTTACTTACATTAGTTTCGGAGCTTAGTTATTGAGACTAAGAAGGTTTATTTTATTTTTCACTTTTCAGTTCCGTATTTCGTCGGTTTAATTTTTTGTTAAAAAGTTCTTATTTTTAATTTTTTTGTGGCTGAAATATACTGATTACTACCTACTTGTTTTTTTATTACTTCCAAAATACTTACTTACCCACCTTACTTCAACTATTACCAGTTAAATAATATGATTATCTACTTTTACTATTTGTTGTAATATAAATTATTTTTGTTGTTCTGGTTAGTTTATTCCATTACTTTGTATATCATTCCATCCCCTCATAGAATATAATGACTGTGACGGATGTGGAACAAAAATAATGACTAGAAAAATCGAATTAAACGGTTTTCTTCACATAAAAGATTCAATATAAATTGAACCAGAAAATGGTAGATCTCAGGTGAAAAACAACTACTTTCCTGGCAAATACCACACAGAACGTTGAATGAAATTCACCTGAAAATCCATGCATACCTCCATATAAATGGACATTGAATGTTAATGTTTCTTTCTGATAAACTCGATTATGTTTAATTTATGTCGTGTTCACCTAACAATCCGCATACCGGTTTCAGGCTTTTGGCCCTCATCAGTACGGAGTAGTCAACCAGCCAAAGGTCCGAAAAGCTCTGGCTGGAGCGAGACACAACATAACCAAAACATCATCGAGTCTATAACACCTATAGGTACGCTCGAGTCTATAACACCTATAGGTACGCCGGAAAAGAAAACTTTTAACTGGCGGTACCTAGTGACAGAAAGAAACACGACGGAAATCTCCCACCTCGATAGGTTTCTAAATAAAAGATTCCTTCTCAGTAGGTGTAGCCGATAGCATATAGTGAAGATACACGCCATGTGAAGTGGAATAAATAAATTTTCTATTTATTCCACTTCATCGGCGTTATCTTCACTATATGCTAGTCGGGCTTCCAATCCTACTGAGAAGAATTTTTATTCAGAAACCTATCGAGGTGGGAGAGTTTCGGAGTGTTTCTTTCTGTCACTAGGTACCGCCAGTTAAAAGTTTTCTTTTCCGACGTACCTATAGGTGTTATAGACTCGATGATGTTTTGGTTATGTTGTGTCTCACTTCAGCCAGAGCTCTTCGGACCTTTGGCTGGTTGACTACTCCGTACTGATGAGGGCCAAAAGCCTGAAACCAGTATGCGGATTGTTAGGTGAACACGACATAAATTAAACATAATCGAGCTTATCGGAAAGAAACATTTGCATTCAATGTCCATTTATATGGGGGTATGCATGAATTTTCAGGTGAATATCATTCAATGTTCTGCGTGGTATTTGCCAGGAAAGTAGTTGTTTTTCACCTGAGATCTACCATTCTCTGGTTCAATTTATATTTATTTATTTTTTTTATTTATTGCAATACATCTTCCAAACAGAACAAGTTCTGGTATAAGGAAGTTAATTGATTGATTACAATTATAAATTTCAACCATTTTAGAACCAACTGGTAATAATAGATACCTATTCAAATCTTAACTAAATGTACATATATATATATACACATACATACACATATATATACATATACATATATATACCTATACACATATATACACATACATACATACATACACATAATTATAATTAAATATATACACAAACACACACAGACACATATACATATCTTTGAATAAAAATTTAAATAAACATAAATAAACATATACATACATGTATTGTTGAACATCCTTATAACAGCATACTTTGTTTGAGTTTTTTTTAAGAATATTTTCATTGATTTCAATTTTTTCAGATCATTTGAAAGTTTGTTATAAGTTTCCATTGAACTAGATATTGGATTATTTTTCCCTTTATTCGAATGAATATTATGTAAGTGGATATTATCTTCATTTCTAATATTATAATCGTGTAGTTTTGAATTTTTTTCAACTGAAGTATTACTTTTTTTTAAAAATTTTTTTTTATTTTAAGAATGTGTTTGCCAGGGTTTTTTGATAATAATTTTAATTGCTTTATTCTTTAACGATAAATGATACCTTTTTGTTTTTTACTACAGGATGACCATATTGTTATTAGATATCTGATATGAGAAAGAATATGGGCATTGTATATTAGTGTTTGAATATGAGTATTCAGAAATTCAACTCTTCTAATTGCTCCAATCAGAGGGATAATTGATTTTTTGATTTTATTTACATGACTTTCAAAATTTAGATTTTTATCTATAATCAGACCTAAATATTTGTGTTTTTCAACTTCAGTTATAATTTTATTATTTATTGTCACTTTTAATTTTATTGGCTTTATATTTTTTTGTTTGAAAAGCATGAGAACAGTTTTTTCTAAATTGATTGTTAGATTTATGTCATCCAACCATTTTTCAATTAATTTCATATCTTTTTCTATATTTTTCTCGAGTATTTTTGTGTCTTTGGCTGAATAGTAGAGTACAGTATCATCTGCGAAAGAAACATGTTTTCCTACAAAATTTATTTTAGTTATGCTATTTACATAAATCAAATAAAATATTGGGGCCAATACTGAGCCTTGTGGGACTCCAATTGTGCATTGTTTTTCAATTGAACTTTTATTTTCATTTATTATTACATATTGGATACGATTTTCAAAATAATTTTGGAAAAGTTCATAAGAGTGACCTCTTATTCCCAAATTATTCAGAATATCTAATAAAAATGTATGATTGACTGTGTCAAAAGCTTTTTTGATATCTAAAAAAATTGCAGCGCCATAATTGCTCTTATCTAAAGTTTCATATATATCATGTATGAGATCAGTTACTGCAGATTGTGTATTAGAATTTGGTATGAAAGCATACTGAAATTTATCAAAGCCAGTATTATCACTAATGAATTTGATCAGTTGTATTTTCAATACTTTCTCGAAAATTTTTGAAAAAATATTTAAGAGTGCAATTGGACGATAGTTAGAAATTTCATTTCTTTCTCCTCCCTTATAAATTGGTTTCAATATGGTTCTCTTGAGGTAATTCGGAAAGACGCCATTTTCAATACATTTATTAATAACAACTGATAGTGGAAGACTAATTAAATCTACTATATCTTTCAAGTTTCTTGAAGTTATTTGATCTTCACCAGGAGCAATGTTGGATTTGAGAGTCATTATTATTTCATGGATGTCTTTTTCCGACACTGGTTTTAAAAATATAGATTTATTGCAAGGTGATGACAATATTGGTTTAGTTTGGAATTTTTTTGATAAAATTAATCCAATTTCCGAGAAATAATTGATGAATTCATTACATATTTCTTTTTCAGATGTTATTAGTGTTCCAGATTTATTTTTAATTTGGCTAATGGAATGATTCTTTTTTTATTTTTATTTCCTATGTTCTATTGATAATATCCCAAATTTTTTTTAGGTTTGTATCAGCTTTTTGAAATTGTTTATTTAGGTTTTTCTTTTTTAAATTTCTACAAATTGTATTTATGTCATTTTTTATTTTTTTAAATGAATTTTTGATAGTTTGATTATTTGGATCTTTTTTGAATTGTTTATATAATTTATCTCGAATTTTCATTTTATCAATCACAGTTTTAGTTATCCAATCATTGTTGTCTCGTATTTTGAGTTTTTTTATTTTGCTGGATTTTTCTTTAGATTTTTTAATACATTCAGCAAGTTCTTCAAATGTTGGTATATTCGTGAAAGAGTTTATTTCTTCAGAAATGCAATTTCGGAATTTATCTTTATCTATAATTTTTATAATTTTTTTAATCATTTTTGATTTTTTTTTTGGTTATGATTTCTGTTTTTATATTTATTATTTTATGATCAGAAAAATGGAAATCTTCATATTCAACGTGATACTTGACACTGTTTAATTGAAAGTTAGTCACAGCATGATCTATGATTGTTTTTGTATTGTTGTGGTTTTGAATCTTTTATGTGAAGAAAACCGTTTAATTCGATTTTTCTATTTATTCCACTTCACATGGCGTTTATCTTTCACAAAAATAATGACAGTAGCGATCTGTCATTGTCAACTACATATGTGTGTGCCAATGTTCACAAGTCAAAAATCAATTATCCCCTATTTTTCCACCCGTAATAGTGGATAATTCCAATCGAAATCCAAATATGAGGTGTACCCTATCTATTGAAAAAAGAATCATCCAAATCGAAGAACCCAGTACAAAGTTATGCCTGATAGAATCGGTTAACGGACCAGAATTCAGAGGGTGAGTGATCAATATTCTTCATTTTGCTAACCTTAGGGCTGGATTTCATTCCTGAAATTCAAATCGGACCAATTTCGAAAATAATTCAACCACTCTTCTCATCGTTCTTGATATTATGGTATTTTTTCCAGTACTCCATTATCTTGTTTTGTTATCATATGTGTGCCAAGTTTCAACAAAATCGGTTCACAGGAGAAAAATCAATCACTTCCTATTTTGCTACCCTTAGGTCCGGTATTCTCACCTCCGGTTATACTAGGAATAAATTAACCAACGGTTAGAATATGCTTTTGTTTAACGTTTATCGATAACAAAAGCACATTCTTTTGGTTAATTTATTTCTAGTATAACCGGAGGTGAAAATACCGGGCCTTAGGGGCGGATTTTTTTTCGAATTCAAATTGAAACAACTTTGAACTATACCCTATTGAATGAAAAATGATTCAATCAAATCGGATAACCCAGTACAAAGTTATGAGTGGTATAACTGGTTAGGAAGTAAAAATTCAGTGGGTGAATAATCAATCCCCTATTTTCCTAGCATTAGAGGTGGAATTTCTTTTTCCAAATTCAATGGGACTAACTTCTCAGTACACCCTATCCATGACAAAAAAAACATTAAAATCGTACCACTCTATAAAAAGTTATGCGTGATCATACATAAAAAAATATACGCGTCGACCAGAGAACCTCCCCCTTTTTTCGTCGATTAAAAACAGCAAGTGCTTCATCATCAAGTTTTGTGTCCCAGTCTTGGACTCCATTCATTTACATAATCATAATTGGCTTTTTTTTAAATGAAAAAATTTGGAGGTAGGTATCTAAATTTATTGTCATAATAATAATAATATTTATTTGTACAATACAGAAAAGTAATTACATAAATAATCGGACAAATAAACAAAAGGAAACCGCAAAGCCTAATTGGCTGTCTGCGGATAGTGTATACAATAAAGAAAAGTGTTTAAAATTATCATAATATTATTTTAAAACATATCAAGAATGTTCAGCACAAATTCCCAAAATCGCAAAGCCAAGGGGCTGTCTGCGTTGGATTTTTGCGAACTGTGCGGAACATCATTCAAGAATTGGCAACAAGTTTGGTGTAGTACATTATGGTTTTCTCAACTAGCAGTAAGTGTATGCCTATCAGTACAAAAATTAACAAAGCCTGGAGGCTGTCCGCTAAAAAAATTGTTACGAGTACGGAATCCACTTAGAGTGAGTATGAACATCAAGTTCTATATTCATTTTCAATACCAATGAAGACGCGATTAATATACATAAGCAGAAAGTCAAATATGAAATTTTGAGTGCTACTCTATACGTTCAGTTTATTCTCTATTATATGGTGTATTTTTCTTGTCTTCTATCAAAATGAATTGCTTAAGCTCCGATTTGAATAAATTATAATAAACTATACTTTTCGAGTGCTGGGAAAGGTAATCGAATACTCTAGGGGCAAGAAAGGTGTGACATTTTTGACCAACAGTTTTCTTTGAAGTTGATAGAACAAACTTTTTTTTTGTTTTATTTCTAGTCTCATGAAAATGGGAAACAAGCAAGAACTTATTCTTGTTTTTTTTGACAATACAATGCTATTTTATAAACATAAATCTGACGTAGGTCAAGTATTCTGCTTTCTTCATAGAGAGCATCACTTGAAAAGTTACGGTCCTTTTTCAAAATAATTTTCAGAAAAAAAATTTTTTAGAAAAAATGTTTGGAAGTATATACGCCAAATTTCAATTTATCAGTAGAAATATGGGAATGGCTGGAAATTGAGTCGAAAAATATTATATAGAACAAGTACACTCACCAATACAATTCCGAGATCCGTATGAAAATGGCACGTAAGCGCAAGGATGTCTCTGAGCCACATTTTCTGGTAAAAATCTGTCAGGGTCGAATTTCAGAGGATCGGGCCAATATTCCGGGTTTCTGTGGATATGAATAGTACCAAAAAGTGCAGTGGTGCCAGCTGGAATAACGGCTTCACCTTGAAACAATGAACACGCAGACATATTGATCATAAAAATTAGGATTTCTGACTTCAACTTAGTGTAAAACATTCCTTCTCGATCTACAGTGTCATAGTTGAAGTCCGCATCATATGGGATTTTTTCTTATTATTCATCCTCCGCATATTAAGGTAGATGAAGAGTTTTTGCTTTGAAAATAATGCAAAGTGACGTTTACTATTTCTCCCTATCCATAGGCTACACCTGTCAAATTTGTAATTTTTCCAATGAAAAAATATTAAAAGTTAGGTTAGTCCTCAAAATATCATACAAAAAAATCATTTATTTATTCACCTACTAAATTTGAACCAATTCGAACAACTTTGATTTTCTTCGCGTTTTCTTAACCTTTGGTTAATTTAAATTTCATATAATATCGGAAAATACTAGTTGAGATGTAATACATTGATTACTCTCGTTTCGGACGTCCATCGTGTTAATGGATTTAAAAGGTTTTCACGACGTTTCGAATGCTTGTATCTGCAATCGTCTTCAGGTGAATACTGACAAGTTTAGGTGCTACTTACCAGTTTATATGACTGCCGGTGCAATGATGCGTGTAATTCCGTCATGTGGAGTGGTGCGTGTTATTTCGCGCGGTGTGGTGGTGCGTGAAGTTTCATTTCATTCCAGACAACGAACGATCACATCTAACGCCACACTACAGCAAACCACCGCATCTCTACGGGCTTCCGAAAATCCACAAACCAGACATGCCACTGAGACTGATCACCAGCTCGCGGAACTCACCAACCTACCAGTTATCGAATTACCTCCTACCGATACTATAACCCTAACAAGGAAACAGCAGTTCATAGGTACGTCAAGAATTCCAAGCATTCGTTGACACCATCACAGATGTTGAACTTGGACCAGAATATCGTTTCATCACCTTCGACGTGGAGAGCCTTTACACCAATGTCCTATAGAGGAATCCCTTAGTATCATCAGAAGAAAACTCGAAGAATATACCCAAGCAATATTGGAATTACTGCAGTGCTGCCTACAGAACTCATATTTCCAGAAAAAGGACTGATTCTCCTTTCAAGTCGACGATCTCCCGATGGGATCTTTCCTTTCTCCAATCATCGGCAACATATACATGGAGTGGTTCAAAGAATTAGGTATAGGGGAGGCAGAATACAAACCAAAGCTGTGGTTGAGGTACTGTATGACACCTTCATTGGATAGAATCACGGAGATAAACATCTCCAGGATTTCTTCTCAAGAATGAACAAATCAGGAATTCGATCAAATTCACGATGGAAATGGAAACCAACAGTGCCTTACCCTTCCTCGATGTGAACGTTGACAGAATAGGCAATCAAATCTGCACCTCTGTCTACAGAAAAAAGACACATACGGGGCAGTACCCCCGTTACAGCTCCAACCATCCGAATTCGACAAAGAGAGGGATCGTGGCAACATTGGTAGAGAGAGCAACGCACATATGCAACGACGAGGATTCACTAGATGCTGAATTAGACCACATCACACCGGAATGGATATCCCAAAAAACTCCTAGGAGAAGTATTGAAACAACTCCAGAGAACGAAGACATCTGAAGAGCAACAACAAAGCACAGTGATCTGCCTTCCGTACATCAGAGGTGTCTCCGAGAAGATCAGAAAGATCGGAAACAAGTTTAACATCAAGGGCTGCTTCCGATCCGGCAGTACTTCACGAAGTTTCCTGACCAAGACCAAACCTGACAACAAGAATGAAATCAGTAAGAATTGCATTTATGAAGTTCCATGTGAATGCGGAGATTCCTACATTGGAGAGACAAAGAGGCCGTTATCGGTAAGATTGGATGAGCACAAGAAATGGACTCAACGTAGAGAAACGTCAAAATCGGGAATCATTGACCACGCCTGGACTGAGCTCCATCGAGTTCTATGGGACTACGCAAGAGAGGAGCATTGGTTCAAACGAAAGTTCAAAGAGGCCGCCTATATCGAAGCCAATAACGCCTTCAGTTAACCAAGCGTTGAGATCAAGAACGTATGGAAACCACTGATTGCTCTTTCTGGCGGGCTGCAGAGGCGCGAAACTTCACGCACCACCACACCGCGCGAAATTACACGCACCACTGCACATGGCGAAATAACACGCATCATTGCACCGGCAGTCATATTTTTGTCCAGGTAACCTTGTTTTGTTCAAACATATTGACAAATCCCAGTCATTCCAAAGTTTTGGGGTGTGGACCATCGGGGGTAGTCCGTTCCTGACTTTGTAGCAAAACAACTGACTCCTGCATGGAAGTTCATCGAAGGAATTCATTTGTTTAGTCAATCACCAACATTTAGATGATTTTGAATATTTACTTTGGAAGTTATCAAAGAAAAACATTTTTCATTTTGTAACTTTGAGGGCCCGTAACTTGGTAACGAAGGCTTTTAGGAACAAAAGTTATATGAAGTACTGGTGATATTTTGATACATTCGCGAGAGGAAAAGAGGAAGTCCAAGGACACCCTGTATGTGCTCTCGCTCATGCCTAACAAGGCGTCGAAATCTTTTTTCTGAGTACCATAAGTGAAAAATGATTGTCCTCGTCAACAGGGTATGTTAACTTTTCATGAACCTAACGAAATTCTGTGTGATTGAATTATTTTCTTTCGTTTCCGATCGATCATTTCTATCGAGAAACTTCACGGTCACTGAATGTTATTTGGGGCGGTGTTGCTAGTGAAATGTTCCCCATGGTAATGTAGGTACTTTTATGAAATAATTCATGTGTGCATAATTCCACTTTTGAAGTCAAAATTCTCTATGAAATGATAGATTGATAGAACCATTATTATAGTGATACGGTCACTAGGGTGGATTATAAGGGTTACGAATGCTCTCAGTTTTAGGGGTTGAATATTAATTTTTTTTTCTGTTCGGATTTGGGAGTCGGTTTTGGTTTTGTGTTGGGATACCAAATGACCTTCGACTACTTGGGAGTACAGGATGGCCCAGATATGATATACAGGGTGAGCAATCTTTCAGGGTGATACCACGAGAAAGCTATCACAAGAGGTCGCGTCGAAGAATCTACAGGGTGATCCATTGGTATGGAACTTACCATGGAATTTCACCCTTATATCGGACATGGAAGTTGAAGATTATTTAACGTTGCTGTATTATACTCCACTTGTTGTTATGTTCAATCGCGTTGTTGCTCGTTGTTGTTAACAGGCACTATGTTTAATATTTATTAATAATGCGGCCATTGTTGGGAAATTGGGACGACCTAAAGCCTAATGGACCTTTTTATGCACTATGTGAAAACACTGTAATTAGAAAGTATATGTGCTAATATCACTTGGGATTTTTTATTTTATTTTTCTGATGGGTAGTTTTTCCATAATCCGGAAAAAAGTGGTTCCGTGACGTCACGTTCACTAAAAGTTGATTTGGCATCGTTGTATGAGTTGCGAATCATGGAATTGTGACGTAATGACATTTGTTATTTGATACTTTCATGGGTTTGTTCGCGTTTGCTTCACGGAATAGAATATTATCAATCGTTTTTCTCTCTTCAGCTCTTTTTCTTGCATATATCTGATACGACTGATACGAGACACGAAATATGCAGAGAACTGCTGCAAATGGACAAGCTCGCCATGAATGTTTGGTATTGAAAAATTTCGGAAATTATTTTCTAATTTTAATAACTATGAAAATGTCTAAAAAGTGCTATGTGCACGGTTGTCTGAACACCAGTGAAAGTGAATCAAACTTTTGTAAAAAGCGGAAATATATGCTTTTGTGCAGAACATTTCCAGGTGAGTACATCAAGGAACGATCTATAATTTCACTTAATGCAAGTTTGCAAAATCATCGATCAGTACTGTATTTTATATCCAGTCCTATAAACATATTGTTCTTTGGTTCCAGCTGAAAGAAGATACTAAGAATTAGGAATATGCTAGAACAAGGGGATCCAAATTTATGTTGGAACAAGATGTCTGTCCACATATCAACCTGAAATGACATTGGTCTGACAATGTTTCATCATAAGTATATGACCTACCAACGATGAAGAAACCCAAACCAAATGAAAACATCACTCCTTCAGCTAGTAAAACTGTGTTGAGTGACATTACATCCATGGGAAATATTTACTCAAGAGTTTCGAATAGTTCTTCTCCTAGCAGTAGCCAAGCTGGTACATTATCCGATTCACCAAAATAACACCACCAAAAAAAAATCTGAGTATATTCCTAGTCAGTCTTCATCCGATGCTGATTGTGAAAATATCGAAGGACAGCAGCGCCAGCGCCTATCTATTGCACTTATAGAAAAGAAGAGTAATATTATTTGGGGCTCCCTGAAAATGTTTACCACATTGTGAAATACATTACCAAAATTGAGTAAATTAAATATATGGATGTTCTGATAAGTTTAAAAAGATACGGGTGGGGATGCATACTCTGATTGGTGATGACTGATATGAGTAAATCAAGTGTTCACAAGATTTTCACAAAGCTGTGCCTATGATGGCAAATTGTTTATTTATAAGAGCTTATATATTGGCCTAGAAATCTGAAATTAAGAATTTGCCGATCCTTCAGAGCTGCTATAAGAAGTTAATTCAATATTGTCTGAAATTCAAAACCTCTGATCCTGTTCGTCTGTCCATGACTTGGTCAGGATAGAAAAAATGCAATACTGTAAAATTTTTAATATCTGCTACTCCAAATGGCACAATACAATTTATTTCAGGAGCATACGGTGGACCTTGTGACGTCATATTTGGCGATTTCGTCATCTATCATCACTAGTAGGGAAGTTTACAACATTTAATATGCAGTTTCGAAATTTCACTTGTTTATGTATAATCGTTCCAAAAATAAGAGGGAGGAGGGGACTTTTGAGAAGCACTGTATGTAAATGTCTCTCATCATGTTTTTCCCATTTCATCGACGGAGAACCTCATGTCAATTGCACTGAAGATGACTGCATGAAATATCAATATGAATAGTTATTTCAGTGGGCCTAACCACAACAAAATATACGAATTAAAAATAGTTTTCCTAATTATAATTCGAAAATATGTTTTTTTTAGTTACCAATGTCTATATCTTCGCCTACGGTCCTCAGGAAAATTGCTGCTGCTGGCCATATCCTCATAGTCTCTTTGATCACTCGTTCCATATATTTCAGATTCGGTAAGTCAGATGGTAGTACAGTTCGATCTGGACCAAGTGTTTCGACAATTTCATCAAAAACTCTTTGCTGAAAATCAGTCTTGAAATACTCGAATAATTCATGGGATTAATTGTGAAAAGGAGAATGAAATGATAAATGAAAACATATTATTTCCATACAAACAACGGAATGAAACCAAGCAATATCTTGGACAATTCTAACGATGTCGCTAAATTTCACAGAACGTTATTCAGAATTGCGAAGAATCTATGAGCGAACTTTAAGTTATAGAATCGACTTGTTTTAGAACAATTAGGAACCGCCTGAGAATTATCTGTTCATCCTACCCTATAGAATCAAAATTAGAAAACAACCGTTAGAAAACATTGTACCTCATGATATATGTATGATTCATTCGAACTGAAGGAATGAAAGCATTGAAAGGTAAGGTCCTGATTGTTTTTTTTTTCATTGATGCGACCAATACTTGAGAAAAATCCATATCAAAGCATATAAAAGACACCCACCCAACTGAAATATTTCCACTAAACTGGGTTTTGCTATACAATAACTTCTTCAGGTGGAGATAATACTAAGTCAACAACGTTGGGAGATACTGACTGAAGTTTCTCCTCGGGTGACTCGACATCTCATTTCATGAACACCCTGTTCATATTTTCAAACAAATCAAGATGGTAGTAGGTATATGAATCGAATCAGGGATATTTTCTGGTGATTATAGAAACAACTACAAAGCAAAAAAATATTCAAAGGTGCAATTAACAAAAGAACAAATGAAAAAGTTAATTGAACATCCAGACGTATTAGATTCTATAACAGATATATATATATATATATATATATATATATATATATATATATATATATATATAATTTCCACGCATGCTGTTAATAATTTGAAGTTCTTCGTGAATATTCAAGTAAGGTTTCATGGAGTTGGCATTGTTATGACCCGTAATTTTCATGAGCTCTTGCTCATGAACCCCATTTTTGGCCAATCGACTGACCGCTGTCTATCTATTGGAGTGACTAGTATTTTTTTCTTGGTATTCAAGCCGATTGCTTTGGCACACCATTTTGTCCCATTTTGAAATCTTATTTCTTCTAACGGGCATATTATTATACCATCGATCATTTTCGGCTTACCAGTGACGATTTGTTCTTACGCATAGTCTGTCGGTTCATATTTGGTCCCCTTTTTAATATTATTTTTTCAAATAATCTGACAGAACAAACTTGGTGTCATCGTTTTCTACTAAAAATTTCATTTCCGTACACATTCTCGGACCACCTCGGCCAGTCTTGCTGAATACATAGTTATATTCAACTCGATTTATTTCAGAACTGTCGTTATTTGCTCCGATACGAAAAGAGTCAGTCAAACAAGTAGCAGCTTCCCCATCTCTCATCTCTCCAAGCTAATTCTACAGCGGCTATGTGATAGGATTTCCGTTGCAGCCCTTCAGGGTTGTTTTTATTCCACAAAGTCATCATTCCGGTTATTGGTACCTAACTTAATGCTGCTGTATTTTCTTTCTTTTAATAGGGATCCGATTGCAATTTTGATCGTATAGAATCGCAGGCAGCTTGCTCAAATTTTTGAACGGGTCAATTATAACTTCCGTTTCTTTATAATATTTTTCTTGTTAAAGCGACGTTATTAGGTTGCACATGGTTTCAACCAAAACTTCTTTGAACTCTGTACCATTTTTTCTTCTCATGTTCACAGCCCAATCATTTAGAATCGCCGCCAATTCTTCTACTTTCCAATTCCCATCTAATTGATATTTTTTTACAACGCAATAAGTCCATGAATGCTTTCCATATAAATGTTTCACTGTTAGCAATGTTTCTTGGTATATTTGATTCGACTATTTCCCTCATTATTCTTGAGCCAATCAAATGGCCGAAATTTCAAACAGAGAACCGGTGAGTCTACGAACGTCGACACTAGTAAAATTGTTAATACCTGTGTGCCTACTAATACAGTTGCGACGCAATCATCAATCTGGCGACAATTTTCCACGTTTTGCGATACAAAAAGATATAAATTTGAGCCAGATACTGCCATCGAGAAATTGAATGTAATATTGCGAAATTGGGCATTTAATATGCGAAAAGGCAACGGAGAAGACTACAAAGAAGCGGTGGTTAAAACAATTTGGAACACCACCGCTAAAATGCTACAAAGTAAATATTATAACGAATTCAATATTGTATTCAACCCTTTCACCGACGTTCAGTTTAATTCATCACGAGCTGCACGTAATGTTAAACGTAAAATCCTACAAGCACAACCCGAAAAGAGAAAATATAGTGCATCAGCTCTTAATGAATCTGAAGTATTTGCAATGGCCAGATTATATGACGAAAATGAACCGGAAGGACTTCAAAAGGAATTATATCACATTTTGGCGTTTGAATTAGCTTGGCGCTGAGGAGAAGCAGCTTACTGCAGAACCACTTATTCCGTATCTGAAATTGAAAATAATGGAAAAAAACTGGATGTATCGAGTATAATCCTCTATTTTTCGAAAACGAGACAAGGCTGTAACAATGAATTATGTGACAGCAAATGGATTACGCCTGATATTTCAGAGGAAGGTATTTGCCCAATGCGTTTATTCAAAAAGTTTATGGAAAAACAAGACACTTTTATAACATTGGACAGAGTATTTCCTACACCAAATCCCTTTCGGAAGAAGAAAAATTCTAAAGGTTGGTATAAGAATGTGTCGATTGGAATGAATGAAGTTTCCAAATGGACTAAATGCCAAGCACAACGTATTGGTAAAGATGTCAAACAAATCACTCAAATCGAGCGGCAGCAGTTAGCGAATTGAGTAAAAGCGGAATTCAAGAACAAGCTCTTATAAAAATAACAGGACATAGCAATTCATCATCAATAAAACCATACTTACAAGTTGACGAAGAGTATCATTCGAGCATTATTCATTCAATTCGTTTGGAAAAAGAAAAAACTTTAACATCTACTACAGAAACGATTAGCTGTGGCACCCGCAGCGACATCACTGTTCCTAGTATGAATTTCAATGACTGCGTTTTTAATAATTGTACATTAAAAAAAAGAGTTTATTTTTAATGTTTCATAAATAAAGTTTGCATTGATATGTTTCTAAATTTCTTATTCATTGAATTGTCCTGCCGAATTACACTCGATGTTTGTATTGTGTTGTTCAAATTCTAAACTGTTTCCTTCAGCAATTTGACTCGAAAAACTGTCAACCTAAAAACGCTCCACTTTCGGTGTCGCGTTTTTAATAGATGACAGTTTTTCTCGTCCAATTGCTAGCAACAGTTTCTCATTAAAGAACCCAAATTTACCCGATAAAATACAAAGCTTTCGTGCATTTATAAGTGATAACACGTCTTATCGTTGTTTTATACTGATAAAACCGCCAGTAGATTCGAGATTGTTTTGCAATGAAACTACACTTGGTCCTGTCAGAATTAAATGTCAACGCATTCAATTCCTATAACATACAGTTATTTGATATTTGAATTCAAATAATGTACCTTTTTCAGCTTGTTAAAAGCCCCAATTTTTTAAGAAGGGCAAGTAATAATTAATTGCGTATATCAATAAAATATCTTGTAGAGCGGTGGTTAGCGTGTAACTTCATCACGCGGTAGGCTCGGGTTCGATTCCATATCGGGGAACTTGTTTTTTAATCGGTTCCAGATACAAACATATTTGATCTGATAGTGAAAAATTCATATATTTTTCAGGTTTGTGGGTGAGTTTGAGAGCAGTAAATGAAACAAAAAATTTAGAAACTGTACTTATTCAGACACTATCTTTCGATCATGGACGAGAGAATTGTTGTAACTCTCCCCGTTGAAAATTAAAATATAACATGAATTCTGGTAATTTTATCCAGTTTTAAATGTGATTCGGAAAATATATTCTCATCAAAATATCATTCGCGCTAGAGGATCTTATCCCAAAATATTTAAGAATCTCCCTCAAGCATTTTGCCTTTCGGAAATTCAACTCGTGCAATTTGTGGCCTCATTATCAGAGAGTCAACTACGAAAGCGAAGCTTGAGATAATAAGGTCGCAAATCGCACTCAGTAAAATTTCAAGGCAAAATGCTTTCTCGAAAATTTTCAAACAGATTTGAGCGATGAAACCGCTAGCACTCTTGACATTATCATCGATAATTTAAATAATCTAAAATTATTACAACCAAATCGTGACAGTTTGAAATTAGTAAATATTTGAAACGTCAAATTGAAAATAAATCAGAATGTATCAATAGCAACGTAAAGAGTTAGTCTGTTTCCAGTATAATATTGTTCTGATTGTTTGTGTTCAATATGATGACCCCAAATCAACTAATGTTATTGAACTTTACTTGAGTGAAACATTTTCAGTGAAACAAATTTAACAAAGAGAATTATTCAAGTTGATCTGGTGACTTTCTGCATTTATTGAAAATGAAGAATGTCTTATTCCTCGAAACAGCCGACTACAAGAACCCAGACAACAGGTGTATGTTGGTCGCATATCCAATGAAAAAACAACTACTTTCCTGGCTAATGCCTCGACGGACGTTGAATGACATCCGATGGATAAACATGCAAAGTTCTACAAGGTACTTTGCAAGTGTTCGTTGCGGTTTGGATAAATATTATCCACTTCACTCAGGCTGACCACCTGTAGACCAGTTTCGGGGTATCTGCCCTTCATCAGTACAGGGTGGGTCAAGCAGACAATGATTAATGTCTGCGTTACCTGATTGAATCAATTAATGTCTATCCATTCCAAAGTTTTTGCTAGGATCAAATTAGCGGAATGGTGCTAACGCCATCTCAACTCAGCTACTGCAACTGAAACATTACCAACTTTGAATGTCATTCCTGGTATTCAAGGAAATTTCATATGAAAGCTTCACGAGAAACACAAAATATTATTTTAAAGTTACATATTTGACCATCCTAATGAAAAATATCTACTTTCGAACGTAAAAAAACATCAATATGGCATACAAAATATTGACTGAGAACAATGAAGAAATGTGCAGTTTATAAGTTATCTTGTGGCTCTTGTACAAGTATTTCCATAGGCCAAACTGGCAGAATATCTGAAAAACGATCATCAGAACATAGGAATTGCTTTGTCAATAGTAAAACAAAGTCAACTTGCTACTCACCTCTAGAATGAAAAACATTTTTTGTTAACGATTTCAAAATATTCCATATAGAAAAGAAGGCTTGCAAACTCTACCTTCTGGAAGTTTGGAAATTGATAGAGATTAAATAGGTTAAATTTCCGTTCTACTTAGTCCCCGTTTCATTAATTACCCATTGGATTATCTTTAATCTCCTCAATTAGATGCATATACCTACTACCACCTGCCTTGAATATTAACCATGATACATCGTGATTGTTGAGTTAGAAGAAGCTATCGTACAGCGAAACACGTGCCTTGGTTTTATGAACCCAGTTTAGTGAAGTGAGTTTCTTTTGTTCGGTTAACATTTCAATTTTAGAAATCACTAATTATTAAATAAAAAATAGTACATTTATAATTAAACAAATGGGGTGTCCTCTTGCCCATAGAAGAGAACGAATGCTTCTCCACTTATAAGAGATTTTGGGAATATCGGTGATACTCTGGAGTCCTACAGTAAGCCGTGTAGTATCCACTATAAGTTGTTCCACTATGGTTGGACATAGCATATAACGGAGCTACATTATCTACTGCATAAATACTCATATCTAATAAAGTCAGTGGTGGCATTCAGTTTTCATATATTGATTTTAGTTGTCCGAGAGTTGATTGTGTTGAATCCAAGAGACTGTTTCGGAGTCAGGAGTATTCCGTCCAAGGACTATAAATATTGCAGCAGTGACAATACAAAAAATTTAATTGACTGCTATGCAAAATATAAGAGACGAGTTGAACTCAGAAGTAATTACGGATAAAAATATAACTACAACCAAAAGGGAAGAATGTTAACCCAGAACTACTATTGGAGAGTGGAACAATAGATATCAGATAAAAAAAAAAAAGCCTATTCGAGAAGAATTGTAATAAAGAAATATTTTGGGACAGAAAAAATACTTTCAATAAAAACAGAATAGAGAATTTGTAAGTAGAAAAAAGAACTAATAATCAGAAAAAATGATGGAAAAAAAATCTAGTTGGTCGTAGCCTGTAGTTGTAGAACAACTTTATTTTTCACGATGGGTTCAGAATGCTAATCTGAAACTAACGCAAAGTGCTAGATTTCCAAAGAGATGAACTTTATCTGAGTCTTTTCCCCATAAGACAATGGTGACACTAATAGAAAGAGATGAAAGATCATTTGTGAGTCATAGTGACGTATTGGACATGTCATGGCCACCATTCTCTCTGGACAGTGACGGACTAGCGCACTCCGCACTCTGGTATCTGAGAGTTACAGGCTCTTGAATGCATATTGGACCACTCTGTATGTTACGTGGGCCACCTGTACTCATGTCCACGTACGTCTCTATGACTGGTTAATGCTACAAGATTCCGATTGGCTAGAGCTTATTAGTACCTCCTATTCAGATAACGTTCACTCTCTCTGCTAGATTTCCACATATGAATCCATCGTTATTATAGAAACGTTTTCTGATAATTGTTTGATTTCCTGCGCCCACTTCTGAAGCTACTATGCATTCTCTCAAAATATCTCACTGGATGCTAATCCACTTAACATATCTTATATCAGTGAATATTATCAGGTTTATCTCAATGAAAATTATTTTACACCTAGTAACGATTATGTTATGTCATTGTATAATATTCAAAAACAAAATCATCATTTCGCTATTGAGTCACAGTAAGAACTTCCAAAGGGCAAGATGAAAATGATTTACCTGTATTTCTGGATGCATCCCCAGCATCACGAGAATGCAGTTCAATACAGTTGCAGAAGTTTCACTACCCTGTAGAAAAAAAACGAAATTTGATAGTAGTGACGAAAAGGAAGAGAAATTTGGAAAAAATTATATATATATATATTATATATATATATATATATATATATATATATATATATATATATATATATATATATACAGGGTGGCCCACCACATTCGCCTCGGTATTTTTACGAGAAATGGAGAGAGTTAGGGAAAAACATTTAGCACAGTCATATGTGGGTCCATGAGGAGCATATTCCAAAATCATTTTGAAATATATAGGGTGATCCCCAAAAAAATTACATACCAAAGAAATGAAGTAGATGATCTATCCATATTTATTGAATCTACTAACTGAGCATTGGCTTCATCCTGATGAGCCATGCTAGGTTTTAAACTATAAGATCGTAGCTGAAAATTGCCGTAAAGATATGGAAGGCAGGGGAACTATGATTCTTGTTAATGAGAAGTTCTCTAAGAAATGTCCCCCGCAAAGTATTCAAAAGTTTGATTCTTTAATTGTAGAACATGTATTTGAATTCTCCTCAGCATTTGATAAATCTAATAACATTTATATACTCTGCATATATTGAACTCCAAATTCCAACCTAAACATATTTTTCGATAACTTTGAGGATTTGTTGACTAAAATATCTGTGCGAGTAAACTTAATAGTAGCTGGTGATCTCAATATTGATTTCATGAATAAAAAATCACCCGCTAACCAGAGGTTGTTTAATCTACTCTCACCGTTCAATTTAAAAATGTTGGTTGAGGGGCCTACCAGAATAACCAAAACATCATCAACTACCTTGGACTATTTATGTCAAAATTTTAATGATATTATGACAAGCTCACTCGTGGCTCCTGTTGGTTTTTCCGACCACGAGGCAGTATTGACCTCTTTCCAAATAAATATGGCTATCAAAAAAAAAGGGAAGTAAAATTAGGCAGAATTTATAGCAAAAATAACTTTGATGAATTTAACGATTATTGTGATTCCATCAATTGGGGCGAGAAGATTTCTCCTCCTGAACCGTGGGATGTGTTTCATTCATAATTAGAAGAAGGGCACAATCGGTGTTTCCCCTTGCAATAAATCAAAGAAAAACGAAGCAAACCATAGATAACTCTCGGAACTAGAAGCTCAGCTGCAAACTTGAGATCCCTTCATGTCATCAAGGAATTCACAGATTGCAATTTTTGCTTGAAATATCATAAAGATTATAAAAAGGTATACAAACTTCTAGTTAGAGCTGCCAAAGACAGGTACTACAAAAATAGGGAGGGAGGGAAAAGTGGATCTTTTCCACAGCAACCCAATGTGGATCCCAATACGTTAGACGACTATTATTGCACTATCGCAGCTTCATTAACCTCAAATGCAACAGGGTTGGATCCAATCCAATCCAACCTTCCTCTTGCACCCCACCAGAACCACCAAGTTACGAGAAATATTCCGTGAAATGAAAAATAAAAGAAATACTGGTATTGACGACATTCCTTAGAGTATATTGGAAAATATCACTGGAGGACCACCCTTGATAACCTCAGCTGAAGCTATAAACATTTTTCATCATGCCTACAAACAGCAGTTATCATTCCAATCCACAAAGGTGGAGACAGCAAAGAACCGTCGAACTTCCGCCCAATTTTTTTATTATCTGTTTTTTCTAAGGTCATAGAAAGACTTGTCAAGAAAAAGATGCTGCAGTTTTTGCAAGACCAAAACATCTTGAATAATGGACAATTTCGAATTCCAGTCCCGGAAAAACACAAATGACGCTATTTTCCATTTTCTGGAAAAGGTATATCTAGGGATAAATGAGGGCGCAGCAGTTGGGGCAGTGTTCTGTGATTTGTCGAAAGACTTTGACTGCGTCAATCACAGGGCACTGCTCAAAAAACCACAGTGTTATGGATTTAGAGATGTAAGCTACAATTGGTTTGAGTCATACCTCTCTGACAGGAAGCAGCTTGTGAAAATGAAAGAGGCCAACTCCAAATTATGTAATATCAGGAGGGGCGTTCCACAAGGTTCAGTCCTTGGGCCAGTATTATTCCTATCATATGTAAATGACTCAGCCAGTATTAATATACAGGGACAATTCACAATGTTTGCTGATGACACGACACTGATGTGAAAGGATTCAAATTTTGAAATACTAAAATAAAAATGGAAGATGATTTGAAGAAGGTAAAACACTGATGCGACGCAAACCATCTCTGCTTCAATGCAAAGAAAACTAGCCTTCTAACCTCCAAATACATTCATGAACCTCTTATATTTGACACTACAACCATTGAAAACAAACTCTGTACCAAATTTCTTGGCATTGAAATTGATAGTAACCTAAAATTCCATATCCACATCCTAAGTCTCAAAAGGAAACTGGCTTCGGGCTGCTTCGCAGTGAGAGTTGTGTCTGAGGAACTGGGTCTGCCAATGAGTAAGGTGACATATTTTTCTCTCATCAAATCACACCTGCGATATGGCGACCATTGTGAACCGTTATTTATAAAACACAAAATTTTTACACTAACTTCAATTTTTATACTTGAAAGTCTATGTTTAGAGCATATGCACATGTCTAACGTCTCCGATACTGAGCGCACTCGAACAAACCATAATACTTGCCAAATAACGAGAAAAAACTTACCTTTTCTCATCTCCCACTTGGAATTGACAAAAAAATCAATAATGTATTTGAGTAAAAAGATATATAACAATTTGCCACCCTGTTTGAGGGAAATTTCCAAACACCATATTTTTCGAAAAAAGTCAAAGAAATACTTTTGCTCAAATCCTATTATACCCTACAGGAGTTTTACTTTCTTGTATAGTGATGAATTTTTGTATTTGTCAACTTGTTCTATGTACTAGAATACTATTTGCAAATTTAATTATATATTCACTTTAGATTATAGAAAGCTATGTACATAAGAATACTTTTACGATGATGCTCACTTTCTTGTGTTGTGATAAATTTTTGTATTTGCCAACTTGTGTTATGTAAAATACTATTTGTCAAATTCAATTATATACTCACTTTAGATTATAGAAAGCTTTGTCAATAAGAATATTTTTTTCCTGGACAATGAAATATATTGATTGATTGAATGTGAATTTGCCGAAACGTCGTGAAATTGGACCTTTTCAGGACCAAGAACACAGAAAGTGGACAGAACACAGAAAGTGGACAGAAACCCTAGATACTATCAAGAAGTTAAATATATATATAATTTTTTCTTAATTTCTTGACCACATATGTTAATTTTTTTTGTTATCTCGGAGTAGGGACCTTAGACATTTGAAACAAATGTCAAACATTCAACAACGTTCATTCCAATCGTGAAACATGAACACGAAATAAAGGAAGAATAACTGTTGAATTATATTAATTCACATAAACAATGTCAAAATCATCAAGAAAAAAAAGTTCTTTATTATGTTACTATCGAAAAGCTCTTCAAAATTATGAAGTACGACTCAGTGCAAAATTAAATTATTGATGTACTGCTCCTCAGTCTTTGCAATTTTGATAAAGACGATCTGTCATGAATTGATAAGTGATACGTATGTTGATTGTAAACTGAATCTACGAAATAATTACCGTAAGTCGCCTACTGAACTGAATTCAATCGAGTTTATTTACCAAAATATCATAGAAAAGAAAAATGTCTGGAAAATGATTTCAGGTTCAAACTCAGAATCGCACGAGCGATATTGTATTGCCAAAATTTCGCAACTGTAATAATATTCATGGAAATACAACTATTGTCAGAATACCCAATCATGACGACATTCGTCCAGCTACGTTGGATGAACTTAAGGCCCATATAAAGGGACTCAATCCCAAAAAGGCGCCTGGTTACGACGGAATTACTAATCGAATGATTAAGTATTTCCCGGATAACCAGGTGCAGTCAGTATTGAATATTATTAGTAATTCACTGCGCCTTAAGAGATTCCCTCGGAAATGGAAGCATGCCGTTGTGGTTATGATTCCGAAACAGGGACAAAACCCGACCTTTCCACAAAATTATCGACCAATCAGTCTGCTTTGCAGTTCGGCTAAGCTGGCTGAAAAAATCGTTCTAGAAAGGCTTGACGAAGAAGTGGAGGATAGAAATGTCCTACCCAACGAACAATTTGGTTTTAGACGTGCTCACTCCACTGAGCTACAGGTGATGAGGCTAGTGGAGGACACTATTTCATCTTCAAACTCAAATAACAGCGCTCACATTGTTTTACTTGATATTAGCAAAGCCTTCGACAGGGTTTGGCATGAAGGCCTTCTTGCTAAGCTAATAGATTTCCACCTGCCTCTGAGTTTGATCAAGTGGATCAAGTCGTTCCTCTTTGGTAGGACATTTCAAGTCAGGGTCGACAATTCTCTCTCGGGTTCGAGAGAAATTGGGGCCGGCGTTCCTCAGGGGTTGTACTGTCTCCTATCTTATACGCCCTCTACACGTCAGATATTCCAAGAAGCGAACATGTGAAGGTCTCTCTGTTCGCCGATGATACGGCTTTGCTTTCCTCTGCAGCTGACCACCTGATGGGTGTCGTTCACTTGCAGAATGCATTAGACGACCTCCAGCAGTGGTATCTGGAGTGGAAGATAAAGCTAAATCCTGAAAAAACACAAGCGATTTCTATGGGTCGCAAGAGGAGCAACCCGGAGAGGGGAGTGACTATCTCTGGAAGGGAGATAGAATGGTCAGAGCAGGTCAAGTACCTGGTAGTTACTCTGGATCGCCGGCTCACCTGGAGACCACACGGCAATATTGTCAGAGACAAAATCGTCAAAAAGATCTGTGCACTATATCCCCTGATTAACAGGAAGAGCAAACTGTCCCTTAAAAACAAAGTCCCGATTTACAAAATGATGTTCAGGCCTGTCATTTTGTATGCCTCGGCCGCCCTGGGCCAAATCTGCAGGTCTAGCATTGGCATCCTGAAACGGGCGCAAATGAGAGTCCTGCGGATGATAACGAACGCTCCGTGGTACGTGCGGAACGATCGAATCCTCGAAGACCTAAATCTGCCTTCTATCAGAAGTATCATTAGAGAACGCAATCAGAAAGTATTTGATTGTGCAATAGCTCACGAGAATCCGCTCGTGAGGGAAGCCACCGATTACAATATAGACGACCCCTCGCGTTTTAAACGTCCCAGGCACTCTCTGGAGTGATGGGTTACCTACTGATCCATACAGGGTAGCGAAGCTGCATCCTCATTAGAAATTACTATTTTTTCAAATTTTCACGATCGGAATTCCCTCTCGGTCATTGTTCGAGATACACCACCATGGCAAGGACTAGGGACCGGTCTCTTATTCTTGACCAACCAAATTCTAAATTCGTGAACGGCTGTGGCCCACTTATTTGAAGTCTAAAGAGTAAGAGCCTTAGGGCTACACTCGGCTTATTAACAGTGATATGGATCCAGATATATATTGTCAGAATACGCAGATTTCAGCGAGGTAAGATCTCGTTTTGCTAGTTCGAGTAACGTCCTGGAAAGCATTTGTGTGAATGAGGGGAGTGTCGATCGTAGCGTGTCTATTAGTAATATATAAAGTTTGAAAAGCATGAAATGAAATTGAATTGAGAAGTTCAAAAACCCCCGACACAACAAAAAACCTGGCCCTTTTACTTTAATATAAGTAGTAATATTTTGATCCAAGCGTCGTAGCGTCGGGGAACCGCTAAGTAAATAAAATAAAAATAGAATACTAAATAAAAATGATAAAATTAAGTGAGCTACCTAGGCAACGACGCTTGGATCAAAATATGAATGCTTATATTGAATTCAAAGGGCTAATGCATATATTTTTTTTTTTTTACTTTTTAGAGGTTTCTTTTCATGTCGGGAGTTTTTTAGTATTTTTATTCAATTTTATCATACGCAAACTTATTTTGAAGACAGAAGACATGCCTACATACTCAAGGGGTTGGATCACAAGACGGACAATGTTGTGTAAAAAACAATTTTTAATCCATTGTAGAAGGCATGTTCTGAGAAGCGGAACTAGATGAAGAGAATACAACAATAAACCGAAAACAAATAACAGCAGAAGACTTGAGAGCTGTAGATAGGGAAGCAAAAAATTTGGTTGGAAAGGAATGAAGATGAAACAAAATATATGAAGATAGAAGGAGAAAGAAAGTGGGTGCACACAAAATCATCTTAAACACAGAACACATTATGAGCAGTAAACAAAATGACCAGGAAGATAATGCAATGGATGGAAAACCGATGATATATAATGATATGCAATGATGAAACAGAATTTGAGAAAATAACGAGTCGGCCACCAATAACAAATCGGCTTCGTGAAATATCTCGTATAAAGGGAAACAAAATCAAAATTACTTCATATCAGGTAACACTCATTGGATTATTGCACATTTCTAAAAATAAAGGATACCGTAAGATACGTCAATTTATTGTGGAACAATTCTACAATAACTATTATCTCCAAAAAAATATCTCAAAATGTCATATCTTACCGCTGTCAAAAAGATTTGAACTTCTTCGACAATTTCTTCTTCAGTAAAATCAGAGTTCTCCATAATCAAATCCAGAAATGCAATTTTTTTCCGCTTAAGCCCTGTAATTTAATATATATATATATATATATATATATATATATATATATATATATATATATATATATATTTTTTTCCCTAGTTTCTTGGGTTATTGGATTCCACAATTATTGATACGTGTATTTGTTAAAAGACGTTTCGTCCCGGGCCTGGGACTTCTTCAGTTTTATTTATTTCATAATTCTCTATAATAAACAATAACAATTTTCAGATTTTTTTTTTGTGACAAGAACAATTTTGTTATTTTTATGAAAACATATCATCATTATTTTCTTTCTTCAGTTTGAGTCTTTCATATTGGGGGTACGTACCTGAGTGATGTGTAGCGGTCAATTTATATTAAAAGAGTTTTCCTATTTTTGGAATTTTTCCACATAATGGAGTCCTATCAACATGTTTCTTGTTCTATAAGGAGGTCGGTAGTCGCGATTGCGCTGATTCAAGACATGCGCCGTTTGTGGTGTCGGTATTCAGAATTTGCAGATTGTTTCAATGGGGGAGATAGGATCAACATTTAGGTTTAGTTTGACATTGATATTTTCCGTTCGTTTTAACTAGGAGTTGTTTTATTATTATGAAAGGTTCAAGAATCTAGAATTTGTTAATTATATGAGGGTGTAATAGATTTGGCTGAGGTTGTTGATGTCAGTTCTGTCGTTCATGGCATTACTATTTTTTTTAATGTGTATCATTTCTTTTAGTTGTCTTTTATAGATGTTGCTATCATTATCTAGTATTTTAGTATTTTTAAAATTAGGGTTGTGATTTTCTGAAATAATATGTTTATTCAGGGCTGTACTGTTTTTCATGTACTTGTGTCCTTTGATTCTATTCTCTAATAATTGGGATGTCATTCCAATGTACACTTCATAACAATCATTGCAAGGGATGCTGTAAATAACATTTGATTTTTTTATTTGTCGGGACTCTACTTTTTAGGGGGGTGTACCATTTTTCAGTAGATTATGAGACTTGTAGCATACTAGTATGTCATGTTTTTTGAGAATGTTGCTTATTTCCTCTGAGAGATTGGCGACATATGGTAAGGTGATAATTTTTTCTGGATGTACCTTTGTTTTTTTTTTAAATTTTGATTTATTGTAAAATTTATAAGTTCGCTGTTTAATGATTTTGTTAATGAGGTGTGGGGGGTAGTTATTATTAATTAAAGTTTTCCTCACTTTCTCTAGAGCTGAGGATCTCAGTTCAGGGCTACTAAGGGAAATTGCACGATCAGTTAAGCCAATTATGACGCTTTTTTTTTGTGAGAATGGGTGATTTGAATTAAAATTTAAGTACCTGCCTGACCAGGTTTCTTTGGTATGCCATTCAGTTAAAATTTTATTATTTTGTTTTATTAGGGATAGATCTAAAAAGTTAATTTTGTTGTTATTTTCTATTTCTATGGTAAATTGTATTTTGGGATGAAATGAGTTGAATGAGTTGAGGATATTCTGAATTTTATCAGTGGGTACAGCAGTGATGCAATCATCAACGTAACGTTTGAAGAAGGGTATGTCAAATTGGAGTTTGTGTATGATGTTTTCTTCTAGGTCTTCCATAACTAGTTGTCTTCAAACGTTACGTTGATGATTGCATCACTGCTGTACCCACTGATAAAATTCAGAATATCCTCAACTCATTCAACTCATTTCATCCCAAAATACAATTTACCATAGAAATAGAAAATAACAACAAAATTAACTTTTTAGATCTATCCCTAATAAAACAAAATAATAAAATTTTAACTGAATGGATACCAAGAAACCTGTCAGCAGGTACTAAATTTCAATTCAAATCACCCATTCTCAAAAAAAGCGTCATAATGGCTTAACTGATCGTGCAATTTCCTTAGTACCTGTACTGAGATCCTCAGCTCTAGAAAGTGAGAAACTTATTAATTAACTACCCCACACCTCATTAACAAAATCATTAAACAGCGAACTTATAAATTTTACAATAAATCAAAATTTAAAAACAAAGGTACATCCAGAAAAATTATCACCTACCATATGTCGCCAACTCTCAGAGAAATAAGCAACATTCTCAAAACATGACATACTAGTATGCTACAAGTCTCATAATCTACTGAAAAATGGTACACCCCTAAAAAGTAGAGTCCCGACAAATAAAATCAAATGTTATTTACAGCATCCCTTGCAATGATTGTAATGAAGTGTACATTGGAATGACATCCCAATTATTAGAGAATAGAATCAAAGGACACAAGTACATGAAAACAGTACAGCCCTGAATAAACATATTATTTCAGAAAATCACAACCCTAATTTAAAAAATACTAAAATACTAGATAATGATAGCAACATCTATAAAAGACAACTAAAAGAAATGATCACATTAAAAAAATAGTAATGCCATTATCGACGTAACTGGCATCAACAACCTTAGCCAAATTTATTACACCCTTATATAATTAAGAAATTCTAGATTCTTGAACCTTTCATAATAATAAAACAACTCCTAGTTAAAACGAACGGAAAATATCAATGTCAAACTAAACCTAAATGTTGATCCTATCTCCCATTGAAACAATCTGCAAATTCTGAATACGACACCACAAACGGCGATGTCTGAATCAGCAATCGCGACTACCGACCTCCTTATAGAACAAGAAACATGTTGATAGGACTCCATTATGTGGAAAAATTCAAAATAGGAAAACTCTTTAATATAAATTGACCGCTACACATCACTCGGTAGTACCCCATATCAATGATGATATGTTTTCATACAAAATAACAAAATTGTTCTTGTCACAAAAAAATCTGAAAATTGTTATTGTTATTATAGAGAATTATGAAATAAATAAAACTGAAGAAGTCCAGGCGACAAACGTCTTTAACAAATACACGTATCAATAATTGTGGAATCCAATAACCCAAGAAACTAGGGAAAAAAAAATATACAGGAAGGATTCAAGAAAACTATTACAAATATATATATATATATATATATATATATATAAATATATATATATATAAATATATATATATATATATATTTATATATATATATATATATATAGACTAGTTAATAGTGGGGAATGCAACAATATCAAAGAGAAAACTCTTGTGAGCTTTCGGAATTGTTTTATTCCAAACTACAAAGATTATCCTTCATTGAGTTGATGATACTCACAATTTAAGTGAGAATGGATGACACAATGTTCAGTAAAAATTTTTTTTGTCTCTTGACATTATGGTAATAAATAATGAGAAGTGTAAAACAGAGAAATGAACCAATTTTGAATAGAATCAGAACATAATCACGGAACTCGGCCGCCATCTTGAATTTTCCAATTTTCACAAAAGAACCTCAATATTCGACTTCAAAAACCCCCACATACCAATTTTGAATAGAATCAGACCATAATCACAAAACTCGGCCGCCATCTTGAATTTTCCAATTTTTACAAAAGAATCATAATATTCGACCCCAAAAACCCCCACATACCAATTTTGAATAGAATCAGACCATAATCACAAAACTCGTCCACCATTTTGGAGCCGCCATCTTGAATTTTCCAATTTTTACAAAAGAATCATAATCGACCCCAAAACCCCCACATACCAATTTTGAAAGAATCCGACCATAATCACAAAATTCGTCCTCCATTTTGGAGCCGCCATTCCAAATTTTTCAATTTTGACGAAAGAATCATAATCTACGACTACGAAAACTCTTGGATACCAATTTTGAAGCGAATCGGACCATAATCACAAAACTTGTACGCCATATTGGAGCCGCCATTTTGTTTTTTCTCCACACAAAAATTTCTCAATGCATTTTCACCGGAATTATGTACACCTGCCAAATTTCAAATCATTCGGACGTCTGGAAGTGGGTCAAAATTGCGCCCAAAGGAGTCGGTTACAAACAAACAAACAAACATACAAGTGAAGCTAATATAAAGCGTGTAAAAAAGTAAATACACGCGTCGGTTGAGAAGTAATTGTTACTCCATCGGTATGGTTGTTGTACCAAACCTCCGAGAAAAGGACTAAAAAATCTTGCACAAATTTTGCCAAGGCCTGAATGATTTTGTTTATGTTTGCTGTGAGTACTAACATTTTCATTCTGTTACTCGATTGGCCAGGTTTCCTACAGCCAGCGGTTAGCCTTATATACAGTGTGTACATAGAGTGAGGAATAAATTCATTATCTAGAAAAGGAAAAGCTTTTCGAAAAAATCCGCAGACACATCAACTCATATTTAAAGATGCGCATCTTTTGACGTTTTAGTCGCATTGATGACGTCATTAATGTTTTGGCTATGACGTCATGGAATTTTTTTTCCAAATTGCAACCGCTATTTCTGATAGTGCCATTTGAAAAAGCATTTTTCTCTGCACACGTTGAACCAAAAGTTTTGTCATGTTACATGAGGACATTGTCGAAAAAATTAATGTTATAATGATTTTTAAGTAATTCATTTTACACAGTTGATTGAACAAACTGATTGATCAAATGTTCGAATTGAAGTCCTTCCTGAGCCTGGCAGTATCCAAGACGGTCGAAAAATCCTCGTTGGACCTCAGTGATAGTTTGTTGAGTAATATTGTTACATTCATTTGTAATCCTAGTTTTCAATTCCTCGATATCATCTGGTCTAGTTTCGACCACGACATTCTTTAGATGGCCTTACAGAAAAAAAATCCAATGGAGTAAGGTCCGGAGATCATGGGGGCCATTCAATAGAACCACGCCTACCTATCCACATGTTGGCAAAGATACCTTCTAACATCAGCTGCGTAATGCGGCGTTGCACCATCCTGCTGGTACCATAAGTTGTCATTTGGTATAGCAGGGTTATCTGCGTTAGGGAATAAGATCACCAGACTGGGTATAATCCTGTAGGAGTTGGAGGTACCTTGGACCATTTAAGTTTTGTTCGAAATAGTAGGGTCCAATAATCCTGTTTTGTACAATCGCCGCCCAAACATTTATTTTCGGAGAATACTGTGTGTGATGTTTGCTCATCCATTTTGGATTCTCCCTAGCCCAGTACCTGCAATTATGCCGATTCACTGTTCCTGTTAGTGTGAAGGTAGCTGCATCAGAGAAAGCAATATTTTTTACTAGCAAAGGGTCAGCATTTCTCATATCCATCAACGTTTGGCAGAACTGCATCCGTCGGTCTGGATCGTCCTCGGAAAGTTCCTGGTGCAGAGTCATCTCATAGGGATGCCACATTTCCAATTTTGAAATTTTATGTGTAGTTGTAACTGGGATATCTTGATTTCGACTAATGCTTCTCAGGCTGTTGTGTGGATTTTCCTCCATTGATAATAAAACATTCAATTTGACCTCCTCATTGATTTTAGGACGCCCAGCTTCAGGGAGATCATCAACACTACCAGTGTCTCGAAACTTTCTCTCAACTTTGCTCACTGCTGATTGAGTTATGGGCGTATCCGGGTATTCAGTATTGAACAGTCCAACTATTTCTTGTTGCGTCACCGTATCCAATCATCATCAAAATTTCGATTCTCTGAGTAACAGAAAGGCGGATTTTATTCTTAATTTTTCCGAAAAGCAGGGTGTCAATGAAATATGAACTGTCAAACTGTGGCATACGCCAACCACAGAGTGATTTTTATAGGGCTTCGAAAATACGAAGACACCAGTGGCGTGCTGAAAGACAACTGAACGAAGCTAGGAAGGACTTTATTTTGAACCTTTAATTAATTAGTTTGTTCAATTAACAAAATAAAGTTAGTCAACTTAAAATCAATAAAATATTAATTTTTTCGACAATTTCCTTATGTAACATGACAAAACTTTTAGTTTAACGTGTGCAGAGAAATATGCTCTTTCAAATGGCACTATCAAAAATAGTAATTGCAATTTGAAAAAAATGTCCGTGACGTCATAGCCAAAACATTAATGACGTCATCAATGCGACTAAAACGTCAAATGATGCGCATCGTAAGATAAAAGTTGTCCGCGGATTTTTTCGAAAATCTTTTCCTTTTCGGATAATGAATTTATTTCTTACTTCATGTACACACTGTATTTGTTTACTTCACTTCGTAGGAGAAAGTGGTCCAATATCCTGATCCTATTAGTTGTCTAAAAAAATTATAATTTCATCAGGTAATTTTGATCCATTTAATTGGTAATGTGATAGTTTGTGCTGGTAGAAAACCGTGTTGTCCAGCCATATTTGTGCTCGTAATGTTCATATTGCCGCTTTTTCAACATAGCGGATGCGCTTGCGCGTAATGAGCCGTGAAAAGGCCTATTGAATTCCGATGAAAAATATCCACTAATCTCCTGGAAAATAACCACTTATTTATATTGTGGCATGTTTCTGAAATAATTTCATGGTTAATACTTTTTCGAAAAAAAATTATTCATAGGCCCTTATGGTATCGGTACTTATTCAATTATTTCATACCTTCTTCAATTTCTGCGACAACAGAATCTCCCTGCACTTTCTTCTTGACATCATATTCTTCAATTTTTTTCTTGATTAGCTACAAAAATCGATTCGTTTATTAAACATTGGTACCACATATGTCAGAATATTGTCAAAGAGAGCAATTCGTATCGATACTACAATTAGGTTGGGACAATTTTTTTTTATTGCAGATCTGGAATTTACGCATACGACTTTATTGTTGATTTTTTTTTCTATGTTTCTCAAACAATTTTTGAGAATGCTACAGTGTTTTGGAAACGCCGAGTTTTAAAACGCCTTGGCCATGACCCTGTAGAGAGAGAGCGTGACGTCACAATACTGTTGGGCTTGTTGATCCTGTCTTCTGCAGTAGGCAGCGAACACGTATTGCTGCCGCTAATATTGTGCAGTATTTATTGTCCGGAAAATAGGTTTTTTTTGGACGAATAGACAAAATTCGAGGACCAGCCGTAGGCGAGTCCTGGAAGTCTGTGAGTCCAAAGAAACTATTTTCGGGCGTGTTGCGTGCAATATTTTTCCGGCAACCGTGTAGAATATCAAATCAATTAGACGACATATTTCTTTATTATACATTTTAATTCTTATTTGAATTAAACAGAACAGAACAGAAAATACTACATATTAACAGAAACATTCTAATTCTTATTTATATTGATATTCATATTAAAATTCGAGCAATTGCTAATATTGAAGAGATTCAATTTGTTCGGAATGTTTGGTATATTTAAATTCCTTTTGTTGAAGCCAGAACAAGAAGGCAAAGTTTCCGTTTCACATTGATTGTTTTCATCTGATGATTTTTGAATGGTCTTGGCAATTTTAATTTTGTTTGTAAGATTTTCATACCTACAATGACAACAACGACGTGATTCTTCCCGGCCTAGTCCGGGAAGTACGTACTTCCCGGACTAGGCCGGAAAATGCTACTTTCTCGAAGAAAAAGCGTCCGGGAAGTGGGTACATCACGGACGGTTGCCGAAAAACTTTTTTTTGCGTGCCCTTCGAATCAAAAAGAAAAAGAAGTGGTTTCGTCGCAAGTACATACATACAATGAAAATATATTATAAAATTAAAAAACCAGCCGCGTATGAAGTGAACTTCAAAAAAGATGGAAGCAAGATGACCAGAAAATATTGTCAGAAAATTATTTTTTAAGGAGGTTAACTATTAAACTTAACTATTAAACAATCTCACGCAGTCGGAGGCATCTTCTTCAATTTAACACTGAAGATGTATTATTGTTCACAGTATTAAGTTTAATAGTTAAGTTGACCACTTGAAACATAATTTTCTGACAATATTTTCTGGTTATCTTGTTTCCATCTTTTTAAAACTTTACTTTTGACGCAGTTGGGTTTTTTATTTTTTATTTACTTTTCAGTTGGGATTACATTCGAGTAATCATCAGAAGTCATTAAGCAGTTCGCTATTGCCGAGTTTGACTGTAATTTATCAAGTTTCTATCAAAATATTTGAGTGAGAGTGTATTAAAAATTTAACGAAATCGAAATACTAACTGAAACCGAAATGAACCATCTAACGAGCAAATTAACCAATTAATGATGTACCAAGCTCAAGATGTCTAAAAACCCTGGTGAATGAACTGATTCGATATTGTTTAGATTTTCAAGGGGACACTTCTCTCTCTGTGGTAGATGGCGCCGTCCAAAAATATTCCTCTATATTCTCGCTTAATGTCAGAACTTAATTTCTGACATATGCAGCATCTTATTTGAAATTATTTTTAGTGTTTTGTCGGCATCTATGCGTTTTCCATCTCTTTAATTTGAAATCTTGCTGAGCTTATTCCTGAGTTTGTTCTTTAAAAAATCACTCGTTCATCAGTTCATTAGTGCGTGAGGAATTGTTCATTTTCAGGTAGTGTAGTGTATAAGGATACTTTTTGTAGAATGGGCCACATTTGTATTTTGTGTGGACAGTATAAAGCCGCAAATTCGAATTTTCGCCTGTATTCAGTACCAAAAGCAAGTACAAATCTTGACGAATTGACTAATAATGATATTGCCATAGTTCATCATATTGTATGCATTCAATTTTATATTTTCTGCAATCAAATGACGATTTCATTTCCAATTCTCCGTCTGTCAAAATGCAGGTCAAATTCGAATGGTACAAAATATGAAAATCAACACGACACTGCTTTCTTTGTGCAATGTTGGGGGCTTTCAATTCTAGCTTGACAGATGTCTCTTTTCAACCAATAGCAAAGCTAGAATTATAACCCGCGAACAGTTAGCCTCAAAAAGAAATCTGAGGAAATGAATATACCCTGTTACTAAATTGAAACTAAAACGAAATTGGGGGATTCACAAACATTATGGTATCACTTACACTGCTTTTGGATATATTTTTAATGTCAAACACAAGAAGTATGTGATATAGTTGAATACTATATATTTTTCTGGGTCTTGGGGATGTATTTTGATATAGTTTCTGATTTGGTGATAATTATCACAGAGCTGTGATTTTTGATATATATATATATATATATATATATATATATATATATTATATATATATATATATATATTTAATCCTTGGAGTTTGGAATAATTTTTTTATCATACAGAAGATAATTCTTATACACTTCCTCTGAATATCATTAATTGAAACCATTTTTTATATAAAATTCTTTAATTTATTGTGCGAATTCTGATTTTTTTTTTTTGTAAAACATTTGGCGTGAAGATCACAATAACCTTGTTTTCTTTATATAGAGCAAAGATCAATTTTTGTCTATGTTAACAAGGGACTGTGATACACCCTCAACATTAAAGGTAAATGCTCAGGAACAACCTAGTACAATTACTAGAGAAAATAAATGTTATCTCAGTAACTCAACAAAACATTTGCCGGATTTAAATATTGCTAACTGTAAAAATTTCATTTTTGATTTTGAATTTGTATAAATGAACTGTTTGTTGTATTATTTTTGTGTTGAGTAAATGATTCCGATGGTATGTACACAAAGCAAAAATCTATGAAAAATATAATTACCGCCCGAGGGTGATAAAATGGTCCGGCAGGCGGAAAAGTACTCATTTGCACTAGAAAACCCGGGCGATAAAGTGCACTTCAAAGCCCGCTTGTGCATAAACTAATTTCAATTTCATGAACAATATTTTTCCTGATTATTTATCCAAAAAAGCCGCTGGTACATTTGGTGTTACTTTGGCACTCCATCTATCGTGAAATTTTTTATGTATCTGCAAAATCAGACAGGTATTGAAGTAAAAAGTCCAAACAAAATTGCATCAATGCAAAAACAATGAGTTCTAGACAACTCAATGTAGTAAAATGAACACAGGAATAAATAATTATTCTCAAACCAATAAAAAATACACTATTTTTATATGAATACCAGTATTGATCAACCTATTATCTTAGTTCAAGAAACCATGTATATCCCACTCACCAAAGAAATTGTATTTCTCAACTCTGTGACAAGTCTTGCATATTCTCTGCTCAAAGGATATAGTTTCCAAGTAAATGCCAAAAAATGGTGCCAAAACCGGAAAATTCGGTAAGTTATGATTTCCATCGTTCTGAAAAACAACAGGAAAATTAGATCTGAATATTTAATCATTCAACGATGATTTTTTTTCCAAAAGAAGTTGTGTAGTGTTGAAGGTATTTATCATATTTTTTTTTACAAATATAATTCAAAATTTGGCGATAATTTTTTTAATGCGTTGCCATTTGGCAACACTAGCCAGTTATTGGATCAATTGGTGGTATCTATCCCCAATGAAATTCGAAATCACATTGAAAACCTTAACCAATTTTGAATTTCTTACAAAGCTTTGAACAATAGACAGTCAGCATCATACGCCTATTTTTGTCTGGGTTAGAGGAAAATAAATGGCTCCTACAGTCGTATCTAATATCATCAGATATTTTAGACTAGTCGAAAAGTGTGTCCTGCGAAAAATATTTCCAAGTCTCCAAAAAATATGAGTAGCAGCCCATTCGATTCGAGATAACTCAAAAACTATAAGCGATAGCGAAAATCGGAAAACGGATTTTTTAAGAAAAGGAAATTTCCAATGAAAAAATTTCGAAACTCTATCTCCATTATTATTAATTTTGATTTAGACCTGAAAATAGGGCATAATCTCCAAAGAGAGTACCCCACATAAAATATTTATTTTATAGTATTAAATATCAATATAATTTTTTTCATGAAATATGGGGTAGTTTTTATACTTGAGAAAACGAGGTCTTCCTCAAGTTAGGCATTTGTTAATCAGTCCTCATTTTTCGGACTTCGGTTTTCATAGAAAAGGTAAATGTTTAAATAATAGTTCAAAAATGTTTCCCGGCCTTTATATATAATAAATATTATATATATATATATATATATATATATATATATATATATATATATATATATATAATATATATATATATATATATATATATATATATATATATATATATATATATATATATATATATATATATATACTCAACAAGTCTATGTTTTAAAAGTTTTTAAAAGTTGTTTATTCTGCTTATTATAATTTTTTTAATTTAGCAAAAAATTAAAAGTAAAAAAATGTGGGTAATTTCTTTTTATCCATATGTTTTGCTATTACAGTTCTTCCATCGAACGAAGACATTCAATAATATTCGAGATCAAATCAAGGAAATTTGTTTATAATTTTTTTTATAAACAAATTGATTGGTTCAATATTTTTTATGAGTTGTTTTTGCTATTTTGTTGCCTAGAAAATATAACGATTTTTACAAAATATAACGATTTTTACAAAAAAAATCATAATTTTTTTTTATTGTTTATAATTGTGTTTTATTTCTGAAACTACTAAAAATTACGAAAACTACCATGAGCAACAAAGTGTCCAAAAAAAAGTTTAATATTTTTCATAGATTTTTCTAAAATTATGGTATATAATTTTTTAATAGAAATAGAAAAACAGATAATGAATGATAAAAAAATATATTTATCTTGAGTATTTATTAACAAATATGTGATTAAACATGATGAAGTTGACATTATTAAAATAAATCCGTGTATCTCATGAACAATCAGTGTTAGTGACTGAAACCAAGATTTTTTGAATAAACAAATACTAGCCTACAAAATCGTTCTGATGTCCAAAAGGGCTAACTTCCATAGTTTGAGAGATATAATCATTGTAAGAAGTAGATAACGGATTTTTGTTTAAATGAATGCATATGAACAGGAAACCATGACAAATACAGACTTTGTGAAAAGTTCATTTAAGAGTTCAAATAATGTTCCATAAAATCATTTCGAAAATGTATGACTGTATTTTCAATGAAAGATAAACGCCATGTGAAGTGGAATAAATAGAAAAAATCGAATTAAACGGTTTTCTTCACATAAAAGATTCAATATAAATTGAACCAGAAAATGGTAGATCTCAGGTGAAAAACAACTACTTTCCTGGCAAATACCACGCAGAACGTTGGATGATATTCACCTGAAAATCCATGCATACCTCCATATAAATGGACATTGAATGCAAATGTTTCTTTCTGATAAGCTCGATTATGTTTAATTAATGTCGTGTTCACCTAACAATCCACATACCGGTTTCAGGCTTTTTTGGCCCTCATCAGTACGGAGTAGTCAACCAGCCAAAGGTCCGAAGAGCTCTGGCTGAAGCGAGACACAACATACCAAAACCATCATCGAGTCTATAACACCTATAGGTACGCCGGAGAAGAAAACTTTTAACTGGCGGTACCTAGTGACAGGAAGAAACACTCCGAAAATCTCCCACCACGATAGGTTTCTGAATAAAAGATTCCGTCTCAGTAGGAGTGGCAAGCCCGACTAGCATATAGTGAAAGATAAACGCCATGTGAAGTGGAATAAATAGAAAAAATCGAATTAAACAGTTTTCTTCACATAAAAGATTCAATATAAATTGAACCAGAAAATGGTAGATCTCAGGTGGAAAACAACTACTTTCCTGGCGAATACCACGCAGAACGTTGAATGATATTCACCTGAAAATCCATGCATACCTCTATATAAATGGACATTGAATGCAAATGTTTCTTTCTGATAAGCTCGATTATGTTTAATTTATGTCGTGTTCACCTAACAATCCACATACCGGTTTCAGGCTTTTTTGGCCCTCATCAGTACGGAGTAGTCAACCAGCCAAAGATCCGAAGAGCTCTGGCTGAAGCGAGACACAACATAACCAAAACCATCATCGAGTCTATAACACCTATAGGTACGCCGGAAAAGAAAACTTTTAACTGGCGGTACCTAGTGACAGAAAGAAACACTCTGAAAATCTCCCACCTCGATAGGTTTCTACATAAAAGATTTCTCCTCAGTAGGAGTGGCAAGCCCGACTAGCATATAGTGAAAGATAAACGCCATGTGAAGTGGAATAAATAGAAAAAATCGAATTAAACTGTTTTCTTCACATAAAAGATTCAATATGAATTGAACCAGAAAATGGTAAATCTCAGGTGAAAAACAACTACTTTCCTGGCAAATACCACGCAGAACGTTGAATGATATTCACCTGAAAATCCATGCATACCTCCATATGAATGGACATTAAATGCAAATGTTTCTTTCTGATAAGCTCGATTATGTTTAATTTATGTCGTGTTCACCTAACAATCCACATACCGGTTTCAGGCTTTTCTGGCCCTCATCAGTACGGAGTAGTCAACCAGCCAAAGGACCGAAGAGCTCTGGCTGAAGCGAGACACAACATAACCAAAACCATCATCGAGTCTATAACACCTATAGGTACGCCGGAAAAGAAAACTTTCAACTGGCGGTACCTAGTGACAGAAAGAAACACTCCGAAAATCTCCCACCTCGATAGGTTTCTAAATGAAAGATTTCTTCCCAGTAGGAGTGGCAAGCCCGACTAGCATATAGTGAAAGATAAACGTCATGTGAAGTGGAATAAATAGAAGAAATCGAATTAAACGGTTTTCTTCACCTAAAAGATTCAATATAAATTGAACCAGAAAATGGTAGATCTCAGGTGAAAAACAACTACTTTCCTGGCAAATACCACGCAGAACGTTGAATGATATTCACCTGAAAATCCATGCATACCTCCATATAAATGGACATTGAATGCAAATGTTTTTTTCTGATAAGCTCGATTATGTTCAATTCATGTCGTGTTCACCTAACAGTGAGAGTGTTTCTTTCTGTCACTAGATACCGCCAGTTGAAAGTTTTCTTTTTTGGCGTACCTATAGGTGTTATAGACTCGATGATGGTTTTGGTTGTGTTGTGTCTCGCTTCAGCCAGAGCTCTTCGGACCTTTGGCTAGTTGACTACTCCGTACTGATGAGGGCCAAAGAAGCCTGAAACCGGTATGCGGATTGTTAGGTGAACACGACATAAATTAAACATAATCGAGCTCATCAGAAAGAAACATTTGCATTCAATGTCCATTTATATGGAGGTATGCATGGATTTTCAGGTGAATATCATTCAACGTTCTGCGTGGTATTTGCCAGGAAAGTAGTTATTTTTCACCTGAGATCTACCATTTTCTGGTTCAATTTATATTGAATCTTTTATGTGCAGAAAACCGTTTAATTCGATTTTTTCTATGTATTTTCAATGGTTCGAAAGTAACAGCGGTTTGTTACTAAAAAAATTCGTTGTCGCTGCAACTTTTATATACCGTAATTTTAGAAAAATCTATAAAAAATGTAACGAAACTTTTCCGACACTTTGTTGCATATGGTTGTTTTTTAATTTTTGGTAGTTTCAGAAAAAAATATAATAAGATTTGGAATTTATTCATAACAAATTGTTAACCCAATAAACAATTAAATTTTCAATATTTCATTCTTATTTTTTGTTGTTCTATTAAAAAAAGGCAATTATGGTGGTTAGAGAAAAAAAATACCGAACTAATGATTTAAATAATGGAAATATTAAAAAAAACTATTATAAACAATAGAAAAAAAAAAAGATTTTCTCAAATCATTATAGTCTCTAGACAACAAAATGGCAAATAATTTTTTTTTAATATCAAACCAATCCATTTGTTTATAAACAATTTATAAACAAATGTCCTAAAGATTTTTTTCCGAATGTTATTGAATGCCTTTGTTTGACGCAAAAACAGCAAAAGCCAAACATATGGATGACATTTTTTTTTTTACATTTTTTCAATTTTTAATTTTTTGTTAACTTAAAAAAATTATAATAAACAAAATTAACAATTTTTGAAAACCATTATTACGTGATCTTGTTGAGTACATGTGGCGAGCTTTAGTGAATGTACATTGTGATTTAATCTCGAGTGAAGAGTTACAAAGTAGCTGTGAATAAAATGACCAAAAATTTTAAAAATCAGCAACCAGTGAGATGAACAGTGATGTCACCCTATGAAATATCTAAATCGAATGTACGTTACACCTAATTTGAACAAATCTGCATCATTTTCTGCACGCCCAAAAATACGAAGGCGACAAAAATAGATTAAACAAACATCGACTCTGAAGAAGATTAGCCAGACCATAAAGAACAAGAGGCAAACTTTATATGTTGACACAACCAAATGGAGCAATTCTAAAATGTTCAGTATACACTGGTACAGTAGATGAATTCGGAGGGAAAGCGCATACCACAAAAGCTGTTCTTGATCAGGGTTATTATATATACAGAGTGGCCACTTTTTTAATGGGATTGTATTGGTAACTTTTAAACCATAAGAGTTAGAAGGTCGGTCAAATGGAGAAAAAGTTGCATTCATAGAAGCATTGTCAAGCAGTTCAAAAAAATCGAGATTATCAGGGCCGGTTATTGAGATATCATAAGAAAAGTAAATTCTGTCATTTTGAATTTTATTTTTGTCCCACTTTATTTCGAATATTATCAAAAAATGTCACAAGAGTTTTTTATTTGGCAGTAAATTATTCTCAATTTGACATAATCAGATTTTGTATCCGACGTTTCGTACGCTCTGGGCCACCCTCAACCTCATTTTTTTCAATACGGACCTGTATATTTTATGACACTTTTCGAAATAACTTTCAACTCTGAATTCAACGATATATCATACAATGTCATTCAAAGTTGATTTTCAGGTGATTTTGACCCTTATCCAAATTTCTTTGGGTCGGATCTGTATTACATTTAGGTACCTTTAGTTAAATTAACAACATGCAATACATTTCGATAAGAAAATCAACTAACTCATCTTCAACTGAATGGGACGTAACAAAATCAAAGCAAGAAACAAGTAATAATTATTTACAAATTTCAAGAGGTGAAAAACCTAATTCATAATAATTAAACGAAACTATCATTTAATGAAAGAAAAATCAAATGATTATTCGAAAGTAAATGATGAACATTAATGAAGTAAGTGTTCTAAATGTCCACCATTTTGTAAAATGCACTTTGCGGTTCTGGAACCCATACTTCTTATACATTTGCTTATTTCGTCTCCTTGAATACCTTCCAATACATTCTCAATCTTCTCGCGAAGAATCTCTATTGTCGGGTTCGTAGTATCATGAATTTTATTTTTGAGATATCCCCACAAATAAAAATCCAGCGGATTCAAATCCGGAGATCTGGCAGACCATGCTACTGGACCTATTATTCCAATCCATGAATCGGGAAAAGTTCGATTTAGATAGTCTGTGACTATTCTCGAGTTGTGTGGACCACATTTGTCTTGTTGAAACCATGGACTATTACGCCGATACCGTATAGGAAGATCATCCAACATTTCTTCTATAATTTCTACATATTTTGCTCCGGTTAGGTTGCCGTCAATAAAATAGGATCCCAGTAATTTATTATTCAACAAACCGCACCATATGTTCAAAGAAAAACGATATTGATGTCTAACTTCATGAATTAAGTGAGGATTTTCTGTGGCATAAAAATGTTTGTTCCTTCGATTGAACATGCCAGAATTTGTGAATGTCGTTTCGTCTCCCCAAATGATATTGGGCGCAAAATTGTTGTTATTCCGCACCTTCCGTTGAAACCAATTACAGAATTGCAACCTTCTCTCAGGATCATTGCGATATAGTTCTTGCACGGCTTGGTATTTATATTCATTTTATCCGTGTCTCTTGAGTATTTTATTAACAGCACTTTTTGATAAATTGCATTCACTGGCCATAGTTCTCGATCCTATTCCTGGATTCATTCGAATTTGGGCCAGAACATTGATGTCATTGATAGGCTTGTTTCGTCGTACATAAGGACCTCTAGGTTTGATGAATGAATCATGTGCAAGTAACGTTGTAGATAAACGTCGAAACATTTTAATATTTGGTGTTGTTCTTTCAGGATATAATTCACCATACCTTTGTTGTGCTTTGAACGAATTTCTATCTAGTTTTATGTACACTTCGTACATATCTCTCTTCTCTTCATTTGTGTATCTTACCATATCGAATAAGTTAAATTGAAATTACTCAGAAAAGTATTTAATGACAAGTTCTTGTGACACAATAATAAACGAAGTGACAAATAATATTACATTTCTTGTTACGTCCTTTTTTATCCACGGCCTACTACTTCAAAATAATACATTCAATAAACCTAGAGTTGTGTGTATGTAAGAAAAAACAAGTCTATCAACGATATCAATGTTCTGACCCAAATTCAATTGAACCCAGAAAAAAAATCGAGAACTGTGGCCAGTGAATGCAATTTATCAAAAACTGCTGTTAATAAAATAGTCAAGAGACGCGAATACAATGATTAAGTTGAGTAAGTTGATTTTCTCATCGAAATGTATTGCATGTTGTTAATTTAACTAAAGGTACCTAAATATAATACAGATCCGATCCAAAGAAATTTGGATAAGGGTCAAAATCACCTGAAAATCAACTTTGATGACATTGTATGATATATCGTTGGATTCAGAGTTGAAAGTTATTTCGAAAAGTGTTATAAAATATACAGGTCCGTATTGAAAAAAATGAGGTTGAGGGTGGCCCAGAGCGTACGAAACGTTGGATACGAAATCTGATTATGTCAAATCGGGGATAATTTACTGTCGAATAAAAGACTCCCGTGACATTTTTTGATAATATTCTAAATAGAGTGGAAAAAAAATAAAATTCAAATGACAGAATTTACTTTTCTTATGATATCTCAATAACCGGCCCTGATAATCTCGATTTTTTTGGACTGCTTGACAATGCTTCTATGAATGCAACTTTTTCTCCATATGACCGACCTTCTAACTCTTATGGTTTAGAAGTTACCAATACAATCCCATTAAAAAAGTGGCCACTCTGTATAATACTGACAGGGTTACGGCGAAACCTCCATTTTGATGACGTGTGATGTGTGCCAGAATAGCCAACGTTATTGAACTTATTTTCAAATTTCGAAGAGTAACAAGGATGAACATTCAAGATGAACAGGGATGAATACAATACAAACCTAAATAATTAGTATATGTTGGCAGCAGTGGCACACTTTCCTCACCTAACGTCTGGTCACCCGAACTCTCCTAAAGCTGTTTTATGCCGTAACCCTGTCAGTATATATATATATATATATATATATATATATATAATAAGCCTGTTCTTGACAATTTTTATAATTCGTATGAATTATCCTAAAACCTTACAAATCGCAACACCTATTGTACTGGCACGCTGAATGTTAGTAGAAAAAATATCCTAAGCAGATTATTAAAAAAAAACTAAAACTGGGTGAAACAGTAGCGGCGTATTGTAACAATATAATGGTGGGTAAATGAAAGGATAAAAGGGATGTGTATTTCAAATGAACATGGGAACAACATTACCGAGAACGTTGATCGAAGATCCCGTACGAGAGACAAACCACCCCATATTTTTATTATAATAAATACATGGGAGGTGTAGATCATCGAGATCCCTATACCGAAAACGGTATAGGGTATGTTCTGAGAACAAAATAAGGAAAATGAGTGTTTCAATATTTTTCATAAATAAAGTAGTTCCCAATTATTCACGTTTTTGTGAAAATCAAATGATATCTGTTTTTTAACCGACGAAACCAAAAAGAAGGAGGTTCTCTAGTCGATGAGTATATTTTTTTTTATTATTTTTTTTATGAATGATCACGCATAACTTTTTACTGAGACGTCCGATTCCGATAATTCTTCTCTCAGTGGATAGGGTGTACTTCGAAGGTGGTCCCCATTTGAATTTAAAAGACGAAATCCACCCCTAAGGGTAGTAAAATGAAGGATATTGATCACTCACCCTTGGTTTGGGTTTTCGTTTGATTATTCTTTCCTAATAGATAGGGTATACCTCATATTTGGATTTCGAATGAAATTATCTACCCTTACGGGTAGAAAAAAAAATAGGGGATAATTGATTTTTTACTTGTGAACATTGGCACACACATATGTAGTTGACAATGATAGATTGCTACTGTCATTATTTCTGTTCCACATCTGTCACAATCATTATATTCTATGAGAGGATGGAATGATATACAAAGTAATGGAATAAACTAATCAGAACAACGAGAATGATGTATATTACAACAAATAGTAAAAGTAGATAATCATGTTGAAAAGGGAAACATTCTGAATTAAATATTGATAGAAAGTTTTTTTTTTTTTGTGAATTGAAAAATCCACGATTAAAATGACGTTATTTTTTTTGTGAATGTCTAACAGGAAACAACTACTTTCCCGGCTAAAGCCACGCTGGACATTGAACTACATCTGATAGATATTCTGAAAAGGCCCTTACTCAAAAGAAAAAATCTGAAATTGAAAATTTGCATTTTCATTCGGATAGTTATTTGATTTTCTATTCCAGTCTTAATCAAGAACTCATAAAGATGAATAAGGCAAAGAAGAATGTTTTCCAAAAGAGAGTACTCACCAGAAATCATTCGTAACATTGACGCAGGAGAGACATCGCATTCACTAGGTCTTCAATACATTTTTGTCGACGAAAATCTATTTCACGCTTCCACGATCATCAGGAAGACCGGAAGAAATGGGAAACACATTTTCAAGAAGCAATCTCACTTTGCAAAGATGGAAAAAGTTAGAATCATTTCTTTTGGAGAGACACTTTGAAATTAGTGTTTTCTGACATTAAAACCTGTCATGGGGTATGATAGATTGATTTGTTGAAAATATAAACAGGATGTTCATAAAATCAGAGTGGAATCATCTGCGACTGAAAGATAAACCTTAGTCACTATCTTCCATCGTCAAGATAACCTCTTGTGGGGTATTCATGTTGAAAAGGGAAACATTCTATCAATATTTAATTCAGAATGTTTCCCTTTTCAACATGAATACCCCACAAGAGGTTATCTTGACGATGGAAGATAGTGACTAAGGTTTATCTTTCAGTCGCAGATGATTCCACATCTGATTTTATGAACATCCTGTTTATATTTTCAACAAATCAATCTAGATAATCATATTATTTGACTGGTAATAGTTGAACTAAGGTGGGTAAGTAAGTATTTTGGAAGTAATCTAAGAACAAGTAGGTAGTAATAACACAAAAAATTTAAAAATAAAAACTTTTTAACAAAAAATTAAACCTACGGAATACGGAACTGAAAAATAAAAAGTAAAATAAGCCTTCTTAGTCTCAATAACTGAACTCCTAAACTAATGTAAGTAACCAATTTTGAGTCGGCTCCAAACGAACAATCGAAGGAAGATCATCAAATTACTCCAAAAAAATTATCAGAATGTCACCGCGCAACTCGATGCTATCATTTCACGCCTTACCTAAATATTTTGCTTGTTTGTTTGGCGCCGACCCAAAATAATAGTTACTTACATTAGTTAAGGAGCTTAGTTATTGAGACTGGGAAGGTTCATTCCATTTTTCACTTTTCAGTTCCATATTTCGTCGGTTTAATTTTTTGTCAAAAAGTTTTTATGTTGCTATATTGTTCAAAGTTCAGATTTATTTTCAGGTTTTTTATAGGATGGACATTTGCATTAGGCATTCACTTCTTACGGTATATAGTTATAGAATTATGTTTAGTATTGTTTTTTGGGTGACATTTGTTTAATTCCGTTGGTATTGAATTTTTTATGCTTGTGTTTTGTTAGTAATATTAATTTTTATATTACTCATAATTTATTTTGTTTATCGTTTTTTTAATACAAATAATTGTTCCAGTCTTTATATAATTAGTTATTATAACAATAAACATTTTAATTCAATGTCCGAACCATATTTCATGTATTCTGTACATAACACACCAAAACAGTTCCCTGGCACTGATCCGTGACAGTCAGCACTGAACAAGAAATTTTATGCCAGGTGAGCATGACACGGATCTGTGACAAAAGCTACAAATTACTAAAAATAGCTTGTACAATATGTAATAACAACAAATTGAAGGCTTATTTACAAACAAATAATATTACGCAAAGAAAATAGTTCAGCATGTGGCCACAGTCAACTCTCAGTGGTAGCAGTCAATGGGTTAATTGAAACCCTCATATAACAATTTCCAACGAAATGGGTATAACCAACAAAACTTTTCCGCCAAAAATCCTCGGATCCTGATTTTGTACAAAATTCATCAGAAACCATAACACATGCAGAATTTCCAAAAATAAAAGAATATATTGGAACAGAAAATAATAAATTGCTGGAAGTAATCGAGTTAAAGAAAAAAAATCGTCGAAATTGAGTGCGTCAAATATGAGAAGGAATTTCTGAGTAACGAAAGGAAAGATAAAAGAACAAATATTTCAATACTGGACCTCGAATTTGATGTTAACGAAAACTTGTATTCTTCTACCATTTCCAAATTGAGTTCTCTGCTGGGTATGGACTTATGTCTGAGAGATCTGTTCAATATTCATCAGATCAGAATTAACGGAAAGAGTTGAATTCATGACACTTTCAACGAAGAACTCGCTTTTTCAGGACGCACATAAATTGGGAGGTGCAAAAATATCAATTTTTCAAGATCTGTGCTACGAAGATCGCTTAGACAATAGAATACTGGTCAAACACATGAAGGAAGCTATATCAAAAAATCTCACTGCTAGAATGAAAAATAATAAACTGGTCATCAACGGTGATTCTAATACAGTAGAAGAACTGGAGAAAGAGAGCTGAGAGTCGAGACTTTCAGAAACTGATGAAACTGATCATACAAAGAAGGGGGGAAGAAACGCAAGTGCTCCATCGACCTTTTTCTGAAGAACACCTGTTTTCTTCATACATTTCCGATTTTTATTAAATTATAGAATTTGCTGAAATTCATCACAACGCCGATGATACTCAACTGTATGTCTCTTTCAATGCTCTGCAACTCAACAAAACACAAAAAAATATAAATAAAGATTTGAATGAGTTGTACAAGTTTTTCACTGCGCACAATTTTGCTTGAATTCAAAAAAGTCAACCATTATGTTATTTGGTTCGAAAAAGAAAGTGAAAAGTTTTTTTTTTTTTTTTATGTTCTGGTTCCCACGAAAAGGGATATTCTGTAATGTTCAGAGAACATCGTGGGAACCAAGGGAAAGAAGGTAGGAGTTGGTGTTCTTCTTAAATTTCTGGAGGTTGTATGCCTCGGGGAACACCTCCCTAGGCAATGAGTTCCAAAGCCTCGCTGTTCGTTGGATGAACGAGTCTTTGGAAAGTGATGTTCTGCAGGTCTCCAAAGTTACCACGAAGGGGTGTGATGACTGAACTTGACGGGTTAATCTCGAAGAGACTGCCAAAGCAGGAACGATTGTTGATATTTCAGAAGAGCATCGCCCATGAAAATATCTATAAAATAGAGACAAATCGCCAACTTTTCTACGGTGTTCCAGACAAGTGAGCGAGTTTGTAAGCGAGGCATCACCGACGAGACGAATTGCCCTTTTTTGGACAGAATCCAATAGCCTCAGGATATGTTTAGGTGCCGCGCTCCAAATATGGGAACAGTATTCCAGGACAGGTCGGATCTGTGCCTTATAGATCATAAGCAGCTGAGTGGGGTGAAATAGCTCTTGGCACGAAACAAAACCAAGTTTTGGGATGCACTTTTGGCAATGGACCTCACGTGATTTTCCCGGGAAAAGGTTATTGCTGATGGTAATACCAAGCATCGATATGGATGACTTCAGTGGTATGGTTACTCCTGACAAAGTTATGTTAGGCACAGTGAGATCGGCTTTTCTAGAGAAAAGACATGCTTGTGTTTTGTTTGCATTGAATTCTACCAAGTTATTAGATCCCCACTCGAGAATTGTTGCTAAGTCCATATTTATATTATTAACATTTCTTCCTCGTTCATTTCTGGTTTCACGGGCTGATATAGGGGCCCTGGAAGAGAAGCGGTATGGAGGGTACTATCATCGGCAAAGCTGTGTACTGGACCTGAAGTTGCTTTCAACAGATCGTTGATGTGAAGTAGAAATAGTGTTGGTGCGAGAATAGATCCTTGCGGAACACCAGCATTTATGAGTAGAGTGTCAGATGAAACTCCATCGACCACTACATGGAGAGACCTGTTTGAGAGAAAACTAGCAAGCAGAGAACACAGCTGAGGGGACAAGCCATAAGACGGAAGCTTGGCGAGGAGTCCCTGGTGCCAAACTCGATCGAACGCCTTGGAGATATCTAATGCCACAGCTAAAGTTTCTCCATACTTTTCAACAGATAGCTGCCATATATGTGAGACGTAAGCCAGCAGGTCACCAGTTGATCTCTGATGGCGGAAGCAATATTGCCTATCGTTGACAATTCCTGAGTCTTCCAGATATTTCATGAGCTCGATGTTGATGGCTTTTTCCATGACCTTTGAAATAATAGATAGCAGTGCGATAGGTCTGTAGTTGCTAGGTAGGGCCTTTTTGCCTTTTTTAGGGACTGGCTGTACTCTTGCAATTTTCCAATTGGACGGAAATACCCCCAAATTGTAAGAGTGGTTGAACAACTTGCAAAGAACAGGGCACATTTCTTGAGAACAATCGGCGGGATTCCGTCAGATCTACAGGCTTTGTTGGTGTTGAGACCCAGCAAAATCTTTCTGATAGTACGTTGGCGAAAGGTGATCTCGAGCATGTGACTGTCAATAGGTGTAATGTTCGGGGGTTGTTTTCCCGATGAATCCAGAGTGGAATTTCCAGCAAATAGGTGCGCAAAGATATTGGCTTTTTCCTGGGCAGTCGTTGCTAGTGTTCCATCTTCTTTGGTTAGAGGAGGAAATGAGCTGGAAGTGAAGTTTCTTCCCACAGCTTTGGCGAAAGACCAAAATGAACGGGATCCGTTAGGACATTCAGCAAGTTTTGATCTTATTTTGGCATTGTGGGCATCTTTTGAGCATTCTATTGTCTCTTTGCATATGCCTCTAGCCTCGACATATGCTGCTCTGGTCTCAGGGCACGGATTTTTTAGCCATCGATGGTATGCTGCCTGTTTGGAAGCCACAGCTCTAGAGCAGTTTCTGTTAAACCAGGTCTTATCGGATGATGTTCTTCTTTCGGTATTCGGTATGTAGGTTTGCATCCCCAACATGATGATTTCAGAAATTGTCTCAGCACATCGTGTTGGATCTACTGAAGAGAAACGAACTCTCTTCCATGGAAACGCTGAGAAAAACATACGAAGACCTTGTGCAGCTCGATGGTAAATGGAAAGAGCATGTTGTGGAGATGAGGGTGTGATCAGAGTTTCCAAGTGGGGCACAAACTTCTATTCTATACGGGTCAGGATTGGTGGTGAGGAAAAGATCTAGTGTATTGGCAGACTGGTTGTTGACATCAGAGATGCGGGTTGGTAGCTCGACCAGTTGTTCTAGACCATGAGTGATGGCGAAGGCTTCGGCTTGACGACCCGCATCATCTGTTTTGTTAGAGAATTTGAGCCAGGCAGCGTTATGTACATTAAAGTCTCCCATGAAGATATGAAAATAAAAATCGGGTATGATATATTGCGAATGCAAAAATCTAGGTTTGTGGCTCAACTCTGAACTCAGATTCACCGAATATGTGAGCCATCTTTGCCAGGCAACCCTCAAGATTCTCAGACAACTCTTTCCCAACAGGTACTTGCTTTCCAAGCACTTGAAGCTTTCTTTAGGCGAATCATTGATAAAGTCCAAACTGTCTCATTGTGTCTACAGACCTGCCCTCCTGAAGTCGGACCAGTATCGTCTGCAAAGAATACAAATTGCATGCATTCGATTCTTCTTCGGTATTCGGAAATTCGACCACATTAGTACAGAATTCATTAACTCTGGTTGGGTGAGATTGAATGATCTTCGAAATCTACACCTACTGTCAATAACCCACAAAGTTATTGTAACGAAAACTCCTAAATACCTCCATGAAAAATTGAAGAAGTTTTCAGCACTGAACGACCTCACAATGCTGCCAAATTTTACAACCAGTAACCCAATGAATTCAGACTGCTGTATGGGGTCGGCTTCAGAATAGCCCCATGGTAAATCCTGCCTGTCGTAAGAGGCGACTAAAAGGATAACCGTAGGTGGAAGATGGTCTCATCGCCCGGTGAAATACCACCATATCGACTTTGTGTGCTGTGAAATGGATCATTCCATGTTTCAGTGTTCGGTCGATACTTTCCGGTCTCCCTCTTTCCTTTTCCCCAAATTCCTCCTTTATTTTCAGGTGCATCCTACTAGTAATAATGATGAAGTCTCCTAGAGTAAAACACTCCGGAAGCAAAATACCACTCCATTCGGATTTCCGGGCGAGAGGTACTCGAGGGGACTCAACATTAAAGATTAATTTTTGCAACATCCGCGGACTCAACAAGAACATCAATGACGTCCACCATCACCTACAGACGAAAAAACCGGATATTCTGGCTCTAACAGAAACACAAGTAAACTCGTCCACCAACAAGGTCCATATGCTTTGTCCTGGTTACGAACTCCATTCTGGATTCAGGTTCAAAGGTGGAGTCTGCCTTTACGCTAAGGCTAACCTTTCATGCCAGCGTGAAGAGAGTTTGGAACCGAAAGACTTTGATGTGATGTGGTTCAAGCTATCTGATACCAAACTGACTAAGTTCCTCTGCTGCCTTTACCTATCACCTAATGAACCTTCATATAACGACCTCTTTGAGTTTTTATCACTCAAACTGGACTACATTCAGGAGAACCCTCCAACAGCTGAAACCATAATCATGGGAGACTTTAATGTACATAACGCTGCCTGGCTCAAATTCTCTAACAAAACAAATGATGCGGGTCGTCAAGCCGAGGCCTTTGCCATTACTCATGGTCTAGAACAACTGGTCGAGCTACCAACCCGCATCCCTGATGTCAACAACCAGTCTGCCAATACACTAGATCTTTTCCTCACCACCAATCCTGACCCGTATAGAATAGGAGTTTGTGCCCCACTTGGAAACTCTGATCACACCCTCATCTCCACAACATGCTCTTTCCATTTACCATCGAGCTGCACAATACCACCCCGTCTCATGTGGCATTACAATTCGGCCGACTGGGAAGGTCTTCGTATGTTTTTCTCAGCGTTTCCATGGAAGATAGTTTGTTTCTCTTCAGTAGATCCAACACGATGTGCTGAAACAATTTCTGAAATCATCATGTTGGAGATGCAAACCTACATACCGAATACCGAAAGAAGAACATCATCCGATAAGACCTGGTTTAACAGAAACTGCTCTAGAGCTGTGGCTTCCAAACAGGCAGCATACCATCGATGGCTAAAAAATCCGGGCCCTGAGACCAGAGCAGCATATGTCGAGGCTAGAGGCATATGCAAAGAGACAATAGAATGCTCAAAAGATGCCCACAATGCCAAAATAAGATCAAAACTTGCTGAATGTCCTAACGGATCCCGTTCATTTTGGTCTTTCGCCAAAGCTGTGGGAAGAAACTTCACTTCCAGCTCATTTCCTCCTCTAACCAAAGAAGATGGAACACAAGCAACGACTGCCCAGGAAAAAGCCAATATCTTTGCGCACCTATTTGCTGGAAATTCCACTCTGGATTCATCGGGAAAACAACCCCCGAACATTACACCTATTGACAGTCACATGCCCGAGATCACCTTTCGCCAACGTACTATCAGAAAGATTTTGCTGGGTCTCAACACCAACAAAGCCTGTGGATCTGACGGAATCCCGCCGATTGTTCTCAAGAAATGTGCCCCTGAACTAACACCTGTTCTTTGCAAGTTGTTCAACCACTCTTACAATTTGGGGGTATTTCCGTCCAATTGGAAAATTGCAAGAGTACAGCCAGTCCCTAAAAAAGGCAAAAAGGCCCTACCTAGCAACTACAGACCTATCGCACTGCTATCTATTATTTCAAAGGTCATGGAAAAAGCCATCAACATCGTGCTCATGAAATATCTGGAAGACTCAGGAATTGTCAACGATAGGCAATATGGTTTCCGCCAGCAGAGATCAACTGGTGATCTGCTCGCTTACGTCTCACATATATGGCAGCTATCTATTGAAAAGTATGGAGAAACTTTAGCTGTGGCATTAGATATCTCCAAGGCGTTCGATCGAGTTTGGCACCAGGGACTCCTCGCCAAGCTTCCGTCTTATGGCTTGCCCCCTCAGCTGTGTTCTCTGCTTGCTAGTCCTCTCTCAAACAGGTCTCTCCATGTAGTGGTCGATGGAGTTTCATCTGACACTCTACTCATAAATGCTGGTGTTCCGCAAGGATCTATTCTCGCACCAACACTATTTCTACTTCACATCAACGACCTGTTGAAAGCAACTTCATGTCCAGTACACAGCTTCGCCGATGATAGTACCCTTCATACCACTTTCTCTTCCAGGGCCCCTATATCAGCCCGTGAAACCAGAAATGAACGAGGAAGAAATGTTAATAATATAAATATGGACTTAGCAACAATTCTCGAGTGGGAATCTAATAACTTGGTAGAATTCAATGCAAAAAAAACACAAGCATGTCTTTTCTCTAGAAAATTCGATCTCACTGTGCCTAACATAAGTTTGTCAGTAGTAACCATACCACTGAAGTCATCCATATCGATGCTTGGTATTACTATCAGCAATAACCTTTCCTGGGAAAATCACGTGAGGTCCATTGCCAAAAGTGCATCCCAAAAACTTGGTTTTTTGTTTCGTGCCAAGAGCTATTTCACCCCCACCCAGCTGCTTATGATCTATAAGGCACAGATCCGACCTGTCCTGGAATACTGTTCCCATATTTGGAGCGCGGCACCTAAACATATCCTGAGGCTATTGGATTCTGTCCAAAAAAGGCAATTCGTCTCGTCGGTGATGCCTCGCTTACAAACTCACTCACTTGTCTGGAACACCGTAGAAAAGTTGGCGATTTGTCTCTATTTTATAGATATTTTCATGGGCGATGTTCTTCTGAAATATCAACAATCGTTCTGCTTTGGCAGTCTCTTCGAGACTAACCCGTCAAGTTCAGTCATCACACCCCTTCGTGGTCACTTGGAGACCTGCAGAACATCACTTTCCAAAGACTCGTTCTTCCAACGAACAGCGAGGCTTTGGAACTCATTGCCTAGGGAGGTGTTCCCCGAGGCATACAACCTCCAGAAATTTAAGAAGAACACCAACTCCTACCTTCTTTCCCTTGGTTCCCACGATGTTCTATGAACATTACAGGATATCCCTTTTCATGGGAACCAGAACATTGAAAAAAAAAAAAAAAAAGACTGTACACACTGAGTAACTTTAAAAATGAAACCTCAGGTGGAGAATTGGTAGTTTCTGTCCTTACGTTGATAGATCCTGCTTCTGACTCCTGTTTTGACATGTTGAGTATTACTAACCAATAAGGTATAAAACAGTTACGAACTTTTTTTTTGTTTTATTGGTTTTTTTCATCTTTTTTGTGGTCGAGTTGAAAAACAGCTATAGGTGACACTTCGCCTTTTCATCGTTCACATACTCTCATGTATATCAATTGATATTGTTCTATTGTTATTTTGTTATATGTAGAAATTGGCAGCTTGTGCGGCCTTATTTCAACTCTGCCGCCCAATATTTTACTGTTTTAAACGGAGAAGCAGCCCCAGAGTGGAATTTAGCAGCTCCTCTTCGACATTGGTTGTACTGAGACATTTTCTATGGAAGTATTGTGTCACATAATGATGACCATTTTTACAAATTCACCGGGAGCGTACATTATTGACAGTTGCTAAACAAATACCAAATAATGTAACGTCGGCGAACTTCATACTAAAGTTTTATAAGGTTGGTACTTCTTAACATAGTTAATTTGCATTTCGTCCATATGATACTAGCTAGAATTTCAACCGATCGGCATGGAGTTCTTACTTCCACAACTGTTTTTTTATTTATTGATGATAGATTTCATTCTGAACGTGATTTCTGTAGACATCAATAATGATTCAAAATCATGCAGATCGATATAAATGGATTGAACCAAGGATTCAGCAATCAATCACTGATGGTCAATAAATTTTGCTTTGGAAATAATAGGTTGGTGATCAACTCACCTATCCAGATTCGTCCCAAAGGTGGAGTCTGAAGTTTGTATATGCATTTGAACCCCCATGGCCGTTTCTACAACAGGAAGTTACATCAGGCTTCAAGAAAAAATGCTTAATGTATAATTACCACAAATCATATCCAATGTGCAGTTGTACAGAGGAAGATACAAATCGGAATTTTTCTTTCCAATATAATTCTTGAGTTGATCTTTCAGGATTTCACTCTGTCGGGCAAATATCTCCACATACAAATCTAAAATTTTCTGGTTGAATGCTGGATTTATGGCTTTTCTATGTTTTTTCCATTTGGGCACTGAAATTAAAGTTTTGATTCTACAGTCCAACAATAATTTTGGAGGTAATCGAGTATAATCTGGTTGGGCGGTTGAGCTGAAAGTTGTAAGTTCTCCATACAGTGGGTACATAAAGGTTGGAATAAAGTCTTTACAGTGCCAGAAGGAAAAAATCGCTTGTACACGTCAATTCAAATATTTGAACTTGCACGTTTTGACATACGATGCGTTTGGGTCAAGATGCCTAAAAACCCTGGTGTATTCACTGATTAGATTTTGTTTAGAATTTTTGGGGACAACAATGAAAAACGTAAATTCTGCTTCGACTTCATTAGTAGATGGCGCGGTTAAGGAATGTTAGTTGTTTGTGACACGCAAAATATCAAACTTCAAACCTATGAAATTTTCTTTTTCTGTCAACATAACTTCATGCAAAAAATTGTAATTGATCGTTTACAAAGATTATAGTTCCACGAACAAGATCCCCCTCAGAACAGTTGGCGCGAAAATGAGATGAAATCCTCGAAACTTACTACAATGTTCACATCTGTCTGTCAAAAATAAGATTTTTCTTAAAGTCTACCTGGTGATTTTTTCAAAGTGATTTCTTCTCAAATGGCCTTTTTGGGATCATGGAAACTTCCACGAAGAAATGAGAAGAGATGGGACAGTGGATCTCTAGATGATGAATTAACTTGAACTTGAAAATTGATGACATTGTTCCATTAAACTTTCCGATACAAACTATTACCAAGCCATTAACTGCCCATCTCTGCCGGACTATTACCTCTCTAACAACCTTCTGATATGAACAAAATCAGAGAGTTCATTGATATATCATAAAATCTGTTGATGAAGTTGAGAAATCGATGAATCCTGGTGTGCGACAGTCTAGCTGCTTCCAGCTATCTTAGAATGACTTCTCAGGAAAAGGTGAGCCCTACTAACAAAGGTGAGAGGAGAAAACGATTATCTAAATGCTTTTCTTTTATCTTTCAGTAACACCCGCATGAGATCGGAGCATGAGATCGGAGAAGGAGGGCGATCTAAACCAAGGAAGAACAAGGCCCACTCCCAAGATCGATAAGGCTAATGACTATGATTAGGATAATTATCACTTTTCAATAAACACATGAATTTCACAAGTAAGCGTGGGCTTTTCATTCTATGAAGATATCTTGATTTTGGCTAGTGAGGGTCCCATGGCTCTTTGGAAGAAAATATCCACTATATTTGGAAGAAAATATCCACTATACTTTTAGTCAGAGAAGATTCAAATTAATTCATACATATACGAGTCATTTTACTAGTAGTGGAGTAATATTGGATTTTAGCTTCAGAAAATTAGGGGACTGTGGGAACTTTTTACTGTACATTAGTGGGAACTTTTTACTGTACATTAGTGATGATGTAAGGAACAACATATAAAAAGTTACCAACCGTAAAGTGTGTGCTTAATTTATTATTCAACAAATAAGTTGCAAAATTACATTGTTTATTGAATATCTTAAAAAATAAATAAATTAAGGAACTGATACTGCCATTCGAAAGAATGGAAGATTTTATATAAAAAAGGTGTATAAATATTTTTTTTAAATAAAAACTGTAAGCTCCAGATTTTTTTTTCTAACGTACGAAAACGTGATGTAGCGACACTTGAGTGCAACTCTTGAGGAGCACGTAGCCACGAGTGCGCTTCACATTTGATCTAATTGATGAAATTAGGCTAACAAAAATTTAAATGAAAGAAGGAAAAAGTAGCTAAAGAGATGTCTTGTTCTCAAATGTAAAAAAAATGAATAGGAATAGTCTCGGGAATAGTACATATATGAAGTTACGTCAAAGTAGAATTTTCTATAAAATCAATTAAAGATCTGCTATTCTTTAAATTTTCAAGATAAACATCCGAAATGTGTACAGTTTAGTCCCAAAATGACACTTGAAAGGTGTGCAAATGAAAAAGAATCATAAAATTTTATTTAAAAAAATACAGTCGTCAAAATATTGAATAATTTCAAAAAATGAATGAATGAATTTTTAGGACATGCTTCAAAAACCAAAAACTCTAGTTCAAATTTGATATCAAGATTTTTCAATAGTACTTTCTGAAGCTTGTAATCTGTAGTTCAAGAAGGTTTGATTGGTTTTATTAAAAAAATTGAATTAATCATAAAATTCTGACAAAAATAAACAAAAGTTGCTCGAAAATCCGTGAAATTTTTTGTTAAATAAAATTTAATAACGTTTATATAGAAAAAAAATAAGTTTACCTAACCAACCTATATTTATGTTACGACCTCAAACAAGGTATACGCAGCGTATTTTTTTTCTTTTTTAATATAAGTGTAAATTGTATCAAATATGAAATTATTAGGTTTTTAGTAAATTGACGATTTGTTAATTTTTATAAATGAGTTCCTGCTTAAAGTTTTTCTTTAGAATAGAAATATAAGTTTATCTTTTGATGTACTTTATATTGTATCGAAAATATCATATTTGAATGCTAGAGAGAGAGAGATTGAACATCAGAGAACACTTGATCGGTTAGTTTAGTGCTCACCTGACGCTCTACGTATGAAATCTACCTTCACGACTGGCCTCGCCATCGTTTTTTAAATGTCATATTCTGGTTCAGCGACCTCAAAAACCCCTTATAGCATGAATTTGGGTAAAATTTGCCCAACAAAATTGTTTTTCATTGTTTAAACTATCAATAAACAAGCAGCGCACGAATATAAGCTTTTTTTCTGCAAGCAATTTCCAAGTAATATCAGAAGGTTTTAGGAAAATCCATGGAGTCCTCCAGTATTCCAAAATAATGTTTTACTCCGCTATATGAAGGTAATTTGAGTTCTTGCGATAAGATAGTCGTGTTGTCTGCCAAAATAGTGAACACCTCTTAATTTGTCCAAAAGAGGTTATTTCACTCAGATAGGATTCGAGCCAATTGAAGCTTCGTCCTCTGAAGCTGTAGAGATGAAGCTTATGTAACAGTCGAAAGCTTTAGATATGTCGCAAAAGACTTCCTTCAGCCCAGAATATAAATTTTTCAGAAAGCTTTGGTTTGAAAGCTAAATTAAGTATTTGTATGTAATTTACAGCACTTCATAAAATCATTATCCGTTCCATCATAAGATTTTTATCTTAAGCAAACAGGGACAGAAATACATAAGTACCAACTCGGTGGAGCCGTATCAATAGAAAATTAACCATACAAAATAAATTGGTACGGTTCATAATTAGAATTATTTCGGAACACCTCTCGAAAATTCTATATAACACTGACATAAGTACATGGAATAGTTTGTTCTAAAATATGTTACATCGATCGATCAACCTCAAAATATTTCACAACGAATTGACATAACATTAAAGGCGACACAATCACAGAACGGATCAGAGGCACAAATCACAAAAACACTCTGTGTGGTCTGTAATTGCACTTTACTGAATTATGACAAGAAACGACGTCGGCGCCATCTGAAACTCTAGATAACTCCCTGTATCAAGTGGGCTGGTGTCCCCCAGTTTGTCCCAATATTTTACAGGTATAAGTGAATACACCATGGTTTTCAGACATCTTAGTAAATTCCCTTCAAGTTTCGAAGGTGGTTCTATTATTTTAATTTATGAGAAAGATGATCCAGAAGCTGTTCGGAAGGGTTGCCTTAAACTGCTTGACATGAGAACAGCCTATCCGATATTTCACGCCGAACATTTTCGAACACAGTAACGTCGATATTTCTACAAATATTCATTATTCTCTGTCGTATATCCAATATTGAAGCAGGTTCAGTTTCGTACACCTTTTGCTCCGAATAGCTCCATAAAAAAAGTCTAGAGGTGTCAAATCTGGCGAGCGAGCTGGCCATTCCGTAGGACCTCGACGGCCAATCCAACGACCGGGGAAAGTATTATCCAAATAGTTTCCTACTTGTCCGTAGTAATGTGGTGGTGCTCCATCTTGTTGGAATACAATATCCATATCGAATTCATTGGGATTCGCTTCGACGATTTCGATGATTAGAGGTCAACAGTATTTTCCAGCATATTCAAATACAGTTCCCCTGTTGAATTTTGTTCAATGAATAGAGGTCCTACCATATGAATTCCCAATATTCCCGCCCAGACGTTAATTTTTTCTGGATATTGAGTATGAGTTTCCCGGAAAATGTGAGGGTTGGTGTCACTCCAATAACGGCAATTTTGCCTGTGAACCTTGCCGTTGAGATAAAATGTAGATTCGTCACTGAAACGAATATTGTGGAGATAGGTAGGATGCCTTGCAATGGTTTGCGTCATAATTTCACAGAATTCTGTTCTTCGATCAGGGTCATCTTCAGTTAACTGGTGTACCATTTTGATTTTGTATGGATGATACTTATTCCTCTTCAAATGTCTCCACACAATGGAAGGACACACCTCACAAACATTCGCGACGGAGGAAGTAGACTGTTGGGGATTTACTATCATCTCACCAATTATTTGAACTTGCTGTTCTTCCGGAATGGTCGGATGACCTGGGGGCTTTTTCTTCTGTAGATAGGACGATTCGGGAAACGATCATCAGAAATTCTTTCGGCTCCGTGAAAGTAAATAAAAATCGCTTCGATTTTTTCTTCCGGTGGACGTGAATTGACCATTTTAGAGATAGTTCACGTGGTACCTATCTACTAGTAAAACCGAAAACTGAATGAGAATATTTTAATTGAACAATGATGTTCGTTTTCGTACTGACATTTCATGTCATTTTTTGTTTAAACAAAAAATAACCTATCAAACCTCATCGGGTTGTTGGAATTGCCATATGGCAGAGGAAAACAAATATTTCTAGATGTATCGATATTAATGTGTTTGTATTCGGGTAATTATTAAATGTTCCGCCATTTTGTAGTAAGTGAATATGTTGGCTTTATATTCTAGGGTTGTGAAGCATTCGTCAGCAGCTTCAAAAGGATGTGTCACAAGATCGTCCTTTCAATTTAATTTTTTTTCCCAGGTGGCGCCCAGTTGAAAGTTTCATCTGTTAATTTTACTACAAAATATAGTATTCATGCATCAATTCCATTATCGAAAGTTTCAATTTTTTGGGTTGACCCGTTCAAAAAATAAAAGGGGGGGACATTAAAGGAAAGCACTGTACATACGTATATATTTTTATGTATTGTATTGTTGTATGAAACCTAATCTAGAAAACCCAGCATGAGCACCATAGGTAATAAATCCATGTTGCATTCTTCATTTGCTCCATTTTGCACTACATGGACCCGAGTTCGATCCCAGGCTGGGTCACGCATTTCATTTTTCATTTTCTATTACACTCAAATCAATCACAAAACTTCTACAAGTCACCAAACATATCACCTCAGAACATTCACCCGCACAACACCTCAAAACACAAAACACCATTTTCATAGAGCATGACTGAACCAGGTTTTTTACGTACTTTCCCAAGGAAATAGATCAAATTTGTCGAACGAAAGAATTATGCATGAATTTCAATTGTTCTATTATGATCAAATCACAGATCTTTCTCGGCAGCAAAACGCAGGAAGGGATACCTAGATAGCTTTATTCGACTTGAAATAATTTATTTTTACGTAGGGTATGAAATGAAATGCAGTATGAATTTTCTAGTATTAAAAGTACATACGAGCTACCTATATGGACACATAAAAAAACAATATGCAAATAATGCTTTTGAGGGATTATGAAATAAACAATGAACCGTTTGAAAAAATATTCAAGAATTTCAACGCATCAAGTTTGCCACTTTATCAAACAGAACTACGGCAGCAATTTGAGAAGGATCTGGACAAATGCACATTTAGCAGTTCCAAAGTATCTCGAGCCTACTGATTGTGGCTGGATAGATCAACAAGCCATGTACGAATTAAAATGATTTGATGTCCCATAATTACCGTCAACAGTTAAATGTGTTATACTAATATAAATAACGAAGAATCTGAAGGTAAAGTATTCAACTATTACATGATACATTACTTTCGTTTTTATAAAAGTGATAATTCATGTTATAGATGATGAAACTGATATTGAATATACCAGCGACGAGGAAGAACATGATCAGTCAGATTATTAATGTTAATAAAATTCAAATTTTTACCCTGTATTTCTTAAGTAATAAATGAAAACGAGTCAACACAATATTCTAATAAATGTATTTGATGACCTCTATTAAACGTCAATTTCTCTTCAGTGTATAATTGGGATATATGCAACCAAACACATCGAAATCGACCATTGATAACTTGTATGGTTCAATTCAGAAAAGGGCTATCAGATACATGGGTAAAATTGGGCCACGCGATTCATGCAGACAACTTTTCATTGATATGAAGAGCTGCATTTTCATCTTAGAAACTGTGTGTCTTTTAAGAAAACATATACTGAAATTCGAAGTTGTTTCTTCTCACCATTCCACAAGACTAAGCTCTAGGAATAATTTGAAACTACCCCTACCTTCATCCTCCCAAATCAAGGATTCGATTATGTATAATGGAGTTAAGATGTATAATCATTTGCCAGTCGAAATCAGAGACTCTACTGTAGATATTGTGACCTTTAGGAAAAACATAAAAAATTTACTGTGTAGTAGACCGTACTATGTCCTACAAGAATATTTCGACGAAAATCTGATGATAGTTTGACCACATTTTGAAAATGTATACTTATGTAAATTTATCTGTATTGTATATTTATTCGTTTTTAATTCTATTATATTCACCTATTGACTTTTATTACTTGCGGGTATCTTTTCCTTTTTAAACCTGTCATTATTTGACCAGAAACACTGTGTTTCGTACAATATGTTGTTTCATACCTGTATTTGAAGCTTTGTTAACAAGATTAACATCTTTGAACAATAAAGTATATTCATTATCATTATTATTATTATAATAAAGAGAAAATGCCTGTCCCAGCTTGGGATCGAACCCGGGTCTTTGTAGTTCGAGAGCGAGCGTTCATCCACATGGGCTACTAGGCTCACTGGAGTTAGTGCAGTGTTTGAAGTTATCTGGGTGCCGCTCTGGAAAAAACTTTGACCCCCCGCCCCCACTTTCAGCACCAGGACTGACTTCTACCTGCAGAGCTCACACTTGTCAGCTAGGAAGGAAGGTTTCTATGTGAAAATTTCCATTGTACCCTATCATTTTCAATTTACGTAGCCAGCTCTCCGTCTAAATGGTTTGACTTTTATCGCTTGAATACGAAGCTGATCATTCTTTCTGGAATATCCTTTCTCATATCAATTTTTATAATGTATACTTTTGACAGAAAATATTAAATTGGGGTTTTCTTGCCTTCGAAATGCTTTATAATAATTGAAGATTTCTATTGGAGTTACACAGGTTACGGATACACCTCCTTATCTGAACATGACTAGAATACTGGATAATCACCTGTTTAAACCTGTCACAATTCTACTCACCAGGTGCTGTTAGCAGTCCGGTGCCGAGAGAATCACTCAGGAATCTGTACGAATCATCCTTCTCCAAGTTTTTCGTATTGGTGAGAATTTTTTGTATGTGTTCCGGATCTGAAATGCAATAGCAGAGTCGAGGTCCAAACCAGAATTTAGCTAGTCCCGGGTATTCCTTCTGGAATCTCACCAAGGCTCCCATCACATCTACAAGTGAAAAAACATCATGCCATCAAAAATTCCACTCAAAATTAATCAATCTCTAAATGAATACATTTGTATATGTGTATATATGTATATACCCTTCCATTAGAATACTGTTCAGAACACTCTCTCATATCTATGTAATCACTAAAAATAGTACTTTCAGTTAACAAACATAATCATAATGGATCCGTATATCAGGAATTTTAGTGTAAAAAAATTAGACAATTTCACTCTAAGAGATGCTAATGAAGCAAAACAAGTACTAAAGGTGAATGACTGCTATTCCAATTTCAAAATCGTACACAATAATATACGAAGCATATCAAAAAATCTTGATGAATTTACAATATTCTTAGAAGAACTAGATACAACGATAGACTGCATAATACTTACTGAAACTCGAATTATAGATGACATAGGAGTATACAACATAAAAGGATATATAACCCTCTATAACTTTGGTAATTTAAATAAAAATGATGGAGTGGTACTTTTCATAAAGTCAAATTTCTACCACTCACACAAGACTTTTGAAATAAATGGCACTTATTTGCTACAGTTACAAGCTATAATTAACGAGGAAATTATTGTTATGAATGCACTTTACAGATCACCGTCAAACTAACAAATTGCACCCTTCTTAGAAGAACTGAGCAATATAATGAATAACCAATCAAAAAAATTTACTTATAGTGTGTTTATTGGTGACATAAATATAGATTTAATCGGAACTACAGAAGATTCCCAAACATACCTGAACACACTAGAAGAACATGGATACATCTCAGCAATAAATACACCTACTAGACCAGATTCAGGTACTTGTCTGGACCACATATTCATCAATTCAAAAAGTGAAAACATTGACTCATTAATTCCAATGACAATAGAAACCTGTATTACAGACCATTACACTACATGTCTACAAATAATATTTACAAATGAACAAACAAAAACACAAGAGGACCAAAGCGCAAAATTCTTTAAACAAATGAACGAAAAAACACTGTTGAAAAATATGGAACATATAGATTGGGAAAAATTCCATGTAATTGACGATTTGGATAGATCCGTATCTAAATTTACCGAAATAATCGACAACGCTATATATAGATCCACAACAAAGGTCAGGATAAAAAACAGAGACATTAAAAGGAAAAAATGGGTAACCGGATCATTGCTGAGATCTATAAATAAAAAAAATGAAATGTAAAAAAACCAAAAAAGTACTTGAAAAATTAATTAAAGAAAGCGAGTTATTACAAACGTAAAATAGAAGAAAAGACCAGCTCAAAACAAATGTGGGAAGTAGTTAACGAATTAACAACACCCAAAAGATCTAGTGGAATAGCATCAATACAAACCGAGAACGGAAATATTAGCCATGATCCGAAAGACATTTCTGAAGAATTCAATTCTTTTTTCCACCAACATAGGAAATAAATTAGCAAATAGAATTAAACGACATACAAACTATAAAGAAATAAGGAATAAATCGGCCAGCACACTATTCCTCTTTCCAAGTGACCCGAGCGAGGTAATGAGTGCTATCTCACAATTAAAAAACGAAAAATCGCCGGGACCAGACGGTTACAAATCAGAGACGCTGAAAATAATTTCAAAATATATAGCTGAACCACTAACATGCATAATTAATAAATCATTTTCAAGGGGGTACTTTCCTGCTGCATTCAAACTATCCACTGTCATACCTGTCTACAAAAATGGTGACAAAACCGAAGTCTCAAATCATAGACCAATCGCTCTTATCTCTAACCTCAGCAAGATCCTGGAAAAGATAATCAAAAAAAGACTCAACAGTTTTCTGAATAAAAACAAATTACTATCAGAAGCACAATATGGCTTTAGAGAAAGAAAGTCCACAGATGATGCAATAAAGGAACTCACAGGAAAAATATATAAAGACATAGATAATGAAAAGCCGTCCATGGCAATTTTCCTAGACCTAACAAAGGCTTTCGATACTGTTGACCATACTATTCTCTTAAATAGCCTAGATGATCTAGGAGTAAGAGGCACAGCACAAGACCATTTCAAGTTATATCTAACCGGCAGAGAACAACAAACAAAAATCAAGACCATAGTCAGTAGAAAGCGGATGATAGTATGCGGTGTACCCCAAGGAACGGGCTTGGGACCTCTACTTTTTAATGTTTATTTTAATAATCTATTCTCTGCAGACACACAAGGTAGCATAACCAGCTTCGCAGATGATACTGTTATATATTACGAAGATGACAACTGGAGTGACCTGAAAAATAAAGCTGAAAACGATCTTATCCAAATAAAAAAGTGGTTTGATAACAGGAAACTATCTATTAATGCCAAAAAACCGCTTTACCTACCCTTTTGTAGTCTGTCCGCGAATCTCCCAAGTCAAAAAAATTTCAATAGGAGATGACTTTGAAATCTTACAACCAAAGAGCGTCAAATACTTGGGAATAATGATAGACAGTCACCTTAGATGGGACGTCCACGTAGATTATCTACTCTGAATCTTAAAAAGGGACCAAAAATCATTATCCCCACGAGGGATGAGCCCCTGTCTACGGATCAACCTGGTATACATGGATCAAGACTTGGGGGAATGTTTGGCGCAGGAGTATACGACGAAGGTACAAAGAGAGAAATCAACTGAACAGGCACATGGAATTCTACAGAATGAAGAGAAAGGTAGTGTTTATAATTTTCCAGAAATATTCGGTATGATCATTTCCTCGAAATGATAGAATGAAAAATGAAGAAAATTTTTTATAGTGTTTTGTGACCTCACCGGTTATTATAGAGTTTGGTTGGGAAAATGTCAATTAACTGGAATTACTATGGATCTGTTCCTGACGTTTCAACTTTTATAAAGTCATCCTCAGGGCACTACAATAGGGATTGTGAATATTACAAGGGTGAATAGTAGAGTAGCTCAGTACATGATAAATAACATGATAAAAACCTCAATAGAGATATATAGTACGAACAACTGTAAATAGATCAAAAGCTGTAAATAGATCAAATCTTATGAAAATATTTATATATAAAATTGACATGAATAAAAATTATTGTGAAATAAAACAAATCATGTAGTAAATCAACAGGATACTTACAAGAAAAATAGGTTCCTCGTGATAAAATGTATATTAAAAAGGACATTTACATATACTTGCTATAATATAAATGGAAAATTGTCAATATATGTCGATTTCGACATATATTACCAATTTTCCATTTATATTATAACAAGAGGAATCCAAGTACATGTAGATGTTGTTTTCAATACACATTTTATCACGACAAGGGACCTATTTTTCTTGTAAGTATCCTGTTGTTTCACTACATGATTTGTTTTACAATTTTACAATGATTTTTATTCATGTCAATTTTATATATAAATATTTTCATAAGATTTGACCCATTTACAGCTTAAGTTGTTTGTACTTTATACCTCTATCGAGGTTTTCATCATGTAATTCATCATGTACTAAGCTACTCTACTACCCACCCTTCTAATTTTCACAATCCCTATTGTAGTGCCCTGAGGATGACTTTATAAAAGTTGAAACGTTGGCAACAGATCCATAGTGGTTTCAGTTAATCTACCCCCTCCCAAGCAAACTTGAAGAAACTTTGTAGGATCATTTTTGAGAAAGTTAATTTTACGACCCGATTTTTTTTATATTAATAAGGAGTTTGAGAGGTACAACTCATCATGCATCTCAGTATTGATGATTTCAGAAAGGAGCGAGTCCAAACCATCAGAAATTTGGAAAAACATCATTATTCTTGATTTTAAAGTATTATAATGATTTTTATTCATGTCAATTTTATATATAAATATTTTCATAAGATTTGACCCATTTACAGCTTAAGTTGTTTGTACTTTATACCTCTATTGAGGTTTTTATCATGTAATTCATCATGTACTAAGCTACTCTACTACCCACCCTTGTAATTTTCACAATCCCTATTGTAGTGCCCTGAGGATGACTTTATAAAAGTTGAAACGTTGGCAACAGATCCATAGTGGTTTCAGTTAATCTACCTCTTCCCAAGCAAACTTGAAGAAACTTTGTAGGATCATTTTTGAGAAAGTTAATTTTACGACCCGATTTTTTTTATATTAATAAGGAGTTTGAGAGGTACAACTCATCATGCATCTCAGTATTAATGATTTCAGAAAGGAGCGAGTCCAAACCAAACCATCAGAAATTTGGAAAAATATCATTATTCTTGATTTTAAAGTATTATAAATTATCGTATTATATAAATATTTAGATTTGCCAAGCTAGTTGTTGTACTTTACTTATTGAGGTTTATCGTAATTCATCATGTACTACCACCCTTATTCACAACTATTGATCCGAGATGACTTATAAAAGTTGAATTAGATCCAGTGGTTAGTAATCACCTCCCAAACTAAACTTGGGATCATTTGAAGTAATTTACGACCCGATTTTTTTATATTATTAAGGAGTTTAGAGGTACAACTCATCATGCATCCAGTATTAATGATTTCAGAAGGAGCGAGTCAAACCATCAGAATTTGGAAAAATATCATTATTCTTGATTTTAAAGTATTATAATGATTTTATTCATGTCAATTTTATATATAAATATTTTCATAAGATTTGACCCATTTACAGCTTAGTTGTTTGTATTATACCTCTATGAGGTTTTTATCATGTAATTCATCATGTACTAAGCTACTCTACTACCACCCTTTAATTTTCACAATCTATTGTAGTGCCCTGAGGATGACTTTATAAAGTGAAACGTTGGCAACAGATCCATAGTGGTTTCAGTTAATCTACTCTCCAAGCAAACTTAAGAACTTTGTAGGATCATTTTTGAGAAAGTTAATTTTACGACCGTTTTTTTTTATATTAATAAGGAGTTTGAGAGGTAAACTCATCATGCATCTCAGTATTATGATTTCAGAAAGGACAGTCCAAACCATCAGAAATTTGGAAAATATCATTTTCTTGATTTTAAAATTAAAGATTTATTCAGTCAATTTAATTAAATATTTTCAAAATAATTTACTTTGTGATTTAACCATTGTTTTTAATAAGTACTAAGTACTCACACCACCTTTAATTTCAAACAGAGTGCCCTAGATGATTTAAAATTAAACGTTGGAAGATCATATGGTTTCAGTTAATTACTTTCCAACAAATTGAAAATTTGTAGGTCATTTTTGAAGTTAATTTACACCCATTTTTTATATTATTAAGGAGTTTAAGGTACACTCATCATGCATTCATATTAATGATTTCAGAAGGAGCATCAAAATAAAATTGGAAAATCATATTTGTTTAATATAATGATTTTATTCATGCAATTTATATATAATATTTTAAAGATTTGACCCATTTCTTTTGTTTTATTCATATTAGAGGTTTATCATGTAATTCATATGTACAAGCTATCACACTCACTTGTAATTTTACAATCCTATTAGTTTCCATGACTTTATAAAAGTTGAAACGTTGGCAAAATCCATATGGTTTAGTTAATCGATCTCCAAGAAACTTGAAGAAACTTTGTAGGTCATTTTGAGAAAGTTATTTTGACCCGATTTTTTTATATAATAAGAGTTTGAAGGTACAATCATCATGCATCTCAGTATGATGATTTCAGAAAGGAGGAGTCAAACTCAGAAATTTGGAAAAAATTTATTCTTGATTTTAAGTATATAATGATTTTATTCATGTCAATTTTATTATAATATTTTCATAAGATTTGACCCATTTACAGCTTAAGTTTTTGTACTTATATTTGAATTTATTTATGTAATTCATCATGTACTAAGCTTCATACCACTTTAATTTTAAATCCTTTTAGTGCCCTGAATGACTTTATAAAGTTGAAAGTTGAACAGATCCATAGTGGCTTCAGTTAATCGACCTCCTCCCAAGCAAATTTGAAGAAACTTTGTAGGATCATTTTTGAGAAAGTTAATTTTACGACCCGATTTTTTTTATATTATTAAGGAGTTTGAGAGGTACAACTCATCATGCATCTCAGTATTAATGATTTCAGAAAGGAGCGAGTCCAAACCATCAGAAATTTGGAAAAATATCATTATTCTTGATTTTAAAGTATTATAATGATTTTTATTCATGTCAATTTTATATATAAATATTTTCATAAGATTTGACCCATTTACAGCTTAAGTTGTTTGTACTTTATACCTCTATCGAGGTTTTTATCATGTAATTCATCATGTACTAAGCTACTCTACTACTCACCCTTGTAATTTTCACAATCCCTATTGTAGTGCCCTGAGGATGACTTTATAAAAGTTGAAACGTTGGCAACAGATCCATAGTGGTTTCAGTTAATCGACCTCCTCCCAAGCAAACTTGAAGAAACTTTGTAGGATCATTTTTGAGAAAGTTAATTTTACGACCCGATTTTTTTTATATTAATAAGGAGTTTGAGAGGTACAACTCATCATGCATCTCAGTATTGATGATTTCAGAAAGGAGCGAGTCCAAACCATCAGAAATTTGGAAAAATATCATTATTCTTGATTTTAAAGTATTATAATGATTTTTATTCATGTCAATTTTATATATAAATATTTTCATAAGATTTGACCCATTTACAGCTTAAGTTGTTTGTACTTTATACCTCTATTGAGGTTTTTATCATGTAATTCATCATGTACTAAGCTACTCTACTACCCACCCTTGTAATTTTCACAATCCCTATTGTAGTGCCCTGAGGATGACTTTATAAAAGTTGAAACGTTGGCAGCAGATCCATAGTGGTTTCAGTTAATCTACCTCTTCCCAAGCAAACTTGAAGAAACTTTGTAGGATCATTTTTGAGAAAGTTAATTTTACGACCCGATTTTTTTTATATTATTAAGGAGTTTGAGAGGTACAACTCATCATGCATCTCAGTATTAATGATTTCAGAAAGGAGCGAGTCCAAACCATCAGAAATTTGGAAAAATATCATTATTCTTGATTTTAAAGTATTATAATGATTTTTATTCATGTCAATTTTATATATAAATATTTTCATAAGATTTGACCCATTTACAGCTTAAGTTGTTTGTACTTCATACCTCTATCGAGGTTTTTATCATGTAATTCATCATGTACTAAGCTACTTGATTTCAAAGTATTATAATGGAATGAAATAAACAACTAACCACTTAACCAAACCTTAAAATTCCTTAATAATTTTCTTCTTTTCCACAGAATTTGGATAAACCATGCAGTCAATGCTATCCAAAAAGTCAGCTTCATAAGAGGTCTCACGAACTGTATGGGATCTGTGGTATTGAATTCAAAAAAAGTACTACTCAGGACTTCCATTTCCATTCGATATTCTGAAAAAAAAAATGCATTCCGATAGAATATTGTCGGTTTGTTATTTTCATTGTTGATGTAATAGTCTTTTGGGCGCGATCAGGTGGAATTTGAGAAACTCTTCTGATGCAGAATGGAAGGGAAAAAAAAAGAAATAATAGGGGAGCCCAATAGGTAATTTGGGGATTTACTCAAGCGCGGCAGATTAACCTAAGGGGGGTACCTTGCACCCTGTTGAGCCTTCTAAGTAGGGCTGCGCGTTTAGGGCAGCCGATCAGAATAGTAAAAAAAAATCGATCGTTAGAAATAAGCGAGCGCGTCACATTAAGGTAGGGTGGGTAACTTACATGCTGAAAAGTGTGCATTTCAATAATCTGACGATTTGAGCGTAACGTAAAAAAACATCACCATGACATTTTCGAGCACGGTCGATTTTTTTTAATTTGAAGGAAATAATTCAAGGATGACGGGAAAAATGTAATCTGCCGAATTCAACAAGCCGAAGTTACAAAAGTCGTAAATAAAGTTTAGTGTGTGCAGCTGCAGTAAAGCATGTTTTCCCCATTTCGCACCTCTCTTTCCTTCGCCATTATATGTACAATGCTCTGGCTTGTTTGTATTTTGTGAATTTAATATCTGCTATACTATGAGTGATATTTTTTTTTTTTTTATGTTCTGGTTCCCACGAAAAGGGATATCCTGTAATGTTCAGAGAACATCGTGGGAACCAAGGGAAAGAAGGTAGGAGTTGGTGTTCTTCTTAAATTTCTGGAGGTTGTATGCCTCGGGGAACACCTCCCTAGGCAATGAGTTCCAAAGCCTCGCTGTTCGTTGGATGAACGAGTCTTTGGAAAGTGATGTTCTGCAGGTCTCCAAAGTGACCACGAAGGGGTGTGATGACTGAACTTGACGGGTTAGTCTCGAAGAGACTGCCAAAGCAGGAACGATTGTTGATATTTCAGAAGAGCATCGCCCATGGAAATATCTATAAAATAGAGACAAATCGCCAACTTTTCTACGGTGTTCCAGACAAGTGAGCGAGTTTGTAAGCGAGACATCACCGACGAGACGAATTGCCCTTTTTTGGACAGAATCCAATAGCCTCAGGATATGTTTAGGTGCCGCGCTCCGAATATGGGAACAGTATTCCAGGACAGGTCGGATTTGTGCCTTATAGATCATAAGCAGCTGAGTGGGGGTGAAATAGCTCTTGGCACGAAACAAAAAACCAAGTTTTTGGGATGCACTTTTGGCAATGGACCTCACGTGATTTTCCCAGGAAAGGTTATTGCTGATAGTAATACCAAGCATCGATATGGATGACTTCAGTGGTATGGTTACAAAGTTATGTTAGGCACAGTGAGATCGGCTTTTCTAGAGAAAAGACATGCTTGTGTTTTGTTTACATTGAATTCTACCAAGTTATTAGATCCCCACTCGAGAATTACTATGAAGTGTGTATTTTGTGAACAAGATACATCGGAAAAAATTGTTAAATTTTCATCGAAAACATTTAAAAAATGCAAGACGGTTCTCAAGAAAAAACGGTTAACGTACAATAATATTGGACTCATACCAACATGTCACCAACAGATTACGGATGGACAGATGTAAATCGAAAACTGGAAATGACCTGGTTCGTTGGTGATCAATTACCGAAAACGTATGGAGATGTAGTCATAACACCTAACATTTTAGAGGATACTCCAGAATCGGGTATATTTTATTTTCGATACTTTAATAACACGATTTTCATGAAATGAATGAAATATTGTTAAGTATTATGACGATTTCTTGTTACAGATATGCAAGCTGAAGATGAAGTTGATGACGAAATTTTTTATTTTTTTATTTCATGAAAGAAGTCATCAAAACGCAGCCGTGCATCTCGCTGCCATCATTTTACGCTTCACCTAATTCAATTGCTAGTTTGTTTGGCGCCGACTCAAAATCAGTTTCTTACATTAGTTTAGGAGCTCAATTATCATTTAGACTAAGGAGGTTTATTTTATTTTTTGCTTTCCAGTTGATTTTTTCATCGGTTTAATTTTTTGTCAAAAAGTTTTTATTTTCAAATTTTTTGTGGCTAAAATCTACCAATTACCACCTACTTGTTTTTCGATTACTTCCAAAATACTTACTTACCCACCTTACTTCAACTATTACCAGTTAAATGATATGATTATCTATTTTTACTATTTGTTGTTATATGAATTATTTTCGTTGTTCTGGTTAGTTTATTTCATTACTTTGTATATCATTCCATCCTCTCATAAAATATACTGATTTTGACGGAACAAGAATAATGTCAGTAGCGATCTGTCATTGTCAACTACGTATGTGTGTGCTAATGTTCACAAGTGAAAAATCAATTATCCCCTATTTTTCTACCCGTACGGGTGGCTAATTCCTTTGGAAATCCAAATAAAAGGTATACCCTATCTATTAAGGAAAGAGTCATCCAAATCGAAGAACCCAGTATAAAGTTATGCCTGATAGAATCGGTTAACGGACCAGAATTCAAGGGTGAGTGATCAATATCCTTCATTTCGCTACCCTCAGGGGTGTATTTCATCTTTTGAATTCAAATGGGACCAAATTCGAAGTACACCCTATCCACTGAAAATTATCGGAATCGGACGCCTCAGTAAAAAGTTATGCGTGATCATACATGAAAAAACATGATGGAAAATGTTGAGCAGAGCGTCGGGTAGAACTTTGTTGTGCAAACAACTTGTACCAATGAATGTAATTTAACGTGAATTCCAAACGTATTTATTAGTGAAAATATAAAATGAATATTAACAGTTGAAAATGTTTGACAAGACTGTGACATATATAAACATATCCATGAAAACGGTATGACTCGCATTTATCTTGAATCCATTTCAACAGAAAAACATAAAATATACGGGTCGAATAGAGAACCTCCTCCTTTTTGGTTTCGTCGGTTAAAAATAAGATGCGTTTTTGTAAGACGAAAATTCTTTCTACGTCCCGTCCTCGTCCCCAAACGATCACGTTTCATGCAATAGCAGCATAATCATATGAATAATAAACATTTATAAGAATGTCAGTATCAAGCACAGATTTCAATATAGTTGATAAATAGTAACATTGATTGAGTTTTTTACAAATAATGTCAGTCTGATCAGTCCAAGACAGGTTCCTATCGAAAATGGGTCCTAAAAATTCAACATGTTTTGAGGATTCAAAAACAGAATTATTGAAGAAGAATGGTCATGAGATGGTGGTTTGTAAATGGTGTGATATTCAATACATAGCATGTTCTTGAGATTTATTATAACCCAGTTGCTAGTACACCAGTTATCAAATTACATGAATGTGGTATGTTTTTTTTTCTGCTAGAATACTTTTCGAATGATCGGCGATAAGCATACAAGTATCATCTGCATACATTAGCACCTTTGCTTGAGGTGGGGAGATCATTTATAAATATTTAAAAAATTGAAGGAACAAGGTCGCTTCCTTGTGGTGTTTCCAAGTCAACGTCAAATTCTTTTGACATTACCTAAGCGGTCCAGCTTCAAGGATATAAAAGACTTTTCGACAGTCGACATTTACTGAATATTCAAATTGACCTACTCAATAAAACTACTTTCAACCAAAAATGGAACTACGAAGAAGTTCCACAAAAAACATCAACAAAGCAACCAGAAACGATTTGCGCCTGTATCAATAAAGATAAGCCAGGTGAACAAGAATCCACCAACAAAAACCAACTCAAACTTAGGAATGTCCCCATACAAAAACAACAAGTGTCGGCCGAAATACACAAAATTAGTACGGTACAAAAGTTATATATGAACTTAGTGACACGAAGAAGAGAATGCAAGAACCTATAATTATAAAGAAAGGTGATATGACAGTTGATTACCCTACCGAGGTATCACATTCATTTGATGATTTTTTTATAAATGCCCCGCTATATAGTCTAGACAACGGTGTTGAAATCAGTGAAAAATTATAACATTTCTGACGAGCTCAAGATAGATATGAATGAGTACTCATTTTTTCTTGATCCCTTCAACCCCTTGAACTGAAAACAATCTTAGAATCTAAGCTCAAAAATAAACATTCCTCAGGACAGGACGACATCCCGCTTTTTATAATGAAGGCTTGTTCAAAAAATATTATTGACCCTCTCACCTACCTGGTAAAAAGTTTGAAAAATTATTCCTATTTCCAAAAAGGCATGTTTTACCGACATGAATAACTATCGTCCAATTACTGTAACTTCCAGTCTCTCTAATGTATTTGAGTACGCATTTCTCAACCGTCTCTTGACATTTTTGTATAAATGCAATATCTTTTCCGAAAACCAACATGGCTTCTTAGCCAGCCGTTTCACTAATTCAGCTTTATTGTTTTTTTTTTTTGAAAACGTAACAGAGTTTATGGAGGCAGGCGAGTGCCCCGCTGGGATTTTCTGTGATCTCAGCAAGGCATTTGACTCGGTCAATCATAATAAGTTAATATCGAAATTGTATAATTATGGAGTACGAGGTGTAACATTAGAATGGATTTCATCTTTTCTAAAGCACCGTTCTCAGTACGTATGTGTTCCTGATATCCAATCTGAGAGTGTTGGCTTCGTCAATTCGAAGAGATAACCCATTAATATTGGTGTCCCCCAAGGATCTATCCTCGGACCTATTTTATTTATACTCTAATGATCTAGATAAATTCTTGAAAGGTGTTCATGTAACAATGTATGCAGACGACACGCCTTTGATTATCTCGCACAAAAACGATTTACGTATCCTTAAAGATACAGAAAGTGTTCTAGAAATGATGCAAGACTGGTGCAGTACCAATCGCCTGAATATGAACGCCCAGAAATCCCAAATTTTAAGATTTCATAACTATCAGTGAAAGTGTGATTCTCTAAGAATTGAGATAAGTGATGATGTATTCATTGATAGTTCGGAGGAATCAAATTTTCTGGGACTTCTTATTGACGAAAACTTAAGTTGGAAGGGTCATTGTACAAACCTAATGAAAAGATTGAACTCTATATGTTTCATGTTCAGGAATTTCGAACATACTTGAAATTCCCCAACTAGTGGCCCTATACCATGCACAGGTTGTGTCACGAATTAGGTATGGAATATGTTTGTGGGGCAACTGCACCTTCGCAAAAAATTTCTTTTCGACACAAAAAAAATTATTAGAATAAGAGCTGGAGTTCCAAGTACTCATTCTTGCAGGGACCTCTTCAAACATTTGATTACCTTGACCCTCATGTCAGTCTATATTTATGAACTGTCCGTATTCATTTCTAAAAATAGACAAAAGTATGTTCTAACGGGAGACTTCCACTCCGTGAACACACGCCAAAGGAAAAAATACCATATTCCCTTTACAAAATACAAGGTCTCTAGCAATTTGCCCACAATTATGGGTTTGTATGTTCTCAACCATTTACCTGAAAGTTTAAGAGAGTTTAAGAGAAGTTAAATATTATAAACAATGCAGCAGCTTCTTCAGAAAATTCTTGACTGAAAAATACTTTTTTTCGCTGGAAGAATATTTCAATAGTTAGCTAGATCCTATCAAAATGTGTACATTGAGCATAGGTGTTTATGTGTGTGTGTGTGTGTTAATAACCGCTGACAAAACTCTACTTTTATGAACTGTATATTCTATATTCAATATTTATATACATTGTATACTGACTATTCCTATAGATTTTATATGTCTTATTGGAAAATAAAATTATTTATTATTTATTCATTTACAGTGTCAAAAGCTCTAGTTAGATCAAAAAGAATAGATATGACACAGCTTCCAACATCCAATGGTTCATGAATGTATTGTGTATAGTCAACAATTTGTAATTTACGAAAAAGTGTTTAAAAAAAGCATAATCCCATTTTTCAATAATCTTTGAGAATACACTCAATAAAGATATTGGTCGGTAATTTTCTATAATAGTGGGATCATCTTTTTTGTGTAATATCTTCAGGCTGGTTGGAAATGTACTTCGAGCAATAGGGATATTCATAATATGTGCCAAAATAGGAGCAATTACTTCTTTACATTATTTTATTACAGTAATGGGGATTTCATCAATACCAGTCGATTTTTCAAGAGTTAATTTGTTAATTACTTCAATAACTTCAGATGAAGTGACAGCTGTGAAAAACACTGTATGTATTGAGGAGTCGCATGTGGTACAAGTGTTGCCAGGATTATTGCCAAAGTGGTTGGATATTTTTTCTCCAACATTTGTAGTCAAGTATTCCCCGAAAGCATTAGCCTGCTCAAGTGGATCAGTTAAATGTTTGTTATTGTGTCTAATTTCTTTAATGATATTATTTTCAATAGTTTCTGGAATTATTCCTTCCTGTGAGGTTTTCTCAGTAGTAATGTTTTTTTTTGTGCTCGAAATCAATCTGTTTTTTCGCACTATTTGGGAAGTACCAAGAGATATTTCGTATACCCTTTGAGATTCATTAGCAACGGTATATTCAGGTGATATGAGAAAATTAAGAATGTGATTATTTGATGTGAAGATTGTCTCTGTATCGTCTTTCTCTAGGATTCTGTCAATTTTGTTGGTGACACCTTTGATATAGGAGAAAGGAGTCTTGTGTGATGTGTGGATTTCCTGTATACTGTGTGGGTGAAGGAGTCGTTGGTTTTTGTAATGAGGACATTTAGGAAGGGGGTTGAGTTCTTAAATTCGGTTTCCATGGTGAATTCAATTGCGTATTGAATGTTACGGAGGTTCATGAATTCCCAGATCATCCCAATAATATCCAACAAGACATGAAATTCACCATGGAAACTGAAGCAGATAACTCGCTTCCCTTCCTGGATGTTTTCACCAAAACCAACGACTTCTCTAACAAAACATTATACAGAAAACTCACCGACACCAACCTATATCTACACTGGAGCTCTTGTCCCCATCCAGCTCAAACCGATTCCGCTCTGGATTCCTTCATCTACAGATAATCAACTGATCACAAGAATTGAACGAAGTCAAAACCGCACTACTTCAAAACTGTTATTACACACACACAAATCTGCAGAGCTATCCACTATCAACAAACTCGCTCTTCAAGTCCTCAAAACCCAATCACAAAAGGCTCCTCTTCCCTACATCAAAAGAAAACGATATGAAGGCGGCAACTAAGCAAATTCCATTGGATCTCCCAAAGAGATAGCTCATAAGTGTCAAGAAATATACGAAATACCATGCTCCGAATACCTTTCACATACATATATGCCTCAGAATGGAATAACTTCATCTCCTTCTCAAATGACTATACGTGAGGAGAAGGCAAATTGGAACTTCAGTATGAAAATCAGTAACATTCTTTACCGTAACTAATGATTCTCAAGTTTTTGCAGCTTTTTTGAAAATGGCTCTAAATTAGAAGCAGAAAAATCGAAATTAATTATCAATTTATCAGAAGCAGTTCAACATATTATATTCAATAGCCAAGCGGGTGTCTGTATGTGCCAAGAAATGTCCTGATTAAATCATTAAAGTTCACCGTAAACTTTGGTTTAAACATGTGGTGTCCAGTACATCTACAAATGACATTATGGAAAGAACCTCCGAGTAGAGAAAGATCAGATACAGCTGGAGAAAAAACATCCAGTGAGGATTTATGAAAGTAGAATATTGAAAAAATGGCATACATACACGCCGAATTTAAAAGTATCACCACTTAACACGATTTGACTATATGTATTTTATTGCCAAAACTATCATATTTATACAATGTAATCACAAAGTCGAGATGTGAATCGTCACCTTGATCCCAATCAGTTCAAAGGGCCTCGTTCTTGTAATCGAAATACACTCACTTTCAAAAGTAGGTACTAATTCATACGTTCATGCAATTTTCCGAAGCTGAATATTAAACAGGAAATTTTTCTTGGTTTATTTCTCCAGTTTGATGATGTTTTCAATGTTTTGATTCGACACCCATTGTTTTAATTTCTTCCATCTTTTTGATATTTATTCTAATGAAATTTCCACGGCACATTATAGGTTAAATTATTGTGAATAGCTAGATGATACGCGGTCAGCCGTTGGTATGTATGTATGTTGAAACCTCTTTATTGCCGTTCTTTAATATGACTGGAACTATTCGGAAACGAACACTCTGTATAGATATTTGATGAATATTATTGTAGATGTATTAGATGAATATTCCTAGTAATTTGTATTGGCAACGGTATTTTGTGGAGTAGGTTCATAATCTTTATGGAAGAGTGGATGGTGTTTCCTGTCACATTTGACAGGATATTTTCAGGTAAATCAATGTCTTTTTAGACTTAATCTACATACAGGGTGTCCCTGGACTTTCTCTTTTTCTCTCGGGAATGTATAAATGGGGTCAAAATATCACCAGTACTTCATATAACTTTTGTTCCTAAAAGCCTTCGTTACCAAGTTACTGGCTCTCGAAGTTACGAAAAGAAAAATGTTTTTCTTTGATAACTTCCCAAATCATCCTGATTTTGGTGGTTGACTAAACAAATGAATTCCTTTGACGAGCTTTCATGCAGGAGTCAGTTGTTTTGCTATAAAGTTAGGAACGGACTACCCCCGATGGTCCACACCCCAAAACTTTGAAATGACTGGGATTCGTCAATATGTTTTAACAAAACAAGGTTACCTGGACAATTTTCTGAATAGAAGTACTCGTGTGGAAAATCGATCAGAGCAACGATTTTTGATAAAAATGCATTTTTGTTCGACGACATCCAACCTGAGATGTTTACCATTATTCGATTAAGAATAATTTGTAATGAAAATAGAAATGATAGGTGCAACTTTCATAACGAATTTTTAAAATGCAAACACGTTCACCTTACAAAACTCATGGTGTAAATAATCAATCGCAAGCCTCAAGAGCAAACAGAAATGCAAAATCCGCTACAAAAACTGCTTGATATGACCTCCGTCTCTCTCAATACATTTTTTTAGTCGGCGCAAACACCCTCTCTGCACTTGAAATAGCATGCCAGGGTCGTTTCGTATGGCTTCACAATGTAATGTAATTCTATTCAACAAGGCATCTCTGGTGTGAATAGGTGTAGCGTAAACAAGGCTTTCCAGATGCCCCCACAGGAAGAAATCCAATGGATTTGAATCTGGAGACCACGGTGGCCATGAATATGGCCCACCTCTACCAATCCATCTATTGGGAAAAATCTGGTTCAGATGGTCCCGCACGATCAAACCAAAATTAGGAGGAGCACCATCATGCATAAACCACATATCTTTTCGGGTTTGCAATGGAACATGTTCCAAAAGTCCGTTCGAATCGTTCTGAATGAACGTTCTCCATTCAATCGGTTTTGTAGAACGAATGGTCCTATAAGATGGTTTCCTATGATACCAGCTCAAACATTCACGTTGAATTTCCGTTGGTGTTTGGTTTGCAATATCCCATGGGGATTTTGTTCGGCCCATATGTGGAGATTATGAGAGTTGATTACTCCATCTCTACTGAAACCTGCTTCATCAGTGAATATGGCATATTCGTGCTGGAAAATCTTCAGGTGTCATGACATGTACCTTCTGGATGTGATATGGGTGAAACAGTTGTTCCCCAATTATTCTATGAATAGTATGAACTGTTCTGATAGGTTTCTGATGCTCATTGAAGGATCATCAGCGACAGCTTCCAAAATATTTTCCTCCAATACAACGGTACGCACAGCCCTAGGAGCGCCCTCACCACCTCGTTTTGGCAAAACTGAACCTACAATAATATCGAAATAAAACAACAGGCTCCAAATAATTATCCATTAGACATACCTGTCTCCCTCAAGCTGCGATCGACACGCTCTGAAGTTTCTTTTGCCGGTAACGTTCGATTGGGAAAATGCTCGGCATACAGACGACGGGATTCTGCAGCATTACCAAATGATCGTCCATACAATTCATGCATATCTGCATATTCGTTGAATGTAAACTGTTTGGCCATATCAAAACACTTCAAACTGTCCTATTGAAATATTAATAATACAATGACAACGCAACCACTCAACAAAACAAAATCGCATTCCAGTTGTAGTTTTTTATCCACACTAATTTTATTTCTTTCTACAAGGTGTTTTTGTCAACATCTGTGGAAGAAATGGAACATAAATTTATTCACAGGCTATTTTTCACCTATTCATATGCAGCCGTTTTTATAGTTCATACGTTTGCTTCTCATCAGTTATGTCTTCCGATGTGCGTTTTTTCAGCTGAATTTATCTTCGGGTTAAAGATTTTCTCCCACGAAATCATACTTATCAGTGAAACTCCTTAACATTAAAGCTGTGAATACGGATTTGCAACATCCAAATGTTGAGTTTCATGAGATTCAGATAATACAACACGAAACGTGCTTATTCCACGCGTACATACAAAATATTGACTGAATTCGATATTTCATAGTGGAGTAGCTTGTTAGTTCAAAAACACCACGAATCTACATAACTTGATATTTCATTTGAAAAAATATCTACATTGTGAATGAAACTTCCAACTAGGTACTGTACTTTTTGTTTACGACTTTATTTCAGCATATTTTGTATTATCCCTGTTATAAATGTTGAATTAACGTTAGCATTAGTATTTCTACTGTGAACATTTTTCATTTCAAATAATAGTGGACGATCGGGTTTGATGTCGTTGAGTAAAACTGCATTTTTATTAAGAATCGTTGCTCCGATCGACTTTCCACACGAGTACTTTCATTCAGAAAATCGTCTACGTAACCCTATTTTGTTGAAGACTATTGAAAAATTATCTGTCATTTCAAAGTTTTGGGGTGTGGACCATCGGCGGTAGTCCGTTCCTGACTTTGTAGCAACACAACTGACTCCTGCATGGAAGCTCATCGAAGAAATTCATTGTTTAGTCAATCATCAAAATTCAGATGATTTTGAATATTCACTTTGAAAATTATCAAAGAAAAACATTTTTCATTTTGTAACTTTGAGGGCCCGTAACTTTGTAACGAAGGCTTTAAGGAACAAAAGTTATATAACGTACTGGTGATATTTTGACCATATCTATACATTCACGGGAGAAAATGAGGAAGTCAAGGGACACCCTGTATAGTCCAAGATCTGGCCACTCGAGTAACAGAATGAAATGTCTTTTACATGTTGGTACTCACAACAAACATAGGAAAAATCATGGACTGCACAAGTATCGGATATTGCTGATGGTTAGGTAAGTAGAGATTTCATACAGACAATAATAAATGCTTATGTATTTTCAGTACGCATTATAACCTCTCTTTACTATTGTGCTAACCAAGTCATACGCGTTATAATCTCTCCATTATTGTGTGTTTAGCAAGTGTACGCGTCATAACTTCAATAAATTTAAAAGCAAATTATATTTTAATATTACAATATCAATGCGTATGTATTTAGCAAGCCGTGCGTGTTCTAACCTATACGCTGTTGTGTTTACGAAGTCGAGAGAGTATATATATATATATAAAAATAGTAACATATCAATAGAATCTAGAAATGATATCAAATACTTGGGTGTAACAATAGATAACCATCTCAGATGGGACATACATATTAATAATGTGACAAAAACTATACGGGGCTTCTTATACAAATTAAAATCTTACAAAAAAATATTGGACACTTACCACCTGAAAATCATAAACTCGGCACTTGTTGAATCTAGATTGCAATATGGAATTTCAGCATGGGGTGGAGCAGCTAGTGTACTTTCAACTAAACTTGAAAATCTACTGAAAATCATGCTCATTAAAGACCCCACTTATTCTAGTGAATCTCTATATGCAGAAGCAGAAGTCCTGAGTATTCGTCAAATATTATTTTACAATCTAATCCTCCACCTTTATTCTCACAAAGCTCTTCTTGAAAATGTGGATCATAGATACTCTACAAGACAAAAAACTGGAAACTTCATGAAAATACCTTTCTGTCAAAGCGTTCAACTTTCTACCCGAAAAACATAAAAACGAAGTATTTGAAATAAACTCGCGCAATATGTACAAAAAGAAACTGAAAAAATATATACTTGGCACCAATTTCAAGATCATTAGCAGTCTACTGTCATAGAATGCCTATCTCGGAAATACAAACTTCTAATATCTCAATTCTATACAATTTGAGATTACACAGAAATAAAATATATAATTGTTCAAATAATTACACATACTTTTTTGCAAGGAAAAACCTACGCGTGGCTCTAGCTATTGTGGGTTTATTACTTACGTTAAATTGTATAGTGAGATAATTGAAAAATAGTAAGACAAATTTTCCCATTTTATTTTATTTTTATTTTTACAATTTTATACTACATGTCATCACTTTCAAATGTAATTTTATCCTAATATGCCTCAAGTATGTATGATAAAGTTAACTGTGTAACAGAAATTAAATCAAACTTACCATTTTACTGCTTTTTTTTTTTTTCAACTACTTGATCATCTGAATGTACATATGCTATATCTTAATGTGTGTCAACATGAGAAATATTAATCCTACATATTGATATTTTAGATCTAATATTATAATTATTACCTTCATTGATTATGTGTCTTTTAAATATGTTACTACTTTGAGTGTCTGGATTAACTGCACACATACCCTGTCATGCCCTACGTACAGATCTTTATCTATTGTAGGGCAAACAATGTATGCCCCTCCATCCTTTGGTATGTTACCTACATCTATGCTATGAATCAAAAGGTATATGAATTATTATTATTATTACATTTTATTCACTTTCCAATTATTACTGTGGTAGTATTGTAAGGTTTGAATATTGAGTGCAGTAGATGTAGGTAACATAAATCATTAAATCATTAATACAATTTTTATTTTATTAAAGTGAATACTTACTCTGCATACAGCCATTAGGCTTTGCAGATTCGTCTTGTTTATTTTACTACATTGTACATGTATTGTCAATTATTGTGCAAATAAACATAATTATTATTATTATTATTATATATATATACACACACTCTGTTGTGTTTACAAAGTCCCGCGCATCTATGACGTGTACGTAATAATTATATATATATATATATAATATTATTATAACTTAAAAAAAAAATGTTATTACAATTTCTTCACTAATTAATCGAAAGGAACTTCGTTCCATCCGGGTGTCCCTTGACACCTCTTAAGTTTTTTTTTTAGATTTCTTCCGAATTTATTAATATTTATTTCATTTGTGTAATTTACTCCTACATCAGAAAGGTTTCAATTAAGGTGGGCGTTCAAACTAGTGTATTTTCATGTCAAGTTGCATAGAGAAACGGTTACACTATGATAACTCAAATTCAGTGGGTGAACTCAGAAAGTATCAGAGTTCTAATTGAAAATATTGGGTTTGCATTATTTTCGAAAATTTAGATTTTTTTTTGTCGAAAATTGAATGAAATACGCTAATACATGCTTCTATTCGGCAACTTTATTATTACAGAGTTGTCGATAGATATCACAGGACAAAAAGCTTCACGTATCCCAAACATCCTTACAATACTTGACAAAAACAGTCACAGCAAATACCTCTAGCGCTGAAAGCCCCTAAACTATATAATACCATTCCTCACGATATCCAAGAATCCAATATTATTCACAAATTTAAGAAATCACTGCAGTCCGATATCTTTGAACTGGGACGAGAATATCCTACAAACTTAATGTAATGTAATTGTCCTCCAGAAATCATCTACTTTCTCAGATTAGATTAGATTACTTATGATTTACCTTCCCTCCTGTAATCACTTATAATAATATCTTCTCTTATTCCTTTATGTCCACATTTTAATCTCATTTCAAATTCATTCTTAACACCTTCACTCCTAGTATACTATTGTAATCATCAGTCATGTGTCTCATTTAACTTTCAATCCTGTGCTCTTATTTAGTTATTTATGAATAATTTCATTTATTGTATCGTGAGGAATACGAACTACATTATTGCCCTTTCTACACTTGTATAGATTTTCCTGATTATATTTTCATTTTCAGACTGTGGAAGATTACTCAGAAAACATGTCAAGAAACAAACCACATTGTTTTATTACATATATTAGATTTTAATTATATTTAGTGCATGTTGTTTTATAACATTGCGTTGAAGAGGGAAACATTTTCAATTGAATATTGATAGAAAATCAATCAACGAACATCATTGAATTACTCCAAAAAAATTATCAGAATGTCACCGCGCAACTCGATGCCATCACGCCTTACCTAATGCATTTGCTTGTTTGTTTGGCGCCAACTTAAAATTAGTTACTAACATTGGTTCAGGAGTTTAGTTACTGAGACTAAGAAGGTTCATTTAATTTTCCACTTTTCAGTTCCGTATTTCGTCGGTTTAATTTTTTGTTAAAATGTTTTTATGTAGGAGGGTCTGTCAATGTCAACTTCATATGTGTGCCAAAGTTCACAAGTGAAAAATCAATCATCCCCTATTTTTCTCCCCATGAGGGTGGATCATTCCATTCCAAATCGCAATATGATTAACTATGAGGTATACCCTTTCTAATAAAAAAAGAATCATCCAAATCGGAAAACCCACTACAAAGTTATGCCTGATAGAATCGGTTAACGGACCAGAATGCAGAGGGTGAGTGATCAATATCCTTCATTTTGCTACCCTTAGGGGTGAATTTCATCTTTTGAATCCAAAGGGGATCACCTTCGAAGTACACTCTATCCACTGAAAAAAGAGTCATCGGAATCGGAAGCCTCAGTGAAAAGTTATGCGTGATCATACATAAAAAAAATGATGATAAAAAAATAATATACGCGTCGACTAGAGAACTTCCTCCTTTTTGGTTTCGTCTGTTGAAAATGAAAGTTTCGGATTCGGATTTCATTCATAATCGTATCATGGAGAGTAATTTGTGGAAAGATAAATAAAAATCAGTGTATAATTTAACGAAACACACGAGAAATAATTTTTCTACTTCCTCGTAGCCACTTTTTCTACGACAACCTCGATAAATGTTCATTTTATAACCGTAACTCCAATCATAAACAAGCACATTTTGTACAGAATTTCATTTTTGCATCGGTTGCTAGGCAAGTTGCTAAGCAACAAATGCGAAATGGAATATTTCGTGTTGGGTCTAGATTCACTCTAAAATCACGACGACTACGGCTTGTCAAATTATGACGTCCAGCTAAGATGTCTAAAAAAATGGTGTATTCACTTATACCTGTAAAATATTGGGACAAACTGGGGGACAACAGCCCACTTGATAAAGGGAGTTATCTAGAGTTTCAGATGCCGCCGATGTCGTTTCTTGTCATAATTCAGTAAACTGCAATTTCATACCGCACAGGGTGTTTTTGTGATTTGTGTCTCCTGATCCGTTCTGTGATTGTGCTTTTGTCGCCCTTAGGGTTATGTCAATTCGTTGTGAAATATTTTGAGGATGATCGATCGGTGTAACATATTTTAGAACAAACTATTCCATGTACTAATGTCAGGGTTATCATATATTGTCAGTATTGTATATATTGTAACGTAAATAAACTTAACTTGGTTCTACTAATTTATTTAACACTTAATCTACAACTTAATTTATATTACTACGCCACTGTATAGCTCGATGGTATGGGCTCGTTCAGACCGTCTACTCCCTCTTGAGGGCTCTCTATTTATCTCCGATACAGCATTCTCGATGTTTCGAATTCTTCCAGTTGGCGACGGCATGTTCCAATTGTTTCCAATATTGACCGTTGCATTACGCGGAAGAGGGACTGGATGGTTCTCGAACATCTCCGGGGATGATCTCATCGCTGTCGACGGCAACATGTGAGGCGACAGGTCCGGCCTAGGTTCGTTACATTGCCCCCTTCTTAAAGACATTTCGTCCCGAAATTTCATCCTTGGAGTGTGACGATATCTGCATGACTCCCCATATCTGCACCGTGAAGTTCGATGGAAGTAACACTCCACGGTCTTCATGATCGGTCGTGGAAGAGGGTTACAGCAAACCAAAATCTTGACGCCGCTGGATCTGAATATCGCCTCCAGCATACTTCTTATGACTCTCCAGTCCAACCCATCAATACCACAGGACAATTTTGGAATTGCTAGATCCACCAGATTCTGGTCCACCATAGTATCTCTCAGTTTGGTGAGACTCTTCCAGACATCTTCATAGGACGGTTTATCTTGGGAATGCCTTTTGGTAACTAGGTAGTAGATGTTTCTCTGGCCTTTCTTCAACTGTAGCACCCACCAACTTCTGGATTCTGCCCCGCAGTGTTTGAGTTGACCAAATTTCTTGGAGAACACTACGGCGATGCCCCTGGACATTCGAAGATCTTCTGCCACACAGTGCGCTAGTGCGTAGTCAGCAGGCACCTCGAAAAGGTCTCGTGACTCCTCTCTAGTAACCCCATGTAGAACTTTCTGCCCGTTTGAATACAAGGACATAAACTTCTCGAACGTCATATCATCCTCCGGTGGCTTGAGGGTGCGAACTTGGTCATGGTTTCCAGCGTAAGGGGCCAACCTGTTGAAATGGACGACCCTTGGTTTCCCTCGGGTGGCTTATGGATTCGGTACACAAGGTCGTTTATCCTTTTCACGATTTTATACGGGCCTTCCCACGAGTTCCGCAACTTTGGTGATAGTCCACGACGACGTTTGGGGTTGTACAGCCAAACCAGATCATCGACCTTAAATCCTCCAGCGTCGGCCTTGATGTCATAGGTCTTCTTCATTTTATCGCTGGCACTCTGGATGTTCAACCGGACTCGTTCGTGGATGTCGTCCATTCTCTGCCGAAGTTTGCTGACGTAGTCCTCTCCCGCAGTGTCTTGTCCTGGCGGTATCCCAAACTTCAGGTCACAAGGCAGTCGCAGTTCTCGGCCCATTATAATACTAGCAGGAGTTTGACCGGTTGACTCGTGTACTGCGGATCGATAGGCCATCAGGAACAAATGAAGATACTGGTCCCAGTCTCTTTGATGGTCAGAGACAACCTTGGACAAGTGGCGGTTGATCGTCCTGTTCATCCGTTCCACCATTCCATCGGACTGCGGATGTAGGGCCGTGGTTCTTGTCTTGCGGATGTTCAGCAGTAGACATATTTCTTGGAAAAGGTTGGATTCGAAATTTCTGCCTTGATCCGAGTGCAGCTCCATTGGAATACCGAATCGGCATATCCACTCTTTCACCAAGACGTCGGCGACGGTGATGGCTTCCTGGTTGGCAGGGCATAGGCTTCCGCCCACTTACTGAAGTAGTCCATTGCCACAAGGATGTATTTATTCCCGTGGTCGGATACGGAAACGGGCCGGCGATGTCAATGGCGATTCTCTCGGACGGGCTGCCTACGTTGTACTGACGCATCGGGGCCTGTGGTCGTATTCGAGGTCCATTGCTAGCAGCGCATACAGCGCACTTCCTGCACCAGTCCTGGACGTCAGCTTGACAATTGGCCCAGTAAAACCGTTGCCTCACTTTCTGCAGGGTCTTCGTCACTCCCAGATGTCCTCCGGCGACTCCATCATGGATTTCCGCAGCACTTCCTCTCTTCTGTTCCTGGGAACAATTATTTGGCGTCTGTCTTCCCCACCAATATCGGCCTCCAACACACGTTTCAGGATCCCATTGTCCAGAATAAGAGAGTTCCATTGTGCCCAATAGGACTTAACAGCCGGCGAGTAACCTGCGACTTCCTGCCATGATGGTCTTCGATTGCCCTTCTTCCAGCTGACGACTAAGCCAAGGTCGGGGTCTCTCTTGGTCTTTCTGGATCTTGCTGTCATTCCAGCTGTCATCCATTGCCGCGGTTCTACAAAGTGTTGCTTCTTTCTCTTCTGCTCGTCGGCAATGTGAGCAATCATCTGGACATGGTCTTCGCGACAAGGCATCTGCATTCTTATGGCTAGTTCCGGCTCGATGTTCGATCTCGAAATCGAATTCTTGGAGTCTCTCGATCCAACGTGCTACTTGACCCTCAGGATTTTTGAACTGTAAGAGCCATTTGAGAGCTGCATGGTCAGTTCTCAACAGGAATCTTCTTCCATACACTTACTTGTAGAAGTGTTCCACTCCTTTACAACAGCTAACAGCTCTCGCCTGGTGACACAGTAATTGCGCTCTGGTTTGCTAAGCGTCTTGCTGAAATAACCAATGACCTTCTCCTGTCCCTCCTGGATCTGAGATAGGACAGCTCCAAGTCCCACGTTGCTGGCGTCCGTATCCAAAATGAATTTCCCTTTGGGTAGGGGATAGCTCAGTACAGGTGCGTTGATCAAAGCTCCTTTCAGCTTCCTGAATGAGTCTTGACATTCTTCGACCACTGGAACTTTGTTTGCCCCTCCGTGAGCCTGGTCAGTGGTTTAGCGATGTTGGCGAATCCAGCACATATCGGCGATAGTATGTGCATAAACCAAGGAAACTTCGAAGTTGGTGAATGTCTTAACAGCTTTGATCTTCTGGTCATCCACTGCTACTCCTTCCCCAGAGACAACGTGGCCGAGGTATCGTACTTCTTTTTGGAACAGATGGCATTTCTTAGGGCTCAGCTTCAATCCGGAGTTCCTCAGTCGCAGGAATACTTCCTCCAAGTTTTCACGTGGTCCTCAAACGATCTGCCGACCACAATTATGTCGTCGAGATACACTAGACACGTGTTCCATGAGAGTCCCTTCAGTACTGTTTCCATCAATCTTTCGAATGTGGCGGGAGCATTACAGAGCCCGAATGGCATAACGGTGAACTGCCACAATCCTGAGCCGATGGTAAAGCAGTCTTTTCTCGATCTTCCTGAGCCAGTTCTACTTGCCAGTATCCACTCTTCAGATCAAGGGTCGAGAAAATCGTGGAACCAGCCAACGTGTCTAGGGTGTCATCTATTCTCGGGAGAGGGTAACTGTCCTTCTTCGTGACATTATTAAGTTGGCGATAGTCTACACAAAAGCGTGTCGATCCATCCTTTTTCTTCACCAGTACGACTGGAGCGGACCAGGGACTGTCAGATGGTTTGATAACTCCTTCTTTTCCCATATCGCTGACTATTTTGTCAGCCTCTTCCTTCTTGGCAAGAGGAAGTCTTCTTGCTGATTGCCGGATCGGTCGGGCACCCCAGTATCAATCTTGTGCTGGACCACATTAGTTCGACCCCTTTTCCTTGTCCGGTATCGAAGATGTCTTGGTACTTTTTGACTAAATCTCTTAGTTTGGGCTGTTGAGCTGGTTTTATGTCTTTGGAAGAGATGGCAACTAATTTTTCTAGTTCTGTGGGCAAGTTGTTGGGTTGGCTAATCGTACCTCGTACGCTCCGGATCACTGAGGAAACTGACGAGCAGTGCCCCAATATTGTTCCTTTCTTCAAGGTCACTGGAAAATAATTGACGTTCATGACCCTTACCGGCACAAATTTGTCAGCACGCAACAAGGTCTTCCCTAGTGCAATCCCTCGTCCAATTTTCTCATCATGAAGTTTGGGCTCGAACATCACCACGTTTCCACTGCTCGTACTCCCGTCCAGGCGAGCCTCCAGAATGGTTTCAGCCCTCTCAGGTACGCTTACATCTTCAGCCAACAATACACGGATCAACTCCTCGCTTCCCCATGAAGCACCAGCTCTTCTCCGTTGACGCGTAGGACGCCGTCTTTGAAATCAATTCAAACCCTCTGGAATTCATGATGTCCATTCCGATGATTGCATCGTCTTCGATGTCCGCTACAAGTGCCTGATGTTTCACTTTAGTGTTGCCCAAAATTATTTCAATCGGTAGCTCGCCATATACAGTAGCTGGCTCCCTGTTGCTGTGCGTAGCTTCCAAGTTGTCGGTTCAATCCGTTCCGGTGTTCTGGCAAAGGAAGGCCCGAGAATTGTCCTAGTCGCACCTGTATCTAGCAGCATGGTGCAAGGCTCGTTATTGATGAGACCGTCTACGAAGACACCCTTGTTCTGTCGTTGAAGGATAGCGACATATGCGTTGTTAACCGGGGCTTGCCGGACACATGCCGACGATTGCCCCTTCTCATCGACCTTTCTTAGTTTTCCTGCATCGGAGTCGATGAATGTTGGACATTTGCTACGCACATGTCCAATTTTGCGACAATTCCGGCATCTTATATGTCTTTTCTCAGGCAACACTTCCTTCATCACTTTCTTATGGCAGCTTCCAAGTTAGCAGGCTCCTGTGAGTCTTCCTCAATCGTTTGAACTTTACTTTGGCTTTTGCAGCATTGTTTTGCTGCCTCAAATTCCAAAGCTCGTGCCAGTGCGTCTACGAGATGTGTTGGACGAGCTAATATCAACGCTTGTCTGGTTTCTTGGTCACGGAGTCCATCCAAGAATGCCTGAACCGCTAATCGATCCATTACATTTTCCGGTATGGCTGGATATGCGAGACGAACCAAGCGTGCAATGTCAGTTTCGAATTCTTGTAAGGATTCGCCCGATTTTTGGCAGCGATTTTTCAGCTGGGAGTGGTATACGTGTTCCAAATGGGCGTGGCCATATCGTAATTCTAGATGTTTAATCAGCTGATCATAGTCCTCCTGTTCTTGGGCGGTGTGAGTTTGTAGAATATTTGTCGCTTCTCCACGTAATGCAAGTGTCAGTGCTACAGCTCTTTCCCCTGCATTCCATCCGTTTGCTTTGGCCGCTGCTTCAAACTGCCGGCGGTAATTTGCCCATGGAGTTTTTCCGTCGAACTGAGGCGGCTTCATGGAAAGCTTCCCTATTTCTGAAATGACCTTGACATCTTTTATACCCTCTTGAACTTTATCCACGTTCAAGCTCAAGTCCAGCATTGCATTTTCGTTAACCATCTCTGTGGAGGACGCACTATTAATTTGTTTTTCCAGTTTATTGATCGTTTCCTTTATTTTGTCCATTTCTGCCTCGACGGTTCCCATTCTTTTTTCCAGACGATTCGCCACACCACAGAGTTCTTTTTTTAAGCCTTCTGTGTTTTCTAGGAGCTTATCTTCCAGGCTTCTTGAATTTTCTAGAAGCTTCTCTTCCAGATTTCTAGAAAGCTTCTCTTCCAGATTTATAGAATTTTCTTGAAGCTTCTCTTCCAGATTTCTAGAATTTTCTTCAAGCTTCTCTTCCAAAGTCCTCGAATTTTGTTGCAGCTCTTCTTTCAAGGATTCTATTATCGGACTCAAATCACCTCCGGGAACTTCGAATAAAAATGTTTCGGGGTCCTCACCTTCTTGTATAAGTCCTTCTGCAAGTCTTTCCTGGAGTACTTGCTTTTTACCCGTTGTTTCCAGTTCCCTTTCCTCCAATTCCTGTTTCAATTCCGCTACCTTCAAGTCCGCAAGGCGTACTTTTCTTGAACACATTTTGTCTTTGACGAGGTATCAGTCTGTTTCACACGAAAAGTTTATCAGTTTGTTAAAAATTCACTTCGCGAATTCTTTTCCACGGGCCACCAGTCTATTGTCTGTTTCACGCGAACAGTGTAGCAGTTTATATTCCCACGCACAATTGTCCACTTCGCGAAAACCGGGCCACTGTCTATTTTCTGTTTCACACGAACAGTGTATCAGTTTATATTCCCACGCACAATTGTCCACTTCCGAAAACCGGGCCACTGTCATTTTGGGCAGTCTATTGTCTGTTTCACGCGAACTATCCACTCCACGATCACTTGTTTATTTTCAAAATCTCACTTCCGACACCAATTGTAACGTAAATAAACTTAACTTGGTTCTACTAATTTATTTAACACATAATCTACAACTTAATTTATATTACTACGCCACTGTATAGCTCGATGGTATGGGCTCGTTCAGACCGTCTACTCCCTCTTGAGGGCTCTCTATTTATCTCCGATACAGCATTCTCGATGTTTCGAATTCTTCCAGTTGGCGACGGCATGTTCCAATTGTTTCCAATATTGACCGTTGCATTACGCGGAAGAGGGACTGGATGGTTCTCGAACATCTCCGGGGATGATCTCATCGCTGTCGACGGCAACATGTGAGGCGACAGGTCCGGCCTAGGTTCGTTACAATATAATAACCCTGAGTGTTCTATAGAATTTTCGAGAGGGTTCCGAAATAATTCTATTTATGAACCGTACCAATTTATTTTCTATGGTTAATTTTCTATTGATACAGCTCCACTGAGTTGGTACTTATGTATTTCTGTCCCTGTTTGCTCGTGATAAAAATCTCATGATGGAGCGGATAATGATTTTATGAAGTGCTGTAAATTACATACAATTACTTAATTGAACTTTCAAACCAATAAAAGTACGGGAGATGCAATCTCTTTCGCTTTCTGAAAAATCTATATTCTAGTCTGAAGGAAGTGTTTTGCGACATATCTAAAGCTTTTGACTGTTACATAAGCTTCATCTCTACAGCTTCAGAGGACGAAGCTTCAATTGGTTCAAATCCTTTCTGAGTGAAAGAACCTCTTAGCTTTTTGACAAATTGAGAGGTGTTCACTATTTTGGCAGACAACACGACTATCTTATCGCAAGAACTCAAATAACTTTCATATAGCGGAGTAAAAATAGCTTAAAATCATGCATTATTTTGGAATCCTGGAGGACTCCATGGATTTTCCTAAAACCATCTGATATTACTTAGAAATTGCTTGCAGAAAAAAGTTATAAACTTATATTCGTGCCCTGCTTGTTTATTAATTGTTTGAACAATGAAAAACAATTTTGTTAGGAAAATTTTAACCATATTGATGATAGGGGTTTTTGAGGTCGCTGAACCAGAATATGACATTGAAAAAACGATGGCGTGGCCAGTCGTAAAGGTAGATTTCATGAATGATAATTTACAGCTACCTATTTGTTATTTATGTGTACATCTAAGAGAAAAAAAAATCTGGTAAAATTTGTGAGATAGTGATGCTTTATCAAACGACTTATAGTTTGCCGATATTGGGTATGGAAATGAAATATTGCGAAGTTTTTCAACAGCTGCCATTTTGAGACTATTGGACCATTTTGTAATAATTTTTTTCAACTTGTGATTGTAATGTATCTAGTAACTAGCAAGTCAAATAATTTTATTATTACTTTTATATTTATTTTTTATATATATATTTTTTGTATAAAAAAATTCCCATGAGATGACAGTCTTCTAACTAAAAGTATTGGAAAATTCCAGATATAGTGGATATTTTCTTCCAAAGACCTATGGGACCCTATGGGACGGTTCGGAATTCACTAGCCAAAATCAATATATCTTCATAGAATGAAAAGTCCACGCTTACTTTTGAAATTCATATGTTTATTAAAAAGTGATAATCATCCTAATCATAGTCATTAGCCTTATCGATCTTGGGAGTGGGCCTTGTTCTTCCGAATAACTGCTTGGTTTAGATCGCCCTCTTTCTCCGATTATCTCATGCGGGGTGTTACTGAAAAATAAAATGAAAGCATTTAGATTATTTTTTTCTCCCCTCATCTTTGTTAGTAGGACTCACCTTTTCCGGCGAAGTCATTCTAAGATAGCTGGAAGCAGCCTAGAGTGTCGCACACCAGGATTCATCGATTTCTCAACTTCATCAACAGATTTTATGATATCTACAATGAACTCTCTGATTTTGTTCATGTCAGAAGGTTGTTAGAGAGGTAATAGTCCGGCAGAGATGGGCAGTGAATGGCTTGGTAATAGTTTGTATCGGAATGTTTAATGGAACAATGTCATCGGGGACATTTTCCAATCCCCTCAATTTTCATGTTAATTCATCATCTAGAGACATCAGTCCACTCTCCTACCTTTTTTTATTCCTTCGTGGAAGTTTCCATGATCCGAAAAAGGCCATTTGAGGAGAAATCACTTTGAAAAAATCGCCAGGTAGACCTCAAGAAAAATCTGATTTTTGACAGACAGATGTAAACATTGTAGTAAGTTTCGAGGATTTCATCTCATTTTCGCGCCAACCGTTCTGAACGGGATCCTGTTCGTAGCACGATAATCTTTGTAAACGATCAATTCACAATTTTTGCATGAAGTAATGTTGACAGAAAAATAAAATTTCATAGCTTTGAAGTTTGATATTTTGCGTGACACAAACAACAAACATTCCTTAACCGCGCCATCTACTAATGAAGTTCTAAGCAGAATTTAACGTTTTTCATTTGTTGTCCCCCAAAAATTCTAAACAAAATCGAATCAATGAATACACCAGGGTTTTTAGGCATCTTACGTCCAGCGACAAATTGATGAAATGTCAGCAGATCGTTTCTGTCAAAGTTTTCGTAGGTAACGAGTAATTTCATAGTTGTTTTCTATGAAAACTATCAATTAAAATGGAAACTGATAGTGATATTGACTTAGATTTGACACCTCCGAACATAATAGAAGCAGCGAAGGAAACAACACTGAATTTATTACCGGAAACGTCGAAGAGTATGTATCAACGCGCTTATAACTTTTTTTTGGAATGGAAGGTAGAGCAAAAGACAATATCGTTTTCCGAGAACGTTTTAATGGCTTATTTTGGCGACTTAGCCAAAAAATTTAAGAGTTCCTCTTTGTGTTCACACTTCTCAATGCTGAGAACGACTCTTGTATCTATAATGATATAGATATTGCCAAATATTTGAAACTGAAAGGATTCCCCAAAAGGTCAAAGATTTTTACAGCAAATGACATCGATAATTTCATTGAACAGGCTGCAGATGAAATATATTTGGCAACAAAAGTAAGTTTTATATTTCCATTTGATGAAAAATATGTTTAAATTAACCAATTTACATTGTAGGTTGCATTAGTTATGGGAGTAATGGGTGCATGTAGAAGACATGAATTACATCAAATGAAAATTACTCATTTCAATGATCTTGGTTCAGCTGTTTCAGTAACAATACCAGATAGTAAAACCAATATAGTACGAAATTTTACTGTAACTAGCAGATTCTACGAAATTTATAAAAAATACGCAAATTTTCGCCATCAAAATGCTAATGGTCTATGGTTTTTCATTAATTATCAAAAAAGAAAGTGTACCATTCAGAGAATAGGTCTGAATAAGTTTGGAGCTATGGGAAAATACATTGCCAAGTATTAAAAATTGCCAAATTACGAATAATATACTGGGCACTGCTTTCGTCGATCCTCCGCAACAATTCATGTTGATGCTGGAGGTGACATAACCACGTTAAAACGCCACGGTGGCTGGAAATCTACTACAGTCGCTGAGGGATATATTGATGAATCGAAGAAAAGTAAGCTTGACATAGCATATAAAATTGCAAATGCAATACAGAACATACCATCAGGCATACCAACGAATTTAGAAATTGAAAATCGCGAGAAGCCGTCTACTTCAACGTCGACAAATTATCAATTTCGAAAAGAATTAAGTATTCAGCAATCAAGTTCTCCAAATATGATATTCAATAATTGCACATTCAACTTCAATTAGATACATACATACATTTATAGGCCTCTATTTCTGTGTACCTATTAGAAATAGCAATAAGGAAACTATAATTCGTTTTTTACTATTCATGATGGGAACCTACTTTCAGAAGTGACTGTATTTCGATAACAATGGCGAGGACCTCTGAACTCATTGAAATAAGACGATCCACGTGGACTCCATAATGACATTCGAATGAAAAGGGCAACAATCTCAATTGAATATTGAATAGAAAGATCCTTCTGTGATTCGAAAAATCCAGGATAATGAATAATAGTTTGAAAAAACTAAAAAACACGCTTTTATAGAAAACCAGACTGAAAAACTGAAAAAATAGAAAATAAGAAAAAAATTTATTTTATTTAAAAAAAAGCGTGGGGTGCATGGTATAGCCTCGGCCACCAATTACCTGTGATCTGAAACATTTCTCACTTTACTGCCCTATGTGTAATGTACTATACAGTGCTAGTCAAAAGTCCCCTCCCCCCCTCGTATCTTTTGAACGGGTATACTTATAATAATGAAATTTGGAGGGTGGAAATAAACGGATGTAGGCTTCTCAACTGGTCATAACAGGTGACGCAATAGTCATAAATGACGTCACAAGGCCACTGTGACCAATAATTTTTAATGGGAACCTATGGAAGTGACAGCTCGTTTGAAAGGTATTGAAAATACCTATTCAGTCATACCAATTTTGTTTGGGTTTCGGCTGACTTTGATTGATAAATTGAAGAAATACGATAATTATAGTTTCGCATTTAATTAATAAAGATTTAAGAACCAGTTCTTATAATAAGTGTTCAAAATGTGCTCCATCTACTTCCTGGCAGTAATGCATCCTATTGCTAAACTCTTGTCGTACTCGTCCCAGTGTGTCAGCGGAAATTGCCCTACATTCTTCAACAATTCGTTGTTTCTGAATGTGCAATACTGTCAGGTAGATGTAGCTTGAACCTTAGATTTCAATTACCCCCATAGATAAAAATCTAATGGTGTAAGGTCCGGTGACCGAGCTGGCCATTCGATCGAACCTCGTCGTCCAATCCATCTACCACGATATTCTTCATCTAGGTAACGTCTTACTGCACCGTAATAGTGTGCAGGAGCACCATCTTGTTGAAACGTTGTTTCCAAGTTGTCGAATTCATCCTGGATTATCTTCTAGAATTTCAAGAATTAACGACTCAATATCATTTTGTAACATCTCCAGATACAATTCACCGGTTAAGTTAGCATTGAGAAAAAGAGGCCCAACTATGTGGTTTCCCAAAATACCTGCCTAAACATTTACTTTTCTGGAAATTGAGTATGTTTTCACGAAAGATGTGAGGATTTGTGTCACTCCAATACCTCACATTTTGAGTGTTAACATTCCATTGAGAAAAAGTACTTTCGTCACTAAAACAAATTGTCTGTATGTAGCCTGGTTGTTGGTTCATTTTATTGGACATAGTTTCACAGAATTCTAGTCTTCGGTCGGGGTCATCATCCTGAAAGTTGGTGCACCATTTTAATTTGTATGGATGAAATTTGTTTTAGCCAACACCCTATGTACTGTCCTTTGACTGACTTCACAGATAGACGCAACTTGGGCTGTGGAAGAAGTAGGGTTTACTACCATTTCTCCAATTATGTCAATTTTTTTGTCATCACTAATTGTTGGTCGACCAGATCGTTTGGCATCTTGAACACTACCTGATGCTTCAAACTTCCGAAGAAGCTCCCTCAAATAAACCCTCGATATAGGGCGATCGGGGTACCTCTCATTAAACAGTCGTTCCGCTGCATGGAAATTGTTTCTACATTCACCAATTATTAAGATAGCTGCTACTTTGTCGACTACAGTACGTACCATTTTGCCTATGTAAACACTTAAACGTCTCGTTAAACAATAGCTTAGGTAAATTTTCAAGGTATAAACACTTTTGACAAGTAGAGAATTCAAAAACGTCAACCTTTTTGACAATTAACCAGAGGCGTACTTTAAAATCTTTATTAATTAAATGCGAAACTATAATTTTCGTATTTCTTCAATTTATCAATCAAAATCAGCTGAAACCCAAACAAAATTGGTATGACTGAATAGGTATTTTCAATACCTTTCAAACGAGCTGTCACTTGCCATAGGGTCCCATTTAAAATTATTGGTCACAGTGGCCTTGTGACGTCATTTATGACTATTGCGTCACCTGTTATGACCAGTTGAGAAGCCTACATCCGTTTATTTCCACCCTCCAAATTTCATTATTATAAGTATACCCGTTCAAAAGATACGAGGGGGGGAGGGGACTTTTGACTAGCACTGTATAATTATTGATACCATGCACCCCACGCGTTTTTTTATATAAAATTTTTTTCTTCTTATTTTCTATTTTTTCAGTCTAGTTTTCTATAAAAGCGTGTTTTTTAGTTTTTTCAAACTATTATTTATTTTCCACTTTTTAGTGTAGTTTATTTATGAAAGCGTGTTTTTTTAGTTTTTATTAAACTATTATTTTCATTATTTTTTGCAAACCCCCACATACCAATTTTGAATGGAATCAGACCATAATCACAAAACTCGGCCGCTATTTTAAAGTCGCCATCTCGAATTTTTTCAATTTTTTACGAAAGAATCATAATATTCCGACCCCAAAAACTCCCACATACCAATTTTGAATAGAATCAGACCATAATAACAAAACTCGGCCGCTATTTTGAAGCCGCCATCTCGAATTTTTCAATTTTTTACGAAAGAATCATAATTTCCGACCCCAAAAACCACCACATACCAATTTTGAATGGAATCAGACCATAATCACAAAACTCTGCCGCTATTTTGAAGCCGCCATCTTGAATTTTCCAATTTTCACAAAAGAATCATGATATTCCACCTCAAAAACCACCACATACCAATTTTGAATAGAATCAGACCATAATCACAAAACTCGTCCGCCATTTTGGATCCGCCATCCTGAATTTCACAATTTTGACAATAGAATCATAATCTCCGACTACGAAAACCCTCAGATACCAATTTTGAAGCGAATCGGACCATAATCGCAAAACTCGTACGCCATATTGGAGCCGCCACTTTGTCTTTTTTCCACACAAAAATTCCTTAATGCATTGACACGAGAATTAGGTACACCTGCCAAATTTCAGATCATTCGGACGTCTGAAAGTGGGTCAAAATCGCGCCCAAAGGAGTCGGTTACAAACAAACAAACAAACATACAAGTGAAGCTAATATAAAGCGTGTAAAAATGAAGTTATTTATCTGATAGATGTAGTTCAATCTCCAGCGTGGCTTTAGCCGGGAAAGTAGTTGTTATCTGTTAGACATTCACAAAAAATAACTTAATTTTTATCGTGGATTCTTCAGTTCACAGCAAAATCTTTCTATTCAATATTCAATTGAGAATGTTTCCCTTTTCAACATGAATACCCCACAAGAGGTTATCTTCAACGATGGAAGATAGTGACTGTTGGAAATAATGTTTGGTTTGGTATCTAAATGGTTGTGTACTGTATACTTTTAATTGGTTTATTTTAACTATATTTTTCTACTTAAACAATACAGGTTATAAAAACATGGTGTGTGTTGAGTCTCTAGTGTTCAACTGTCTTTTGGCTCGCGACGTTTTCAGATCGACCGGTGCGACGTTGCCACTTTCATCATGAATTCTGCGAAGATGGTATTTTCCTAACAGTGACTAAAGTTTATCTTTCAGTCGCAGATGATTCCACATCTGATTTTATGAACATCCTGTTCATATTTTCAAACAAATCGACATTTAAATAATATGATAATTTTGGCAACAAAGTTGCATTAGTGCACCAATTTACAATTTGACGCGTATGTATGCCATTTTTTTTCAATTTCTACTTCCTTAAATCCTCACTGGATTGTTTTTTTCCAGCTTTATCTGATCTCTCTCTACCTGGAGATTCTTCCACTCAGATTCCATAGAAAATATATAATGTCATTTCTAAATGTACAAAAGAATAGAGACCACATGTTTCAACCAAATGGAACGAAATGTAGCTCAAATAAACTCAACCAAAGTGGTCGAGTAGTTTCGACATGACGGCTGTTGAAAGATTCAATAAAAATTCAAACATTCCTTTTTTTTTTGCCCATAACTTTGCTTCGGAAAGTGTTTCTCTAAGATGTACAAACAGAAGATCGTTGTCAATTTTAGTTCTTTGGTAGCAAGAAATTACTTCTGACTGAACTTCAGAATATATATTTTTTATATATGTCATTAATACTTGTCAACATTTCTACATCATCATGTAATACAATGTGTTCATAAAAAATTTATAATAAACATTAAATACAGGGTGTCCCAGGACTTCCTCTTTTTCTTTCGGGAATGTATAGATGGGGTCAAAATATCACCAGTACTCCATATAACTTTTGTTCCTAAAAGCCTTCGTTACAAGTTACGGGCCCTCAAAGTTACAAAATGAAAAATGTTTTTTTTTTATAACTTACAAAGTTAATATTCAAAATCATTTAAATTTTGATGATTGACTGAGCAAATGAATTCCTTCGATGAGCTTTCATGCAGAAATCAGTTGTTCTGCTACAAAGTCAGGAACGGACTACCCCCGATGGTCCACACCCCAAAACATCGAAATGACTGGGATTTGTCAATATGTTTTAACAAAACAAGGGTACTTGGACAATTTCCTGAATAAAAGTACTGTGTGCAAAATCGATCAGAGCAACGATTTTGATAAAATGCATTTTTGTTCGACGACATCCAACCTGAGATGTCTACCATTATTCGAAGAGATAAATTTTTAATGAAAATAGAAATGATAGGTACAATGTTCATAACGAATTTTTATCATCAAACACATTCACCCTACAAAACTCATGGTGTAAATAATCAATCCCAAGCCTCAAGAACAAACAGAAATGCAAAATCAGCTACAAAACTGCTCGATATGACCCCCGTCTCTCTCAATACATTTTCTTAGTCAGCAAACACCCTCTCTGCACTTGAAATAGCATGCCAGGGTCGTTTCGTATGGCTTCACAATGTAATGTAATTCTATTCAATAAGGCATCTCTGGTGTGAATAGGTGTAGCGTGAACAAGGCTTTGGATGCCCCACAGAAAGAAATCCAATTGATTTAGATCCGGAGACCACGGTGGCCATGAATATGGCCACCTCTACCAATCCATCTGTTGGGGAAAATCTGGTTCAGATGGTCCCGCACAAACAAACTAAAATGGGGAGAAGCGCCATCATGCATAAACCATATATCTTTCCGGGTTTGCAATGGAACTGTTCCAAAGTCCATTCAAATCGTTCTGAATGAACTCCAAATAACGTTTCCATCAATCGGTCATGTAGAACGAATGGTCCTATAAGATGGTTTTATGATACCATGATGCTAGCCCAAACATTCACGTTGAATTTCCGTTGGTGTTTGGTTTGCAATATCCCATGGGGATTTTCTCTGGCCCATATGTGGAGATAACTGAAACCTGCTTCATCAGTGAATAAAACTCGAGTAATAAAAGTCATATCCTCTCTTTGCTTATCCAGGAACCAATTGGCATATTCTAGTCGTGCTGGAAAATCTTCAGGTGTCTGGGCATGTACCTTCTGGATGTGATATGGGTGGAGCAGTTGTTCCCTAATTATTCTAAGAATAGTGGACTTGGATGTATGGAACTGTTCTGATAGGTTTCTGATGCTCATTGAAGGATCATCAGCGATAGCTTCCAAAATATTTTCCTCCAATACAACGGTAAGCATAGCCCTAGGAGCGCCCTCACCACCTCGTTTTGGCAAAACTGAACCTACAATAATATCGGAATAAAACAATAGGCTCCAATTAATTATCCATTAGACATACCTGTCTCCCTCAAGCTGCGATCGACACGCTCGAACGTTTCTCTTACCGGTAACGTTCGATTGGAAAAATGCTCGGCATACAGACGACGGGCTTCTGCAGCATTACCAAATGCTCGTCCTTACAATGCATGCATATCTGCATATTCGTTGAATGTAAACTGTTCGGCCATATCAAAACACTTCAAACTGTCCTATTAGAATATTGACAATACAATGACAACGCACCACTTAACAAAACAAAATCGCATTCCAGTTGTCATTTTTTATCCACACTAATTTTATTTCTTTCTACAAGGTGTTTTTGTCAACATCTGTGGAAGAAATAGAACATACATTTATTCACCGGATATTTTTCACCTATTTATGTGCAGCCGTTTTTGTAGTTTATTCGTTTGCTTTTTATTAGTTATGCCTTCCGATGTACGTTTTTTCAGCTAAATTTATTATCGGGTTGAAGATTTTCTCCCATGAAATTATACTTATCAGTTGAACTCCTCCACATTTAAGCTGTGAATACGGATTTGCAACATCCAAATGTTGAGTTTCATGAGATTCAGATAACACAACACGAAACGTGCTTATTCCACGCATACATACAAAATTTGGACTGAATTCGATATTTCATAGTGGAGTAGCTTGTTAGTTCAAAAACACCACGAATCTACATAACTTGATAAACTATATTCTGAATGAACCATTCAACTAGGTACTGTTTTTGTTTCGACTTTATCTAGCATATTTTGTATCATCCCTGTTATAAATGTTGTTGAATTAACGTTAGCATTAGTATTTCTACTGTGAAAATTTTTCATTTCAAATAATGGTGGACGATCGGGTTTGATGTCGTCGAGTAAAACTGCATTTTTATCAAGAATCGTTGCTCCGATCGACTTTCTACACGAGTAATTTTATTCAGGAAATCATCTACTTAACCTTATTTTGTTGAAAACTATTGAAACTTATCTGTCATTTCAAAGTTTTGGGGTGTGGACCGTCGGGGGTAGTCCGTTCCTGACTTTGTAGCAAAACAACTGACTCCTCCATGGAAGCTCATCGAAGGAATTCATTTGTTTAGTTAATCACCAAAATTTAGATAATTTTGAATATTCACTTTGAAAGTTATCAAAGAAAAACATTTTTCATTTTGTAACTTTGAGGGCCCGTAACCTGGTAACGAAGGCTTTCAGGAACAAAAGTTATATGAAGTAGTGGTGATACTTTGACCCCATCTATACATTCCCGAAAGGAAAAGAGGAAGTCTAGGGACACCCTATTTCAAACAGAGAGAGTCATCGAGGAACAAAACACGTTTTTTTGCCCACAATAGACCGAAACTATGATATCTTAACGAAATATAACTTGTTGGTTTTGAAATAGTGCTGGAAAAAAAATCCGAAAAAAGATTTTCGTGACTATGCCCCTTATACGCCCTAATGTACTATCATCAATAAGATTATAATTGAACATGTTTATGAGTTCCGATCAATACATTTTCATCCTAACTTTGTCTTATAAAAAAATCGAGAATTAGCAATCAGTGAATTAGTAAAAAAATGCCAAGAAAAGTACCCCAGTGCAGACAAGCATTTTGAAAAAAAAAACTTAGTTTTCGGTGTGCATTTCGAAGGGAGCTGCAGCAAATTTAAAATGGTATGTTTGCGTCTCTCACGCAACCAACGCCTTTGTCCATGTTCTCCATAGATTTTGTTTTTAAGTTTGTGCCAGCACTACCCCAACCGCCACAACCTCAGGTTTGGATAGCGACATCGTCGAAACATTCAGTAATTCGATTCCATTCACGTTTTGCAATCAACTGATGTTTTACGATTCCTTCTCACCGTGTGTGGAGACGTTGATACTAGATCAAATCTCATACAGTATCGGAAAGTATTTATCTTGGGTATGGTGGTTTCATGCGAGCGTAAAGAATAGCTTGATATATGTTGAGAGAGCATTACAATTTCTCCTCGACTCGCTCGAGGAAAGGATATCGACGTCACGACACAGAGATAGGAGAGTCAGGGCGGTCTGCTCAGGACGTCAGTATCATACCAGCAGTAGTCGGGAGAATGAGTGCGCTGCAATGAAAGAGAATTATTGACGATAATTTCACATCAGATAATTAGAACGAATTAAACTGAATCATTGATTCAATTTAATCTGTCGGACGACAGGTAGATCAAAATATCTTTGGTGCTGTGGTGGCCGCGAAAACAAAAGAAAATTCTCAAACATAAACAAAAGCAAACGATATTTCTATAAGACAATAAAATCAAAAAACTTATTTCTAACAGAAAACAATTATTACTTGAATGGAGAGAAAAAAAATATTTACAAGAAAAAACAAATAAATGTGTTAATAGGCGGCATGTTTCAAAAAGGTAATAATTGTCACGGTCTTTTGTTTTCCCAACCACGGCTCGGCAAGAATGAGTCGATTCTCGTGTCGCTGTGCGCTGTGTCGCATTCCACGTGGTCAGTTAATGCGTCGGGTGGGTAACAGGAGGGGCGCACAGCAGTGCGTCTCTTGTTTATGTGGTATCATCATATCATTGCGTTCCTTGTTGCTCCTGTAGATTTCTGTCTATACCCCAGATAAATTGTTTTCGATACTGTATACTGGTATCGCCACTTGTATCGCGACATGTATCGATACAGATCTCACCGTCTCATAGTGGTTCCAAATCCCAAATGGCTGGCCAAATATAGAAGGTATTGTTGAATCGCTACGAAATTTGGTACTCGGAGATTTTAGAAGTCGCTGAACACGAATCTCACGAATCAAATTTTCAAAAACAAGATGGTGGTCTAAATATCGGACCATTTCTTCCAAATTGAATCAATCGCTACGAAATTTAGTACTCGGAGATTTTTGAGATCGATGAACACGAATCTGAAGTCAAGTTTTCCAAAACAAGATGGCGGCCCAAAATGACGGACCATTTTCTCCAAATTTGAATCATACGCTACGAAATTTGGTACCAAGATCGCGGCCTGAAAAATGGCGGACCATTTCTTCCAAATTCGAATCAATCGCTACAAAATTCAGTAGTCGGAGATTTTGAGATCGATGAACACGAATCTGAAGTCAATTTTTCCAAAACAAGATGGCGGTATAAAATGGCGGACCATTTTCCTCAAATTTGAATCATTCACTACGAAATTTGTTACTCGGAGTTTTTGAGGTCGCTTTTGATAGAACGAAAGAATATATTAATACATACATGTATTTGGGATATAGTAGATTGGGAAAGCATGTCAATACAATACACTTTGAATATAAATACTAGTTTATTGAAAATTACATTAAATATAATTTTTCGTACAAAAAATTCAAAAAGACGCTTAGACTTATATAGTCAAATTGCTGTCCGAATCACTATCGTTATTGTTTTGTTTTTCATCCGCGGATAACGTGTAAGGGCTATGGACTTTTCTGGAGAATGCGACCTCCATGACTTTGTACACTTCATTCGCATTATAATCCCAAGTAGCACACAGAGGTCATAATTCGGTTGTACAGACGTCTACTAGACCTTTCGAAAAAGTCCGTGACTTATGTCGCTATGTATGACAATACGACAAAAGGCACACACTTGCGACGTCACATCGACGTTATGAAGTAGTGGTAATGACTTGCCAATATAGACTTATAAAAGCCAGTCGCAAAGGGTCGTTCTATGGTCTTAGTGTAGTCATTATATCATTATGCATGAAGGTCATAATCTTTCCAATATAGTATTACAATATGTATAACATATCAAGAGATTTTATATAATATCAATATAATATATAAGTCAGCCTTCCTTCACATGTTCATGATACTCTGTGACCGTGATAGTTATCGAGATAAAAATGATTTTCTTTTATGTGTCTTTAGGAATTGTTCTGAAACTCTAGTGACCAAGCAAATGCATTTTTACGATCAAAATACAATTCTACTCACTCAAAATTCATGCGCCCCGAAAGTGAAGAGTGATAAATATTTATTTTCATTTCAGAAAAAATATATTCCATTAATTTTTCTCATTAATCGTTGAAATATGTGGACCATATTACGAAAGAAACTTGATTAGCACATCTCCAATGATTTGTGAATTGATATAACACCAGGGTCCCATATTTTATTTTAAATATTTTTTGTTCCAATATTGCTACCAGAATGATGTTATCAATCAATCGAAAAAATGGATGCCGTCCTTCTAGTGTCAAAAAGTTGTAATTACTCCGGTATGTACTATCTTAGAATATTTTACGAGTGTCTCAAAGACATTGCAATATCTTACATAGAAAAGTTGTAATGTGAGTCGCTGTGACCAAAATTAGAAAGTTTTGTTGTACTTAACGTCGTAACTCTATCAAAACAGAAAAGATATACTCTGAGTGCATAAGCATTCCGCTAGTTCCGCCCAATGGTAATCACTAAGAATAACTGACATTTACGATAGAGGTTATGTTGATGTTGAACAGTTATATTTAAATATTTTTTATTTATCACTCGAAGTGCACAAACATATTATTTATGTCTTTCCTTGTTGTGAAAACAATTGAAGGAACTGGATTAACTTCATTTTTTTGCAGTGTCCCGATAGACTGATTGATTATTTCAGATGTTAATTTTGGGGTGAGCACTCATCCTTCCTCTTTATATTTTTCTATACGCTCCAGTTCTTTTGTAAGGCAGATGGAATTTTTGTTTTGGCATTTTAATCATTCATATGGAACTGAATATTCTACATACATAACACAATATACCTATCCAACAAAAATAACATAACCAACAAAAATAATATAACCATAGATACATAATGTTATCATTACGACCAAAGTTCATCAGTTGATAAAACTACATTACATGAGTACAATATGTAGTCGTAGACACGTTTCAAAAATCTATTCAGTAGAACCACTTATGTTCATTGTCATAAAAACCTCACAGCAACTCCTCTTAAGTTCTACTTAACGACACATACAATTTATTTACATACAAACCACAGTACAACTTCATCTCGAGAATTCTTTATTGTACTCTCGTTATATCTACTACACGACGTCATAGGTTATTTTATTTACATTAACTTTTTGGTTCTGAAACATACAAATACGTGGTCTTTATGACGGTATAAGAAGTCATCATGTTAATTTTATGACTCTGTGCTACTTGGGATGTAAATGATTTTTTTATTAATCGAACAACTCCTGTCGCGTGAAACCAACTGCAACCACTTCACTGCTTTTCTCGAGAGCCTGAAAAAATCAATTCAACAGTGAGACAATAATACATAATTAACAAAATAATACTACTTATAATACTTAATGCAATAAAACTTAATGCTCGTACCGATTCTCGCCAAATTCGATTCCAAATATCCATTGTAGATACTCAATGTATCCACAAAAATATAACCCAATATCTCAAAATTGCAAAAGTTAAGGTGTGCACATAAATTTTTTGAAAATTAAAAAATTTCAAATGATTTGAACCCCCTAAGCGAATCTCGCCAAACTTGATAGCAACTATCCTTGTCTCCTAGCGTATTTGTGTAAAAAAAAATTTAGCCCGATATCTCAAAATTTGCGAATGTTAGGGCAACCACAGAAATTTTTCGATAATTAAAAATTTCAATAAATTTTAACATACCAAGCGATTCTTGCCAAATTGATTACCAACCATTGAAATTTGCGAATGTTAGAGCGATCACAGACATTTTTCGAAAATTTCAAAACTTTAGAAAATCTTAACCCCTTGGGCGATTTTGGCCTAATTCAATAAAAACAATCTTTATCCCTAGCCTATTGGTATGAAAAATCAGCCCGATATCTTAATATTTCCGAAAGTTAGAGCGACCAGAAACGATTTTGAAAATTTCAAAGTTTTGAAAAATTCAAACCCTCAAGCAATTTTTTCAAATTCAATACCAACCGTCCTCATCCCCTATTTAGCCTATTTGTAACAAAAAAAGTTAGCCCGATATATAAAAATTTGCGAAAGTTAGAGCGTGCATACATCCGGAATTTTTTTCTAAATGTGATTTTCCGCAGAAACAAAATTTACCGTAACCAAAGGGGCAATTTGGAGCAGCTAATTTTTGGCGGTGTATTACTCAAGAGTATAAAAAATAACGTGACACTTGATTGGTTGCTGAATTATGTTAAATCATTAACTTTTACTCAATGTAAACATAACTTTTTGTCGCCGCGGGCACGAGAATTCACAGTAGATGTTTACATTTTTTGTTGCTCGGTGTATGGTTTATATGAAAAATCCCAATGATATAATAAATGTACTTACTTCCAGGAAGAGATTCCATTCCGAAGAATTCAAATTGCTCAATTTCACTACAAGTTATTTCACTTCTAACACAACGTAATTTTTAGACCGTACCGCACGACCGATGCTACCTGCCAGAATGGTATCCCAACGGCTATAGGTAAATATCTAGTTACATCACACATGCACTCTGAATATGGGGGAAAATACTTTTCTTACGTGTTTTTGCCTCCTGAACACGAATCCGGAAAATGCGGCGGTCTCATACCGTTCCCGAGTTACAGCACTTTAAACAATAAAACTAACCTCATTTTCAAGCACAGTTTTCTCACACAAAAAGCACTCAAAATGCCTCCTCCTTTGGCCAGCATGTACAATACACCCTAAATCACTTATTTTTGGCACAACTTTGCACAGAATATCGTCGTTTTTATCGAAAAAATCATCCTTCCTACACAGTTGCAAATTTCCCTTTCTTTGACAAAAGTCATTCTAAATGTCTTCTGTCAAAGGAACGAAAATTGTTCATTTGCAACTGTGTAAGAAGGAGGATTTTTTCGATAAAAACGACAATATTTTGTGCAAAGTTGTGCCGAAAATAAGTGATTTAGGGAGGCATTTTGATGATTTTTGTGCGAGAAAACGGTGCTTGAAAATGAGGTTCGTTTTTTTTAAAGTGCTGTAACTCGGAAACGGTATGAGACCGCCGGATTCGTGTTCAGGAGGCAAAAACACGCAGGAAAAGTATTTCAGAGTGCATGTGTGATGTAACTAGATATCTACCCGGCTATATATAACACCTACCACTTCCCGACTCTGGATGGGACGTGGGAAATACCCATCTACCCTGCCCAACAGTTAGAATTCCTTTAATATAAACTTTATTTTTCGATTTTTGGCTAGCGATTTGGGATTTGGGGCCACTGTGCGTCTGTGGGGGCCTTAATATTTGGTTTCAGTTTGTTGCGATTGCAGTATTCTGAAAAGGTATTAAGATCTCCTTGAATATTTGAGGCAGTCCTTAACTGCTTTCACTTTCCTGAAGATTTTGGAGCCATTGGCAAATAGAAGTGGAGGAGAGTTGCCTGATTTCGGATACTGTTTTGAAATAACCAAAAAAAAAATTAGAAAAAAAAGCATAAATGAATAACTTCTTCTGTGAAACCTCCATGTTATGGGTTGTCGTAAAACAAGAGATAGTCCGAACAAATATAAGTATCATTGTTTTTTTATGCAATGAGGAAACTTTACCAAGTACATTTATATCTAAATAAAAATGATAATAATAATAATAATAATAATAATTTTTATTCACCGTTTTTGATACACTTGGTATATATGGTAAGTCAGTTTCAAGAAAATTAAGTAAAAATACAAAAAAATAAAAACGAGCACAGGTTTACCTATATAAATATATACAAATACACATATATACTCAATACATAAAAGGTATGCGAGCATTTTACAGCATTCACAAAATTTACCCTAATTAAAATTGGGAACACTGATTGAAATTATTTGTGAGATTGTCAGTTAGGAAATCTTGATAACTATAATAGCATTTCTCTAAAAGAAATTTTTTAATGCAATCATGGAATATCTTATCACTTCTAATTCTTTTGACTACATTTGGTAACTTATTGAAGCAAGTAATGGCATTATAATGAGGGGATTTTTTATAATTTGACATTTAATATCTTATCACTTCTAATTCTTTTGACTAATTTGGGGTTTTGCCTGACAAACATAATACATTTGAGGATGAAGATAGAAGAGGCTGTTAATATTTTTTTATCTATAAAAACGGGACGACAGCTATCTCGGAAGTCCATATTGAAGATTAGCCTTATGACGCGTTTCTGCGCTAAGAAAATTCTGGAAAAATCCCTTGCCCTGCCCCAGGCCATAACATTTGAACTTAGATGAGAATAGACCATGGCATAATATATGTTGAGTAAGCCAGGTTCATCCAAACTGGATTTCAACTGCTTTATGGCATAGTATGCTTTATTCAAGTTGGCACAAATATGATCCACTTGTTTTTCCCAATTTAAATTGTCGTCTAGGTAGGTACCCAAAAATTTTATTTCTTCAGAAGCTTGAATATCATAGTTTGGGCATAGACCATTTGGAATATTTCGTCTGATTTGCTGATGAGTTGCTCAGCGTTTTCACCCGATATAGTTATCGTAGTATCATCAGCAAACATTGTAACATAGCCTTCCATTATGTGTTGAGGAAGATCGTTGACATAGAAGAAATAGTAACGGTCCTAGAACAGAACCCTGTGGCACACCGAGTTTACAGTTTTCGACTCAGATGACAATCCATTGCAGATTACGACCATATCTCTATTTGTCATATAGGATTCTATCCAATTTATCATATTTCGTGGAAACCCGAAGATTGATAGTTTATTGATGAGAAATTCAGAGCACACTGTATCAAATGCTTTTGATAAGTCGAAAAATAGTGAGATCACATATTTATTACTATCAATTTCTGTGTATATAAAATTCAGGAGGTTATAGGAAGCTGTTTCTATAGATTTATGTTTCCTGAATCCATGCTGAGACGTGCATAGAAGCTTATTTGTTTCCAAATGATCTATAACTCTGAGGGCTACAACTTTTTCAAATAATTTGGATAAGGAGCATAGCAAAGATATTTGCCTGTAGTTATCCATCTCGGTGGAATTACCTTTTTTATGTACAGGTATAACGAGTGATTTTTTCAGAACTTCTGGAAAGTATCCTTGAATTAGAGATTGATTCATTAGGTAGGTTAATGGTACAATAATGGCAGGTAATATTTTCTTAATTGTGACGATTGAGAGTTCATCGAAGTCTGCCGATTTTTTATTCTTCATTTCGGATAGGGCTTTTATTATCTCATATTCAGTAATTGGATGGGATTGAAAGGGTTGAATTATATTTACATTTTCAGTAACAGTACAGGGTAAAGACAAGTTTTGCCCGAAGTGATTTGACACAGAAATTTCTGCTGCATTTGAAAAGTATTCAGCAAATAGTTCTGACACTCCATCTGGGTCTGTTTTTAACCCACCATCTTGTTCTAGGGATATTGATTTTTTTAACTTATTTTTGTTTCTTCCTAGTTCTTCATTGATAATCTTCCATGTCTCTCTAGTTTTGTTTTCTGACTGGTTTATTTTAGAAATAAAATATTTTTTTTTGACAACTTTACATTTTGTTTGTGCTCTCGCAATCTTGATTTATACTGTTCAATCAAGTGAGTTTCAGCTTTTTGGGAGTTAGAGAGAAGCCAGAACATTTCCTCCAATTTTTTACCTTCATCGATTATATCACGAGTTATCCAACTTTTATGGTTGGATTTCATGTAGGTCTGCTTCTTTGGACAGGATACATCGAAGCACCAAAGCAGTATGTTATAAAAATAATTAAATGCTTCGTCTATTTGTAAATGGTATATTAGAGTCCAATCCTCATAAATTAACCGATTTTGCAATTCAGCAATATTGTCATCACATAAACTACGTCTCATGTTAGATGAGATTGTATTTTTTATTCTCTGAAATATTTTTTTCTTGGTATACCAGGATATGAGCCAAGTGATCAGCTATATTTGGTTGCACTATATAGCACTCAAATTTTGATTGGGGAAGGCTGGTCACCATGTAATCAATGCATGTTGAACTAGTGTGTGTATTCTTATATGTGAATATTCTGGTTGCACCTTGGGGATTTTTGCTCAGTTGGTACGAATTGAAAATATCAGACAGCAGTTTGGTATTTAAATCCGATTTGTGACAGTTTATATTAAAATCCCCACAAAGAACAGTGAAGTCAGAACGTTCAGATGCAAGGTGGAGTGCTTGTGTTAGACATTCCATGAAGGTACTAATTTTACCGCTTGGTGGTCTGTACCCTGTTACAACAGCAACTTTTGTGTCATTTATGCTGAAGCGAATTGCACATATTTCAATTTCAGATTCAATTGATAGCCTTTTTATTGGTTCTAATTCGGAAAATATTTGTCCTTTTTTAACTAGAATGAGGGCACCACCGTGTTTTTTATTTTTTCTTGCATAGATAGAAGCCATTTCATAGTTACCAAAATATAAATTGTTTACGGGATGGTTATCCTTGAGCCAATGCTCCGATAAGCAAAGGACGTCAATATTATTAGTCTTCACAAACAATTCGATTGAGATATAGTTATTTACAAATCCCTGCACATTAACATGACAAATTTTAGTAGAAATATCACCGATTAAGCTGATATTTTTCTGGAAAATTTTACAGTTTACATTACCCTTCATATATTTTCCGGTTTGTTGTGGAAGTGCCCGTGGAATAAAAAATCACCATCTAAGTTTGGGTTGGTTACATCAATTCCTTGATCAGCATTTCGGAGTTCTTCAGCTAATGAACTAGAAGAATTTTGGTCGGCATTTATTGACTGGTCTGTGGAAAACGATACCTGGGATAATCTCGGGTAGATGTGTTCAGTATTAACATCGCTAATAATTGGTTGCTCTTTTCTTGTTTGGGAAAGTATATGATCAGCTGGCTCGTCTGATTGAACGTGTATGTTTTCAGATGGGTGAGTGGTTTTCGCAGTTTTCTCAGTCAAAGTGAAGTGGGTTTCTGTATGATGTAGTACAGCCTTACATAAGAACCACCTGATTTTTTAAGTGAGTAGCCATCAGTATTATAGTTAGTTCTTCTGACCACTCCATTGCATTCTACTATATTGTGTGGCATTTTTGCTTCATGTTAATATTTTTTCAGTGCCAAATTGCTATTGTATATCACCCTATTTATATTTCTCACATCGTATCTGTAAGGTTCTGTTATGAAGATGATTTGAGGCAACATGGCCTTGTTTGATAGAATCTCATTCAGGGTTCTTATGTTTGAGATATAGTTTTGGAACCACAAAATTATTATATCATTTTTGCTAAGATTTTTGATGATCTCGGGAGTTGTGTCCATCAGCACTTTATCACAGCAGTTTGGTTGAGGTTCCTAGTTTCGGATACAGTGTCCGATATTAGGGGAAATTTTTTGAAATCTGATTATTCAACTTAATGTCCAAACAAATCTCACACACATACTTTTTCTTGTCTGACTTAGCACATTATTCGTGGCTCCAGTTGAAGCACTTCATGCAATGTATTCACTGCTCACCTCGTACGTCTTCAGAGTATAAACCGTAGCAAAACATGCATTTTGTGTCCTCAACGTCAACGTCCATAACCGAGTCGTCATCCAACACTGGCTCACTTCCAGAATATGATGAATCATCATCAATACAATCATTCTTTCCTTTTTGATGTTTTCTTCGTTTTAATGCCTTTTCCAGCCTTCTCTTTATTGGATTCTGCTAATTCAAAACTGAGTTTTGGTGTTCTGCCCTTCCCCTTCAAAGTTTTTTTTCTCTTGTTCTCGCGTACTTTCTTCAAGTTCGTCTATGTATGGCGTACTAGTGATTATTTAGCTAGAGCCTTGTCTAGGTTTTCTCTCTTTCTCAGATCCTGAAGTGCCACTATGACCAGGTAACGGGCTGATGTCCAGTGCATTTCCCTGTTTTGAAGGGGTTTGTTCATTTTGCTTTTGTGGTTGTTTAGTCAACACGTCCTTTGGTGCTGTTGTCCTCTCTCGTTATCTTTCAATAACAAAATCATAATCAGAAAATTCCCCAGATTTTTTTTTTTATGTTCTGGTTCCCACGAAAAGGGATATCCTGTAATGTTCAGAGAACATCGTGGGAACCAAGGGAAAGAAGGTAGGAGTTGGTGTTCTTCTTAAATTTCTGGAGGTTGTATGCCTCGGGGAACACCTCCCTAGGCAATGAGTTCCAAAGCCTCGCTGTTCGTTGGATGAACGAGTCTTTGGAAAGTGATGTTCTGCAGGTCTCCAAAGTGACCACGAAGGGGTGTGATGACTGAACTTGACGGGTTAGTCTCGAAGAGACTGCCAAAGCAGGAACGATTGTTGATATTTCAGAAGAGCATCGCCCATGAAAATATCTATAAAATAGAGACAAATCGCCAACTTTTCTACGGTGTTCCAGACAAGTGAGCGAGTTTGTAAGCGAGGCATCACCGACGAGACGAATTGCCCTTTTTTGGACAGAATCCAATAGCCTCAGGATATGTTTAGGTGCCGCGCTCCAAATATGGGAACAGTATTCCAGGACAGGTCGGATCTGTGCCTTATAGATCATAAGCAGCTGAGTGGGGATGAAATAGCTCTTGGCACGAAACAAAAAACCAAGTTTTTGGGATGCACTTTTGGCAATGGACCTCACGTGATTTTCCCAGGAAAGGTTATTGCTGATAGTAATACCAAGCATCGATATGGATGACTTCAGTGGTATGGTTACTCCTGACAAAGTTATGTTAGGCACAGTGAGATCGGCTTTTTTAGAGAAAAGACATGCTTGTGTTTTGTTTGCATTGAATTCTACCAAGTTATTAGATCCCCACTAGAGAATTGTTGCTAAGTTCATATTTGTATTATTAACATTTCTTCCTCGTTCATTTCTGGTTTCACGGGCTGATATAGGGGCCCTGGAAGAGAAAGCGGTATGGAGGGTACTATCATCGGCAAAGCTGTGTACTGGACATGAAGTTGCTTTCAACAGGTCGTTGATGTGAAGTAGAAATAGTGTTGGTGCGAGAATAGATCCTTGCGGAACACCAGCATTTATGAGTAGAGTGTCAGATGAAACTCCATCGACCACTACATGGAGAGACCTGTTTGAGAGAAAACTAGCAAGCAGAGAACACAGCTGAGGGGGCAAGCCATAAGACGGAAGCTTGGCGAGGAGTCCCTGGTGCCAAACTCGATCGAACGCCTTGGAGATATCTAATGCCACAGCTAAAGTTTCTCCATACTTTTCAATAGATAGCTGCCATATATGTGAGACGTAAGCGAGCAGGTCACCAGTTGATATCTGATGGCGGAAGCCATATTGCCTATCGTTGACAATTCCTGAGTCTTCCAGATATTTCATGAGCTCGATGTTGATGGCTTTTTCCATGACCTTTGAAATAATAGATAGCAGTCGATAGGTCTGTAGTTGCTAGGTAGGGCCTTTTGCCTTTTTTAGGGGCTGGCTGTACTCTTCCAATTTTCCAATTGGACGGAAATACCCCAAATTGTAAGAGTGGTTGAACAACTTGCAAAGAACAGGTGTTAGTTCGGGGCACATTTCTTGAGAACAATCGGCGGGATTCCGTCAGATCCACAGGCTTTGTTGGTGTTGAGACCCAGCAAAATCTTTCTGATAGTACGTTGGCGAAGGTGATCTCGGGCATGTGACTGTCAATAGGTGTAATGTTCGGGGTTGTTTTCCCGATGAATCCAGAGTGGAATTTCCAGCAAATAGGTGCGCAAAGATATTGGCTTTTTTCTGGGCAGTCGTTGCTAGTGTTCCATCTTCTTTGGTTAGAGGAGGAAATGAGCTGGAAGTGAAGTTTCTTCCCACAGCTTTGGCGAAAGACCAAAATGAACGGGATCCGTTAGGACATTCAGCAAGTTTTGATCTTATTTCGGCATTGTGGGCATCTTTTCAGCATTCTATTGTCTCTTTGCATATGCCTCTAGCCTCGACATATGCTGCTCTGGTCTCAGGGCCCGGATTCTTTAGCCATCGATGGTATGCTGCCTGTTTGGAAGCCACAGCTCTAGAGCAGTTTCTGTTAAACCAGGTCTTATCGGATGATGTTCTTCTTTCGGTATTCGGTATGTAGGTTCGCATCCCCAACATGATGATTTCAGAAATTGTCTCAGCACATCGTGTTGGATCTACTGAAGAGAAACAAACTCTCTTCCATGGAAACGCTGAGAAAAATATACGAAATCCATCGACCGAAATCTCTGCAGTGAAACTCTTCAAATAAGCAGGACACATTAGCTTACAGATTTGGAAAGAGTTGATAATTCGGAAGGGATTTTGCTTCAACCACATTTGGATTTGCTGAGAATAAAAGGTTTTAAAAGGTGACATAAATGATAGGTCCAGAGGCTGCATCTTATGTGAGGTATGGGGTGGTATACACAATATTGTGACGTAGTTTGTTCGTGCCATTTCTATAACGTCAATATTTCGTGTGTGGCTATAGTGACCTCGAGTATCAGAAGCACTGGATCATCACGGGATGGTTTAACAAAGTGAATGAAGTGTTGTAGCCATTGGGTAGAAATGTGTTGTTGAATCCAACCGGATGGATGACTTGCAGCGATGGACCCAGGAGGCGCGCCGTCCAACAACTCAGCTTTCTGTTTTTTCTGGGAAAAACGAACGAAGGAGGAAAAATCCACCAGCTGCGATCATACAAAAAAAGACCCTCTTTCAGCAGCAGTAACTGCTCCAACTTGCCTTTTTTCTTTCAAAGTATTACACGAATATTTTTTGATTGTACCGTTGTTATGCCGCTCTCATCAACGTTGAAAACTCTCGCAGGATTATGATAATTTTTTTGTATTTGTGGTTCAAGCGGATCAAAAAATTTTTTCACGTTCTCTGGAGTGAAACCTAGTATTCTCGCTTTTGAGATACCTTGCGGTTTCCTAATACTCAAATTTTGATTGCGTTTCGAAAAACCTTTCAACCATTTTTTTACCAGCAGCTCCACTCTTATGAGAAAAAGGATGACTTTAACCATTTCTTATGGTTTAATATCGCCAAGACCGAGTCCGTAGAACCTCCTATCCATTTCCAAGCAAAATGCAATTGAATCTTCTAATTCGGGAGGAAGTAACGGCTTTCTTCCAATCGAAACTGCAACTAGCTGCTCAGGAGATTTATTGGTTTGTTTAACGTAATCCTCTGAAGTTGTTTTAGGAACAGCAAACAGCTTAGAGGCTTTGAGGTACCCCATTTCATCACTGCGGTCCGCATTGATAGCCCATTTCATCTGATTAGGATTCCATTTCTTATGTTTTGTGTTGACTCTTGGTATTTTATTCTGAAATAAATAGTTTTTCACGTTTATTTACGCTTACTGGTAGACGTGACGATAGAGATACTCCTAATTTCGGATAACCGATAGATGTAGAAGATGTAGAAGTATGAAATAATGAAACAAAATTTAAAAATAAGTATTTATTATCAATATCATTTTTATAAATTATATTTTTACAGTCTTCTGGATCACAACCACATAGAAGTATGCAACTAATATTATTTTTTTTTACAGTAACAAGCTTTTGGTTGCACAGGATTTCTTACAATTACACAATATTTTAAGATCAGTTGGAAATGGGCTTTTGTTTATAAATAAAGGTAGCAAAGTACCATTCTCTAGTTTGTATCCGAAATTCGTAAAATCTAATGTTTCATATTGTGGATTCAATGCATTTTTCCAAATGTATGTTTGAGCAGAAGCTCTAAGTGCATGCAAATGCAAGGCATCTGATGTGCACGGAATTTTCGATAGATTAATATTAGTGCCAAAGCAACGAGAAAAAAATACTTTGTCTAGCTTCATCCGCCGTGTTACCTTTTTTACCCAAAATTTTTAAATACAATCTTTCTAAGCCTTTCAACTCCTTAGTACTTAAATCCAAGCCATTGCCAAGAGGGACTAAAGCATCACGATTTTCTTTTACTTTTATCATTTCTAAACCTTTTTTTTGTGCCAATTTTACTAGTCGTATCACAACCCGTAAATGCGTGTAAAGCAGGTAAAATTTCACAAACCGGGTACGACGCATACTTGTGAGCGCGCGAAATTAACAATAAAAAAACCGGTATAAACAATGAATTTTTTTTAAATATCTATTGAGAATATTATTAACTATTGTATAAAGAATTGAAAAAAATATTATTTATATTTTTTTTTTATATATATATTATATATATTTCATGGGTCAAAAATACCCAAATTTGAGATTTTTCGAACCTTTAAAAATTCATATCTCTAAAAATATTACCTTCATCGTGAGAAGTCATAGGACCTTTTTAATTTGTATTCCAATAGAGAATATATATATATATATATATATATATATATATATATATATAAATAAATTTGTCCGGTTGAAAAATAACAATTCCTTGCAATTGTTTAAACAATTTCGGTTTAAACAATATGGCATGGGGTTGCCCCATGGCAACATGCATTTATATCATCAGTAGGGCAATTTGAAGAGGATCGCATGAAAAAATTGAGGTGGAATAGTTTTCGGTACTCATGCGCCGATTCCTCCTAGTCTATATATATATATATATATATATATATATATATACACACTCTGTTGTGTTTACAAAGTCCCGCGCATCTATGACGTGTACGAAAGAATAAACAGACAGAGTGCATATATATATATATATATATATATATATAAATATTATTATAACAAAACAAAAAAAAAATTATTACAATTCCTTCACTAATTAATCGAAAGGAACTTCGTTCCATCCGGATGTCCCTTGACACCTCTCAAGTTTTTTTTTTTATGTATGACCACGCATAACTTTTTACTGAGACGTCTGATTCCGATAATTCTTCCTTAAATGGATAGGGTGTACTTCGAAGTTGGTCCCATTTGAATTCAAAAGATGAAATCTACCCCTAAGGTTAGCAAAGTGAAGGATATTGATCACTTATCCTCTGAATTCTGGTCCGGTAACCTATTCTATCAGGCATAACTTTGTACTGGGTTCTTCGATTTGGATGATTCTTTTTTATCAGATAGAGTATACCACATAGTTGATTAGGTTTGGATTTCGAATAGAATTATCCACCCTTACGGGTATAAAAATAGGGGATAATTGATTTTTCACTTGTGAACATTGGCACACATATGTAGTTAACATTGACAGATCGCTATTGTCATTATTTTTGTTCTCCTACATCCGTCACAATCTTTATATTCTATGAGAGGATGGAATGAATCATGGAATGATATACAAAGTAATGAAATAAACTAACCAGAACAACAAAAATAATTTATATTACAACAACTAGTAAAAGTAGATAATCATTGATTTTTTTTAAATATGAACAGGATGTTCATAAAATCATTCAGCCGGAAAAGTAGTTGTTTTCTGTTAGACTTTCACAAAAAATAACCTAATTTTTATCGTGGATTTTTCAATTCACAGAAAAATATTTCTATTCAAAATTCAATTGAGAATGTTTCCCTTTTCAACATAGGAAGTCATATTATTCAACTGGTAATAGTTAAAGTAAGGTGGGTAAGTGAGTATTTTGAAAGTGATCAGAAAACAAAAAATTTAAAAATAAAAACTTTTCAACAAAACATTAAACCGAAGAAATACGGGACTGAAAAGTGAAAAATAAAATAAACCTTCTTAGTCTCAATAACAAAGCACCTAAATTAATGTAAGTAACTAATTTTGAGTCGGCGCCAAACGAACATTCGTCGAAGATCATTAAATTACTTCAAAAAAATTATCATAATGTCACCCCGCAACTCGATGCCATCATTTTACGCCTTACCTAATTCATTTGCTTGTTTGTTTGGCGACGACTCAAAATTAGTTACTTACATTAGTTTGGGAGCTTAGTTATTGAGACTAAGAAGGTTTATTTTATTTTTTACTTTTCAATTCCGTATTTCGTCGGTTTAATTTTTTGTTAAAAAGTTCTCCACTTCTAGGATGAGTATTTCTTGATAGGTAACTCCTGTTAATATATAATCACGAAATATAGGGCAAACAATTTTATTTCAAAAAACTCCGCACCAAACGCTTACAGTTTTTATTCCTGTTTTTCTACTAATTTTTTTCTGTTCCCCTTCTTCTCCACGACCTTCGATTATTCCTATTGGAAACCCCTGCCGTAAAAAAGGATGACTCATCAGTCCATGATATTTTAGTTAAATAATCGGGATCTTCATTCGAATTTTGAATCATCTGTTGGCAAAATTCCAGCCTTTTCCTCTCATGAGTCTATGGTTGAATTTCATATGGTTTGTAGTTGTTCTTTTTCAAAGTGCGTTGGATATTGGAGAAACTGTTACCTAATTGATCGGCTACAGTTTTTAAACTACATTCAGAATTTTCTGAAAAATAATACATTGTTTCAAAAAAGTCTATTCGTGAATTATTATGGATAGGCTCACCTTCGAAATGAAGCAGTATATCTAGCTGTTCTTCCTGTTTTTCTTGAACTACACGCTTTCTTCTACTGAAACTGAAGGTATAATTCACCTTCTGGTGAATATTTTTGAATGTATTTTCTGACGGTATTGGACGGTTTGGATACAACACCCTATATGCACTCTTTGCTGCACGTTTATTTTTGTTGTTTTGTATATAACAAGTATATTTGAACTTATTTTCCTTACTGTAAACTATTTTGATTATTCCATTGAAGAAATGTCACTAAACAAACATAATATAGTTGTCATTTTCATAGCTTACTTTAAAAATGTTAACTTCCATAGGATAGGTATTAAGAGTAACAACTAGTCAGAGTAACTATGCTATATTTTTTAAATCAGGAAAAAAATCATTCCAAAAATTCAATAATATACAGGGTATCCCATTATAAAAAAGTTATGCCCTGAAATCTGCAAGGTACGGTATCTCGATAGCATTTCATCAAATTCCATTCATAACCACAAAACTTTTTTTCTATGAGCAATAATAACGATGATAAGTGGTAGGTACATTCCGTCAACTTCCCGACATTTTCTGGCTCTATCAATTGTGTTTCGCATCACATTTCGCAACATAGCGAGATTTAGGCCCGGTTGTTCAATCGAGGATGACCAAGTGATTTGGCTTAAACCAGGATTACTAATTTTGTTTCAGTTGTTCAATACGGGCTTATGAGATAAACCTAGTTTAACCATGGTCTAAGTTAATCTCATGAATTCAGGGGTTTAAAGAGATAATTTGCCGATTCTAACCTATTTGATTGTTTGACATTTCAATAGACATTGACTATTCTGAAAATTATTATTGTGTTGAATATTTTTGTTTTATACCCGACTGCAAAGATGTTCGTAGATATAACAGACGATTTTTTTGAAATTTTTGATATTGCCTCAAGAAGAAAGATACCCGTATTTAGACAATGTACCGTAATTTCGTCTGACTTTAACCCAGCTGGGTGACTTTGGCTCATTTTTAGAAATAGACATTATTAATTATAAAAAAAGTAAGCCTGTTTTTTTATCGGATTGATTTTTTGTGATTCTACTGTATATATACCTGCAACACTGTATTCGATTTAGGAGACATTTGCAACCAAATTCAACTCGCATAAAATTTGTCTGCAACTAGCAATGTCTTTTACTCATTTATGATGATTAAAAATGAAATTACGTTTTCATGGGCAAATTCATTTTCCTTATTTTATCCGTCGGATTACTTTTAAATCACCAAAAATTTAAGCCATGGGTCAAAGCCAGCCCTCAATATGCGGGTGACTTTGCACACCATGTTTTTTTATATATCCACATACAAAGTCTTAATCACATTAATAGCTAAAAAGGGAAACATACTCAATTAAATATTGAATAGAAAGATTTTTCTGTGAATTGAAAAATCCACGATAAAAATTAAGTTATTTTTTGTGAATGTCTAGAAAACAACTACTTTCCCGGCTAAAGCCACGCTGGACATTGACTTCATCTGATAGATATTCTGAAAGGACCCTAACTTGAAAGAAAAAATCTGAAATCGAAAATTTGCATTTTCATTCAGATAGTTATTATTTTTATTGATTTTCTATTCCAGTCTCAATTTGAAAGAGTTTGGTATATAATACCAATTTATTTTTACAAGTTAATCATAGACATTCTTTGAATTCAAGTTAGCCAAAGTCACCTGAAATTACGGTACCTAGAAACCATTTGGAAGAATGGACAGAAGAATAATTTTTGAATAGATTTCGCTTGCCTAAAGAAATCGTCCGCAACTAACAGAAATACAAAAAATCACCCCTCACTACAAAGGCAAAATCGTAACAAAAATAAACTTCCAAATAAAAATCAAATCTTGATTTTTCATACCAAAAACGTTTGACATAAAAACTTAAAATTAAATCATCAAAATGCAAAATGAAAAACTACATGTCTGTTCTCAGGAATCTCAAGCAAATGTTGATTTATTGATGGTTGATGAGTTATGTTTCAAAGATAATGTTTGTTTATATATCTCAATCATATGGGTTTTCTCTAGATTCTACCCCTCCCTTTGTAGTTCCAAGGAAAGTTGGTGTTTTTCTTTCATGTGTATTAATTTCAACTTGTGTTCTTCGAATGATCGTTTTTGTAAATCTACAAAATCTGCTTTGGACAGAGCCCAAGTAGAAATTTCGTCCTTTATTGTTAAGATGCTATTCCTTTTTTTTGGGACCTCCGCAGATGGTATTGTATTCATTACTTACTATAGCCCAAACTTCAATTTTTGCGTATTAGTAACTGCATCCGTTTTTTACATTCTACAATATCTTGGAATTTTTTTTACGAGTGGAATTATGAGTAATTTTTTTCTTAAGAGACGCGTAACAATTTATATAATACACTTGGCTGTTTTTGATCAATTTTTTGTATACTTTTGACAAAACTACGAATTCTTAGATTAAGTTTGATTCAATGTTGATGTTTCTGAACGGTCCGAATGAAGGTACAAGCGGAAAAATGTGTTGCCAACATATGAAAACAATGAGTTAAGGAATCCAGGATTAGTTTTTCATTGAAAAATGCATAACGTTCTAATCCATAGTTAATTAATAATTCGAGTTTAGATAATCAACGGTTTAAACTCGCATTGAACAACCGGGCCTTATAGTACCAAACATTCCACGAATATAATTCTGTAAAATCAAGTGTTTGGGGCGTTGTATAAAACACTCGTTTCTCCACATCACCCCACACAAAAAAGTCTAGAATATTGAGATCAGGTGGTCGAGCGGTCCAACGTATAGAACCATTCGTTTCAATTACTATTGAAAGGCGGAAAATACCTCACTTCAGAAAGTCCATTAACAATTCTTCAACATCATTCTGATGGAATCATAAATACCTTACCCCTGTTAACTCTCCTTGAAATCTTGAATCTTTTCTAAAAATCACTTTCCTTCTTTGAAAGCTGATTTTGTTGCTCCCAATATCTGCAGTTTTATCTGTTAAACATTCCGTTGTTCTTGACTCGTCGGAAAACAATATCAAAGGAACAAAGTCAGGATTAGCAATATTGATCTCAAGTAACCAATCACAATAAACTATTTTCGATTTCCATCATTTTCATACAATTGCTGGTACACTTGATACTTAAACGACCTGAACCTATGCTTTTTCAAAATCTTCCTTGCACTTGAAGCTTATGTAATAAAATTAATAGAAAAACCTTTTTAAAAACAAGCTTTTATTCAAATACCCTAAAAAGTACAAAATAATAGCTTTGGATGTGTGACGTAGGTTATTCCGTGAGTTATAGATTCAAGATCTTGTCGCGCAAAGTTTTCATTTTGAATATAGATGCGACAAGCTTTTGAATCTATAACTCACGGAAAAGGCTATTGACAAAGTTGATCACGGTGTACTATTAACAAAGTTGAATGAATTTGGACTCTCTGATAGCGCACTCAAAATGTTTGGAAGTTATCTTGAAAATAGATTTTTAGTAGTCAAACATAATGGAAATACCTCAGGGAAATATGAAGCTAATTCTGGAGTACCACAGGGTTCCAATTTGGGACCCTTACTCTTTGTTATGTTTATCAATGATTTGCCCTCAGTTCTCAAGTTCTCGAGCTGTTTATTATTTGCAGATGATCTCAAAATTTAAAAAAAAATAGAAACTATCAGAGACAGTGTTATGTTGCAGAAGGACTTACAATATGTTTGCGAGTGGAGTTGTAGAAATAAACTATTCTTCAATCTGAAAAAATGCAGTGTTATGAGAATCACAAAGTTAAGAGAGCCGATAATATTAGATTACATGATGCAAGGAGAGGGGTTGCAGAGCGTTAGGGAAATGAGAGACCTGGGTATTACATATGATGATAGACTATCCTTTTCAAACCATGTAAAAAATATAATTAAATCAGCAAACCATATGTTAGGCTTCATAGTAAGACAAACATCGAATTTTTCCAATATAGAAGCTATAAAGATTTTGTACTACACTCTAGTCAGATCGAAACTTGAATTCGGATCAGAAATTTGGTTAGGAGAATATCAAATTACACTTTTCGAAGTTGAAAAAATTCAAAACAAATTCTTGAGATTTCTGTACTACAAAAAATATCGTATCTATCCTGACTGCAGAATAGTTAGAACAATACAATTGAGAAATGAGTTTAGAATATTGCCTCTGGACAATAGAAGAAACCAAAATATATTAATATTTCTATACAAAATACTGAATCATAAAGTCAACTCTCCTGAACTCCTTTCACGGATCAGATTTAATGTACCTGCAAGAAGAATGGCAAATTCTCTTATGTTTAATATACCCCTAGTTTGCACTACTGCAAGGTCCCCGCTTATAATCATGTTGCGACTAGCCAATACCTTCAACTTATTGATGAATATAGATTGGACAGTTTCATTGAATCCTTTCAAAGAGATCGTTACACAGTATATCAGAAACTTCAATTAATCTCATGTATTAGACTGTAGCCATACAATTCGCATGTAAATTCTTATTTCAATCTTTTTATTCGTGTAATAAGGCCTTGTTGGCCTGTTTGAATAATAAATAAATTAATAAATAAATAACCTACGTCACACATCCAAAGCAATTATTTTGTACTTATTAGGGTATTTGAATAAAAGCTTGTTTTCAAAAAAGTTTTTTTTCAATTATTTCATTTTGTGCTTTTTAGTAAGTACCCCTAACACCCACATACCAATTTTGAATCGAATCGGACCATAATTACAAAACTCGTTCGCCATCTTGGAGCCACCATCTTGAATTTGTGAATTTTGACAAAAAATTAATAATCTCCGACCCCGAAAACCCCTGCATACCAATTTTGAATAGAATCGGACCATAATCACAGAAATCGTCGAACATCGTGGAGCCGCCATTTTGATTGTATGAATTCTGTCAAAAAATTCATAATTTTCTACCCTGAAAACCCCCACATACCAATTTTAATCGAATCGGACCATAAACACAAATCTCGTCCGCCATTTTGTTTTGTTTTTTCTCTCACGAATGCATAATGCATTGTCACGGGAACTATGAACACCTGCCAAATTTCACGTTATTGGAACAACTAAAAGTGGGTCAAATTTAACTTGCAAGATTTGATGACAAACATCGGACAGGTGAAACTAAATAAATGCTTGTAATAATGATTTCTTTTACAACATTTTCCCAATTCTCTCCCAGAAAAAATATTTAATTAATTCAGTTGAGGTCTGTTAACCATTGCGAATCATTTATTATTCATTTTTCTCATACAATTTATGATATTATAAAAAAATATAGCTCATCATCTTGATTCGATCCAAATTTTTGATCCATTTTTCAGCTTCAATACAATGTTAGATTTCAGTTCTATTTCTTCGATGGTTTTATAAGCCGTAAATATCCTGTATCTTCTCAGCACTGTTGCTAGGATTGTCTTCATATTCATCATAGCATACCGGCCACCTGAAATATATATTTATACAATGAATAATATTCCGATATGATCAGACATAATTATGAAGTTGTAGACTTATTACAGGATGCCTGAAACCCACCCCTTGGATAGAGTTTACCATCTGGTGGAGGTAGCCCCACCTGCTGCCCGAAGAGAAGCTGCAGCCTATAAGGAAAGACCTAAATCGTCAACCTCTGGGCGGCACCCTCTATATGGCCTGCAACCAGCATACCAGAGACTCAAGTCAAGGAATAGCTTCCTAACAACCACCGCAGATTCCCAGGAACAAACGAACAAGTCTAGGATCGATTTTTGCAAAGCCACCAAAGACCAACATTGGATGACTCCATCCAAAAACCTAGCTGCTAGGAGAGAGGAGAGTTGGGAGGTCTGGAAATCTCTGAATAGACTCCGAACTGGAACTGCAAGATCTGGGGTCACCCTGAACAAATGGGGATACCCAGTGAGCTCCACCCTATGCGATTGTGGCGCCCCCCAGACGACTCCACACATGTACGAATGCCCACCCAATGCACCCACGAAGATCTGATGTCAGCTCTACCAAACGCAATCGACGGGCAAGACATACAGTTTGATTAATTTAACAATATCTGTATACCTAACTGCTTATTTACCTTCATGGACTCTAAGTTATATATCATGTTAGATGCTTCTGACTCGAATGAATAAAAATTATGAAGCTTACGTAGAAAATGAAATACTGATACACGTGAGAAATGTTTGGCATATATTGTAACAAACTCGAAAAACAGCCCAAGTTTTTTTGAAGGTTGTAGACGTTGTGGTAACTTGATCACTCTCGTTTCGGACGCCAATCGTCGCGATGGACTCGAAAGGATTTCACGACGTTTCGTCTTCAGGGGAATACTGACAAGCCAGGTGCTACTCACTGATTTATATATCTGTCGGTGCAATTCCGCCATGTGTGATGGTGCGTGTGATTTTGCGCGGTGTGGTGGTGCGTGAAGTTTCGCGCCTCTGCAGTCCGCCATGCAGAGCAATTTCTGGTTTCCATACGTTCTTGATCTCAACGCTTGGTTGACTAAAGACGTTATTGGCTTCGTTGTAGGCGGCCTCTTTGAACTTTCGTTTGAACCAATGCTTCTCTCTATGTAGAACGCTTGCGTCTTCCCATAGAACTCGATGGTGCTCAGTCCAGGCGTGGTCAGCAATTTCCGATGTTGTCGGTTCTCCGTGTTGAGTCCATTTCTTGTGCGCATCCAATCTTACCGATAAAGGCCTCTTTGTCTCTCCAATGTAGGAATCTCCACATTCACATGGAACTTCATGGATACAAAACTTATTGATTTTATTTCTGTTGTCAGGTTTGGTCTTGGTAAGGAAACTCCGTAAAGTACTGCCGGATTGGAAGCAGCTTTCAATGTAGAACTTGTTTCCGATCCTTCTGATCTTCTTTGGAGACAATACAATACAATGTTTTCATTTCCTGAGACTTTACCAGCATGGGGATCGCCAAATACAAAAAATAAAATTAAGTCATGAAACTTAGATGTTCATGTAAGAATTCAATGGGAGTGGTAGAAGGGAATCACATAGAACAAGTAAAAATAGTATACACAATAAAATAGTACCTAAGCAAACATTCATAATGTCGAACAGCCGGATCAGTTGGAAAATATTAATCTATTGAGTAGGAGGCATTTTTGTAGAGAAGATTTCTGACATTATTTCTGAGATTAATGAGATTACAAATTTTCATCATGAATATTGGAAGTTTTCTATTTAGTTTTATAGACATGATATGAGGACTGTTAGATACAGAAGACACCTCTGATGTACGGAAGGTGGGTCACTGTGCTTTGTTGTTGCTCTTCAGATGTCTTCGTTTTCTGGAGTTGTTTCAATACTTCAAGGAGTTTCTTGGGGTATCCATTCCGGTGAAGGTTCTCTCTGATATGGCTTAATTCGGCATCTAGTGACTCCTCGTCAATGCATATGTGCATCGCTCTTTCTACCAATGTTCTCACGATCCCTCTCTTTGTCGAACTTGGATGGTTGGAGCTGTAGTTGAGATACTGTCCCGTATGTGTTTCCTTTCTATAGACAGAGGTGTGGATGTCATTGCCTATCCTTTCAACGTTCACATCGAGAAAAGGTAAGGCACTGTTGGTTCCTTTTTCTATCGTGAAATTGATCGATTCCCTGATGCTGTTAATTCTTGAGAGGGAATCCTGAAGATGTCTATCTCCGTGATTCCATATCCAGCTCTGTTTTTTTTTCTGCGTCCCGTATAGCCAATTTTTTGAATCACTCCATGTATATGTTGGCGATAATCAGAGAAAGTGAAGATACCATCGGGAGTCCGTCCTTTTGAGAGAAGAATCGGTCCATTTCTTGAAAATATGAGTTGTGTAGGCAGCACTGCTGCAGTAATTCCAATATTGCTTGGATGGGAAGGTCGGTCCTCTCGTGGAGCTGGTAATCCCAATTGCTAACCACGCCTAGACTGAGCACCATCGAATTCTATGGGACGATGCAAGTGTTCTACATAGAGAGGAGCACTGCTCCAAATGAAAGTTCATGTTACAGAATTACACGCATCATTTCACCGACAGACATATAAACTAGTAAAAAGCACCTAAGCTCGTCAGTATTCTCCTGAAGACGATTGCAGATACAAGCATTCGAAACGTCGTGAAAACCATTCAAATCTTTCAGGACGATGGACGTCCGAAACGTAAGTAATCAAGCCACTGAAGGTTATGATATTTGTAACGTTCGCAGATTCCTTTGGCAGCGTTTACGAGCCATATCAACTGATACCCATCAAGTTGTCGTCAAATTCGAATACCATGATAAGCAAATTTCATTCTACAGAAGAAGAGGGTAGTGAAAAAAATCATGAACATAGATGGTGAGAAGTGCAAAAAATATGCCGATAGTTCAATTCCTATTCAAGTCAACCCCAGCAGAGTGCGTGATCTCAAAAATTTGGAGAATTAGTCACTTGATGTATAGAAATTTTGGAAAAAAAAGTGAAGCAATGTTCATTCAGTGAACTTTCAGAAAGCCTAATCTACGATCAATTGTTCAGAAGGTGCAGGGCCTTATCATTGAGGAACAACATGTTTTCTTTGCTGAAAGGGAAATTGAAACCATCTTGATGATATTCCTTATACATTTCTGACTCTATGGACGATCGAATTCAGGTTGACTCTATTAACACGGACTTCAGCAAGACTTTCAATAAAATTGATTATAATATACTAATTTCCAAACTTGCTGGAGTCGAGATCATACATTGCTGTAACATCAGGAGAAGGATCACCTTTATAATTTTTTATAATTATCAACGAAGTAGAAATAAAAATCCGAACTGGAGTTCGAATGGAGTATATAACCTGAAAGACATAAATTCAGTAAGAATACATTTGGCATTATCTCTTCAGAAAAATGATGGATTATTACAGATTTAGTGTTCATGTTCTAAATTATCAACAATGACTTGGATGCACCTCAAGTCCTGTACTTCAAAACATGTACCACCTAGAAGCAACAACTATATTTTTTTTCTAGTATACTTTATAGAAATACAAATTTGGGTCAAAATGCCCTCATTCCTCGGCTCAGTGATAGCTCCAACAAATATTGTTCTGAAATAGACTTGTTCATCACTCTCACTTTCGAAATCTACTGCCAAACATTTTTTTTCTGTCTAACATTATGAAACATTCGTAATTGATATTGACAATCCTCAGATATAAATAAAATCTCAGAAATTATACCACCATTCTCAAACACCATCATAAATTCATTCTGTGGAAGTATCTGAGTTTATTGCCACTGAAACTTTATACGTGGAAAATCGACTCACCAATACAATTCCGAGGTCCGTATGAGAATGCTACGTAAGCGCAAGGATGTCTCTGAGCCACATTTTCTGGTAAAAATCTGTCGGGGTCGAATTTCAGAGGGTCGGGCCAATATTTCGGGTTTCTGTGGATATGAACAGGACCAAAAAATGCAGAGGCGCCAGCTGGAATAACGGCTTCACCTTGAAAGATTGAACATGCAGATATCGATTGATCATGAATATTAAGAAATAAAACAGTCGAGTCGAGTATCTCATAGTGTTCAGTACTACTGCATAATATATCCAAACCATTTTGTTTGAGGAGCTAGAGAAGCTCGCATTCCAAAGAGATTAACTTTGGGAAAGAGTCCTCACTGTACAATAGTGAATTCATCTAAAAGATAGGAAAAGTGTCGACTTCCCAATAGATCGGATCGAAGGTTAATTTTACGCCATATAGAAAAATCGAATTAAACGGTTTTCTTCACATGAAGGATTCAATATAAAATTGAACCAGAAAATGGTAGATCTCAGGTGAAAAACAACTACTTTCCTGGCAAATACCACGCAGAACATTGAATGATATTCACCTGAAAATCCATGCATACTTCCATATAATATCAATGGACATTGAATGCAAATGTTTCTTTCTGATAAGCTCGATTATGTTTAATTTATGTCGTGTTCACCTAACAATCCGCATACCGGTTTCAGGCTTCTTGGCCCTCATCAGTACGGAGCAGTCAACCAGCCAAAGGTGCAAAGAACTCTGGCTGAAGTGAGACACAACGTAAACAAACCATCATCGATCTTGTAACACCTATAGGTACGCCGGAAAAGATAAACTTTAACTGGCGGTACCTAGTGACAGAAAGAAACACTCCGAAAATCACCCACCTCGATAGGTTTCTAAATAAAAGATTCCTTCTCAGTAGGAGTGGCAAGCCCGTCTAGCATATAATGAAAGAAAAGTGCCATGTGAAGTGGAATGAATAGAAAATCGAATTAAACGGTTTTCTTCACATAAAGGATTCAATATAAAATTGAACCAGAAAATGGTAGATCTCAGGTGAAAAACAACTACTTTCCTGGCAAATACCACGCAGAACATTGAATGATATTCACCTGAAAATCCATGCATACTTCCATATAATATCAATGGACATTTAATGCAAATGTTTCTTTCTGATAAGCTCGATTATGTTTAATTTATGTCGTGTTCACCTAACAATCCGCATACCGGTTTCAGGCTTCTTGGCCCTCATCAGTACGGAGCAGTCAACCAGCCAAAGGTGCAAAGAACTCTGGCTGAAGTGAGACACAACGTAAACAAACCATCATCGATCTTGTAACACCTATAGGTACGCCGGAAAAGATAAACTTTAACTGGCGGTACCTAGTGACAGAAAGAAACACTCCGAAAATCACCCACCTCGATAGGTTTCTAAATAAAAGATTCCTTCTCAGTAGGAGTGGCAAGCCCGTCTAGCATATAATGAAAGAAAAGTGCCATGTGAAGTGGAATGAATAGAAAAATCGAATTAAACGGTTTTCTTCACATAAAGGATTCAATATAAAATTGACATGGCACTTTTCTTTCATTATATGCTAGACGGGCTTGCCACTCCTACTGAGAAGGAATCTTTTATTTAGAAACCTATCGAGGTGGGTGATTTTCGGAGTGTTTCTTTCTGTCACTAGGTACCGCCAGTTAAAGTTTATCTTTTCCGGCGTACCTATAGGTGTTACAAGATCGATGATGGTTTGTTTACGTTGTAGTCTCACTTCAGCCAGAGTTCTTTGCACCTTTGGCTGGTTGACTGTCCGTATGATGAGGGCCAAGAACCTGAAACCGGTATGCGGATTGTTAGGTGAACACGACATAAATTAAACATAATCGAGCTTATCAGAAAGAAACATTTGCATTCAATGTCCATTGATATTATATGGAAGTATGCATGGATTTTCAGGTGAATATCATTCAATGTTCTGCGTGGTATTTGCCAGGAAAGTAGTTGTTTTTCACCTGAGATCTACCATTTTCTGGTTCAATTTTATATTGAATCCTTTATGTGAAGAAAACCGTTTAATTCGATTTTTCTATTCATTCCACTTCACATGGCACTTTTCTTTCATTTACGCCATATATTCGTTAGTTTCGCGGATATGGGGAAAATGGAAGTAACTTAAATATCAGAAATAGGAATATGAAGCAATTTTTTCCTATATGTCGTTGGAAAAAATCGAGTGAGCTGAAATTGTTCGGGACTTTTTGAGGAAGAAGAATCTTGATATTGCTCTCCTCCAGAAAACCTATATGAATAGACAGTAAGTTGGATAATACATCATTTGAATCCACATGTGAAGCTGAAGAAAAAGGTGGAGCCACGTTATTATTTTCCAGAGAACAGCTAGGGTAACGCCAAGAAGCTGCTGCAGCGAGGTCATGCAAACTGGGTAGTAATTGACAACATGGACTATCAAACTTCGGGAAGATTCAAAAGGCACTATATAGTGCTTTTCAAAAATCCCCTCTCCCCCTCTTATTTTTGGAACGATTATACATAAACAAGTGAAATTTGGAAACTGAATATTAAAGGTTGTAAACTTCCCTACTAGTGATGATAAATGACGAAATCGTCAAAGATGACGTCACAAGGCCATTGTGACCAATTATTTCGAATGGAACCCTACGGCAAGCGACACCTCTTTTAAAGTATCGAAAAAACCTTTTCAATGATACTAATTTTGTTTGTGTTTATGGCAGTTTTGGCAACTCGCTTTTAGAAAACGCAAAGCTGTGATGAATTAAATCAGTTAATACTAAAATTCCAAATTCAAGCTCCGCCTCTGGATAGTTGTCAAATAAGCTGACGTTTTTGTTAGTCTCCCTAATTCGACATTTTTGTAATTGTCCAAGTTTTTGTACATTCAATAATTTGTGTATTGTTGATCGAACGTTTAACTGTTATGGCAGCTTTTGGTACTTTTAATATTTTTGCACTTTTTAATAATTTGTTAAACTGTTGTGAGCCGAACGTTTAAGTGCTGCAAGAAGCGAAATGGAACGTGCTTAAGGTGATAAAGTAGCAGCGATTCTAATTCTTGGTGAAACTGGACAAAATATTCATGCAGCAGAACGCATTTTTAATGAGAGGTTTCTCGATCGCCCCTTTTCGAGGACTTATTTAAGGGAGCTTCTTCGTAAGTTTGAAACAACGGGTAGTATTAATGATGCGAAACGATCTGGCAAACCACAAATTTCTGATGAGAAAAAAATTGATATACTGGCAGAAGTAATAGTTAATCCTACTTCTTCAACAACTAACGTTGCATCTACCTGTGAAGTCAGTCGAAGTACAGTACACAGGGTGTTGAAAAAAAACTAATTTCTTCCATACAAATTAAAAATGGTTCATCAACTCTCAAACGACGACCCAGACCGAAGACTAGAATTTTGTGAAAATATGGAATCTCAAATCAACCAACAGCCAGACTATGTCAAAACAATTTGTTTTAGTGACGAAAGTACTTTCTATCTAAATGGAAATGTAAATACACAGAATGTGAGGTATTGGAGTGACGCAAATCCTCACTTGTTTCGTGAAACACACACCCAATTTCCCCAGAAGGTGAATGTTTGGGCAGGTGTCCTGGGAAACCACATCATTGGGCCTCTTTTTTTAAATACTAATTTAACTGGTAAGGTTTATCTGGAGCTGTTGCAAAACGCAATAGAACCGTTGATTCTTGAAATTTTGGGAGATAATCCAGATGGATTCGGCAATTTGGAAATAACATTCCAACAGGATGGTGCTCCTACACACTATTACAGTGCAGTAAAATATATTTGGATGAGGAGTATCGTGGTAGATGGATTGGACGACGAGGTTCAACGGAATGGCCAGCTCGATCACCGGACCTCACACCTTTGGATTTTTTTCTGTGGGGGTACTTCGAATCGAAGGTTAACGCCACTGAACCTGACAATATTGACGTTTTAAAACAACGTATTGTTGCAGAATGTGAGGCTGTTGTCGCAGACACATTTGCAAAAGTTCGAGAAGAGTTTAAAAATAGGATATTTCACTGTCAGGAAGTGAATGGAGGTCACTTTGAGCAATTTCTCTGATTCTTAAATCTGTAATTAATATCATACTGAATGGAATTTAAATTTTAATGTTCACTAATGAGCCATTAAAACTGCCATAAACACAAACAAAATTGGTATCATTATATAGGTTTTTTCGATACCTTTTGAAAGAGGTGTCGCTTGCCGTAGGGTTCCATTCAAAATTATTGGTCACAATGGCCTTGTGACGTCATCTTTGACGATTTCGTCATCTATCATCACTAGTAGGGAAGTTTACAACCTTTAATATTCATTTTCCAAATTTCACTTGTTTATGTATAATCGTTCCAAAAATAAGAGGTGGGGGGACTTTTGAGAAGCACTGTATAAGGTGGATAACACACAAGTTCGTTTACACTGTCAACATCGCGCTCCGACATAAATTGGTTTTTTTGTTGGAAGGGGTGCGCTAAGAATTGTAAAAATTGGTGAAGTGCCTGGTTTGTGTATTATCTATGCCCAAGCAAAAAGCAATGGATGAAGATTGTATGGTTGTCTAATATGCTGATGACAGAGCGTTGTTAAGTAATTCGATGAACGTCCTAATGGCGGTTGTTCATTCGCAAATTGCAATGAAGGACTTCGCCGAGAAAGGAACGGCGAATCTCAATGAAACGCAGTCATTGGGACGTGAAAAGCGAAACCCGGTGAGTTGCGCGACTGACTCAGGAAGGGAGAATCAATGGTCAACGCAAGTATATCTTGGCATCGCCACAGATCAGCAGCTCACTTTCACATGCAGAGAAAGGTAACAATAGAATCATTTAACATATGTAGATATCCCTATTTTTTTTTTCATTTCATCCACAAGGGAACTTTATGTTGATTGTACTGAAGATGACTTGATAAAAAACCGAAACTTCAGTTAAATAACAATAGTTGTTTCATTAATTGAACCTTACCACAACAAAATTAACATATTAAAAATAGTGTTCCTAATTATAATTCGAAAATATGTTTTTAGTTACCAAGATCTATATCTTCGCCTATATTCCTTAAGAAAAATGCTGCTACTGGAAATACCCTCAAAGATTCCTTGATCACTCGATCCATATATTTCAGATTGGGTAAGTCGGATGGTAGTACAGTTCGATCTGGACCAATAGTATCGACAATTTCTTCAAAAACTCTTTGCTGAAAATCAATATTGATATACTGGAATAATTGAGAGGAATTTGAAATAAAATTAATAATGAAAACATATTATTTTCAAGGTTTCTTTCAGTTACATCTTGGTTGAGAAAATGGGTGAAATTCCCTTTTTTATATTTCTGCTCCGAGAACATATCTCTCAAATGTTCAGATGATGGCTGAAAAATTATCTACGTTTCAAAAAACATCTATACGGCCATTATTCTTGTATTCTCCTCATCTGCATATAAGCAATTGATAATATGAATTCCAGATTTCTAGGAGAGTATGTTGTGTTAATAGTAGTGGCGATAGTCAAAGAAAATATTTTCTACATAAAGGATTCAATATAAAATTGAACCAGAGAAAGGTAGACCCTCAGGTGAAAACAACTACTTTCCCGCAATACGCAGAACGTTGAATGATATTCACCTGAAAATCCATGCATACTTCCATATAATATCAATGGACATTGAACAAATGTTTTCTGATAAGCTCGATTATGTTTAATTTATGTCGTGTTCACCTAACAATCCGCATACCGGTTTCAGGCTTCTTGGCCCTCATCAGTAGGAGAAGTCAACCAGCCAAAGGTACAAAGAACTCTGGCTGAAGTGAGACACAACGTAAACAAACCATCATCGATCTTAACACCTATAGGTACGCCGGAAAAGATAAACTTTAACTGGCGGTACCTAGTGACAGAAAGAAACACTCCGAAAATCTCCCACCGATAGGTTTCTAAATAAAAGATTCCTTCTCAGTAGGAGGGCAAGCCCGTCTAGATATAGTGAGAGATAATGCCATGTGAAGTGGAATGAATAGAAAAATCGAATTTAAACGGTTTTCTTCATAAAGGATTCAATATAAAATTGAACCAGAGAAAGGTAGATCTCAGGTGAAAACAACACTTTCCCTGGCAAATACCACGCAGAACGTTGAATGATATTCACCTGAAAATCCATGCATACTTCCATATAATATCAATGGACATTGAATGCAAATGTTTCTTTCTGATAAGCTCGATTATGTTTAATTTATGTCGTGTTCACCTAACAATCCGCATACCGGTTTCAGGCTTCTTGGCCCCTCATCAGTACGTGGAGAAGTCAACCAGCCAAAGGTACAAAGAACTCTGAAGGAGACACAACGTAAACAAACCATCATCGATCTTGTAAATCCTATAGGTACGCCGGAAAAGATAAACTTTAACTGGCGGTACCTAGTGACAGAAAGAAACACTCCGAAAATCTCCCACCCTCGATAGGTTTCTAAATAAAAGATTCCTTCTAGTAGGAGTGGCAAGCCCGTCTAGCATATAGTGAGAGATAAGTGCCATGTGAAGTGGAATGAATAGAAAAATCGAATTTAAACGGTTTTCACATAAAGGATTCAATATAAAATTGAACCAGAGAAAGGTAGATCTCAGGTGAAAACAACTACTTTCCTGGCAAATACCACGCAGAACGTTGAATGATATTCACCTGAAAATCCATGCATACTTCCATATAATATCAATGGACATTAATGCAAATGTTTCTTTTCTGATAAGCTCGATTATGTTTAATTTATGTCGTGTTCACCTAACAATCCGCATACCGGTTTCGGCTTTTGGCCCCTCATCAGTAATGGAGAGTCAACCAGCCAAAGGTACAAAGAACTCTGGCGAAGGAGACACAACGTAAACAAACCATCATCGATCTTGTAACACCTATAGGTACGCCGAAAAGATAAACTTTAACTGGCGGTACCAGTGACAGAAAGAAACACTCCGAAAATCTCCCACCTCGATAGGTTTCTAAATAAAAGATTCCTTCTCAGTAGGAGTGGCAAGCCCGTCTAAGTGAGATAGAGGGAAAAGAAATCGATTAAGGTTAAAGCGATTAATATAAATTGAACTCAGGGAAACATTCTGGCAATAACTTAGATATTCACCTGAAATTATGATATTCCATATTTATCAGATTGAACGTTTTCATGATTATGTTTATTTAAGTCTTTATCTGCATAGGTGCTTTGCCTCATCAGAGGAGAATAACCAGCCAAAGTGTCAAAGAACCTGGCTGAAGTGAGATTATTAATCGTTTACGTGAGACACAAAGTTTACGTTGTCTCACTTCAGCCAGAGTTCTTGTACCTTTGGCTGGTTGACTACTCCGTACCGATGAGGGCCAAGAAGCTGAAACCGGTATGCGGATTGTTAGGTGAACACGACATAAATTAAACATAATCGAGCTTATCAGAAAGAAACATTTGCATTCAATGTCCATTGATATTATATGGAAGCATGTATGGATTTTCAGGTGAATATCATTCAACGTTCTGCGTGGTATTTGCCAGGAAAGTAGTTGTTTTTCACCTGAGATCTACCTTTCTCTGGTTCAATTTTATATTGAATCCTTTATGTGAAGAAAACCGTTTAAATTCGATTTTTCTATTCATTCCACTTCACATGGCACTTATCTCTCAAAAATTTTGTTATTTCACATCACTAACAGAATATTATTCAAAATTACATTTCATATAATGAGTCGTATTAACAACTTCCGAAAGGAAAGAATGGAAATAAAATACCTGTATTTCTGGATGCATCCCCAACATCATGAGAATGCAATTCATTGAAGATGCAGAAGTATCACTCCCCTGTAAAAATATAAAATAAATAGAAAAAGTTAAAAAAACTAAAAAACACGCTCTTATAAAAAACCAAACTGAAAAAATAGAAAATAAGAAAAAAAAGTAATTTATTTAAAAAAAGGGTGGGGTGCATGGTATCAATTACCTCTGATCTGAGACATTTCTTACTTTACTGCCCTAGATGTGTAATGTGCTATATAATTATTGATACCATGCACCACACGCTTTTTTTTAAATAAAATATTTTTTTTCCTATTTTTTATTCTTTTAGTTTGGTTTTCTATAAAAGCGTGATTTTTAGTTTATTTAAACTATTATTTATTTTTAACTTTTAAGTCCTTATTGCAATATAAACGTGTTATTTCAGTTTTTTTGAACTATAATATTATTTTCAACATTTAAGTCCATATTGCGTGTAACGTGTAAAAATCTTCGACTCCTAAAACCCCCACATACTAATTTTGAATAGAATCACCAATCACAAAACTCCGCATTTTGGAGCGCTATTTCGAATTATCCAATTTTGAGAAAGAATCATAATTTCCGACCACGAAAACCCTCAGATACCAATTTTGAAGCGAATCGGACCAATATCACGAAACTCGTCCGCCATTTTGGAGCCGCCATCCTGAATTTTTTTCATTTTGACAAAAGAATCATAATCTCCGACCACGAAAACCCTCAGATACCAATTTTGAAGCAAATGGACCATAATCAGAAAACTCGTCCGCCATTTCGAATTTTCCCATTTTGACAAAAGAATCATAATTTCCGACCACGAAAACCCTCAGATACCAATTTTGAAACGAATCGGACCATAATAACAAAACTCGTCCACCATTTTGAAGCAGCCATCTTGAATTTTTTCAATTTTGACAAAAGAATCATAATCTCCGACCACAAAAACTCCCAGATACCAATTTTGAAGCGAATCGGTACCATAATCACAAAACTCGTATGCCATATTGGAGCCGCCATTTTGTTATTTTTTTCACACAAAAATTCTTTAATGCATTGTCACCAGAATTATGTACACTTGCCAAATTTCAGATCATTCGGACGTCTGGAAGTGGGTCAAAATCGCGCCCAAAGGAGTCGGTTACAAACAAACAAACAAACATACAAGTGAAGCTAATATAAAGCGTGTAAAAAAACGGAATGCAATAGTGAGCAGATGAAAAAGATATTTGAAAAATAACGACGGCATTGATATGACTCAATAGTTACATTTGGTCGAGTTGGGGTAGATTCTTTAATGTTCCGTTTTTTTCCACGTTCTAGAGAAAAATCCCACGAACAAAATATATATATATATATATATATATATATTTAAGTATATATATATATATATATATATATATATATATATATATATATATATAAATTTAGATATAACGACTGAAAATTGGTATGAACACTTGCGCTGACTGAAGATCCCGATTATTCCCCACTGTTTATATATATATATATATTTGTACGAAAATTAAAGGGGGTCTTTCTTGTAAACAAACGCTTATGGCCTTTCCTCAAGAAGTTACACGCTTCCAAAAAATTTTTTTTCTTGAAATTGCTGAAGAGTTGAAGAAATGGCATTTTGTGGGCATGTTCTATCAATAAAAAAGCTACCTATGAAATTTTTTTTTAAATTTTGTTGTGATCTTTCAAAGAGGTGATGCAACCCCTTTCCATTTTTCACCACTCCTTTTCAACGGAACAAAATTTCTCAATTCAAATATGTGTTGAAAGAACAATTCATTGCAAAACTTTTTTCAACTCTTTGGTTGTGTCCGTAAAAGCAATAGTTTCCCAATAAAAAAATAAAATACGACATTGTGCATGAACGGATCTTCTGTAAATGGAATCGAAAAAATCTAGTAGGTGGCTGTCACGTTTTGTTTGCACAACTTGTGACTGCAATCGTAGTATTTTAAAATCGAAAAAATCTAGTAGGTGGCTGTCAAGTCGCTTTGATTTCTATGTGGTAGTTGAAAGTTCAATTGTGTCTTTTGAATCTTCAATATGAACAATTACACTAACGCTGAAATAACCGATCACCGATTGTATCCTTGCCATACAGGGCCGGATTAAAAGGTGTAGAGGCCCTGGGGCAACAAAGGAGTGGAGGCCCCTAATTATTTTTCAAACAATTTTTTTTTTATTTATTGTGGAGCAAATCAAATTATTTTGACACGAGCATATGTAGGTATAATAAAATACAAGAAATAAATTAAATTACAGCGTAAACGAATGGATTCTCGCGAGATTTTTTCGACGAAAAATCATTGATGATTTCGGTCAAATTCAGCATCCGGAGAAAATCATTCTCAATGCTAAGAAGCGATAACTTTGATAGGCGGCTTTGTCTCATCGTAATTCGCCTATTTTGTTCATTTTGGAAAATGAGCGCTTTCCAGTGCAATTTGACATTATCACATTCTCAGTTGTAATATCACAAGAGAGTGAAAATAATTCGACAGATTTGCGAAAACTTGTTGCCAGGCAATAGACAAGAGAGACCAACTGGCTCGAGTGGCTATTGCCAACAAGTTGGAGAAAGAAATCTAGATAATTATTTTCTACTATATCGACCTCTCGTGTGGTATTCTTTAGATTATTTATTGATGTAACGATCATAAACACATTTCCTTGCAAAATTATATAATATACTAAACCGGTTTTGATTCAGTTCACACTTTTCATGCGAATTGATGACAGACGTCAAATTAAAAATATAGGTTGTCAGACAATAAAAACAAAATACCTCAAATTATTCCCGCGACAATTTTCTAGGTAGAATATTCCCACTATTGATTGGCCAAAACGTATATGAATTATTTGAATTGAACGTTTCCATTGGTTTCTAGCAATGTCAAAAAATAATCAGTGTAATTTCAATGTTTGAGAATGTAGCTCTGAAATTTGGGTTTTCAAGAATTTGATAGTAGAACATCTTAGATTGGTCTTTTTGATAGTCCTTTTTCAGAAGGATTTACATTTGTTGCGGAATGTCATCCTTCTCTTAGACTCACACTTTCAGATTTCGGGGATTTCTCTGTTACAAGCGCGCCACTCAGCGGACACTTGTCAACGCCAATAAATAGGAAAAACAGGTAAAGACGGGCAAAGTGTTTGTAGAATCGGCAGAAAAACAGTCAACGGAATTTGAACTTTTGTTCTATTATGGAATGCGCACAGGGCTCTTATAAATAATTTGATGCAATTATATTCAAAAATTGAAATATTATTTTCTTTTGCTTATGATTATTGAATTTCATTATGTATCTAGATCGCTTGTGTCATTCTTAGAATACATCGACAGAAAATCCTTCATTTGATAAAAAAAAATGTATATTTTTTTTTAATTCAATTGTTTTTGTTTTTACAGCTAATTTCGATACGATATAATATTTTGTATAATAGTATGATGTTTTACTTGGTGATTGTTTCTCGCATATACACATGATTCATCAGATCGAAGTTTAATATTAACCATGGATTTTGACAAGAATACGAAACATGCTTTTGAATGTTTAAAACGAAAAATGAGAGGAAAAAGTGGGAGAACTGCTCTTTCGTTGTCAGATTTTTCATATATAATTAAATTTTTTGTCGAACACTTGAAATCATCACAATAACTGTTATCTTTGAAAAAATACCTCAAAACGTCATATCTCACCGCTATCATGAATATTTCCACTTCTTCCTTAAGTTCTTCTTCGGTAAAATTAGAGTTCTCCATAATCAAATCCAGAAATGCAATTTTTTCCCGTTTAAGACCTGTAATTGAATCAATATATGAACATATATGATATAATATAATATTTGCAGAACGAGGAATCGATTTACCAAAATTCACAATTACAATTTGAGCAACCTGCTGGTCAAAACATAAATCGTATGCGGTCGAGGAACCCCCTTAAGGAACGAAGTTGCTCACGCGTTTTCCCTTTGAAAGTTAACTTTTTTTATTCCATCACATTCAATTGTCATCACACCATGCAATACTATACCTCTATATCATTTTTCCAAATTTCCCCGTCACAGTAAAAGGTATTTTATTCCTGATAATACTATTCCTTATAATATATCAAATTGACCTGCTATTTTTCGAGCATTTTTCTTGGCGAATATGACTCGATCTAATATTGTGAGGGCTACATATATACCGAAGCTTTGTTGCCTTAGAGCAAAAGCACTCCACATCCCACAGCTGCAATCTGCATTAAAAATAAATAATAGTTAAAAAAAACTAAAAAACACGCTTTTATAGAAAACCAGACAAAAAAAATAGAAAATAAGAAAAAAATGTATTTTACTTAAAAAAAAGCGTGGGGTGCATGGTATCGCCTGCCCTAGGTGTGTAATGTACTATATAATTATTGATACCATGCACCTCACGCTTTTTTTTAAATAAAATACATTTTTTTCTTATTTTCAATTTTTTTAGTCTGGTTTTCTAAAAAGCGTGTTTTTTTGTACTTTTTAACTATTATTTTATTCCTAATTTTTAGTGTGGTTTATTTATAAAAGCGTGTTTTTTAGTTTTTTGCTTTTATTATTTTTTTGCAAATTAAAAAATGGAATAACCTTATCAAATTAGGTAATCATAATCTCCGACCCAAAAAACCCCCACATACCAATTTTGAATAGAATCAGACCGTAATAAAAAAACTCGGCCGCCATTTTAAAGCCGCCATCTTGAATTTTTCAATTTTCACAAAAGAATCTTGATATTTGACCCCAAAGACCCCACATACCAATTTTGAATAGAATCAGACCATAATCACAAAACTCGGCCGCCATTTTGAAGCCGCCATCTTGAATTTTTCAATTTTCACAAAAGAATCATGATATTCGACCCCAAAGACCCCCACATACCAATTTTGAATAGAATCAGACCATAATCACAAAACTCCTCCACCAATTTGGAGCCACCATCCTGAACTTTCCAATTTTGACAAAAGAGTCATAATCTCCGACCACGAAAACCCTCAGATACCAATTTTGAAGCGAATCGGACCATAATCACAAAACTCGTTCGCCATATTGGAGCAGCCATTTTGTTTTTTTTTTCACACAAAAATTTCTTATTGCATTGGCACCAAAAATATGTACACCTGCCAAATTTCAAATCATTCGGACGTCTGGAAGTGGGTCAAAATCGCGCCCAAAGGAGCCGGTTACAAACAAACAAACTAACAAACAAACATACAAGTGAAGCTAATATAAAGCGTGTAATCACTCGCGCTAAAGCGCTCTGGATTTTCACCTACCATAAGATGGAACTAATAGTCAGTGACTTATTCTCAGCTTTAGGGTGCTCGATAGAGGAAATAAAATTCCATTGACTAAAACAATTCCAGTGTTGCAAACTCCGCGCCGCCGTCGATAATTATCAGTACAATTACTAACGTCGACCACAAACTTTGGTTGAAATAGAGGCTGCTCCAAATATTTCGTAAGCTCTATTGCACGGGACGAAATGAATTTGGCACCGGTGCGCGTTTTGTTTCTGAACTGGTGACTGACGTCACTGACTATTAATAACGTCTCGTGGTATTGCGAATTCAAAATGACGGATACTCCCTCTGGTGTCAATTTTCCAAACTATACATGAGTACATTGTTTACTTTTCGAAACATGAATGTTTATATGATTTTAGTCATTGTATATAGTATTTCTAATCCCAATTGGACCGACATAAAAAGTTTCGAGAAGGAATTCTCTTTCCAGTTGCCGCTTCGACATAGGCGTCGGTATATTATTTTTCAGTGGTATTTTTTCAGTTACTTATTCTTACAATCATAGCAATTGATCGACCCATGTGAAAGTAGACACATGTTATCTCAACTAAATTTTATTATTTGTTTAGAAAGGTCTCCAAAAAGCCATATTGATAAAATCATTTCCAATGGATAATTCCTAACATCACCAACACATGGCCCTGATTGAGGAATATTGTGAACTGAGGAAAACTTTGTTTTTCAAGTTCAGATCATTATTGTTGTGTACCTCAATGTGACTCTTGGGCAAAACGATCCCGTTGTACTAGAATGAATTTTTATCATTTTCCGTGATAAAATGGAAGTAACTTACTGGTGCAGACTAATCTAGGATTGAGTGAGTCTATAGTGAGTCTTGAAATCTTGAAGAAGAGTACAGTTCCTTCCCAAAATGTTCCTGTATCGCGTGTGGCCAAGAAAGAAGTGAAAAAGAGAACCTTCAGAGGGAGTTGACAAGAAAAAAAAGAGAGTTAGGAAGATAAATAACAGATATTATTCAACAGGCCGTAACTAAAAACTTCGTGCGAGAAAGTCGTATAGTGTATAGTGTACTTTTGTTTAGGAAAAACTGTGAGTACCGAAACAAAAATTATATCCAGAAGTCAATACAGTGAACCTTCATCCATTGAGTAATTAGTCATCAAATTATCGAATAATCAAGTTCGGGAACTGATATATTTGACTTTAAAAAGTAAGAAGATAAAAGTGTGAAGATAAATTATAGAATATTTAAGTTCAGGAACTGATAAAATTGACTATAAAAAGTAAGAATATAAAAGTGTGCCAATTTCTTTCAGCCAACAAGAAATACAGATTCTATCTGAACAAAACACTAATAGGATATATCATTTGAAATTAATGCGGTTCATTTGTCAAAAATATTCTAGAATACCTGAATAAGTCAATATGGTTAACTTTGAATGTTGCAAAACGAAATCATTTCCTCCCAACTACTACATATGTAAGAAATGCTTTGGGGTAATACATAAAAGCTGTGCGATAAAAAAGAAAAATGAATATAAATTCATACAAATTTTTTTGGTTATATGTAGTAACTGTATTGAGAACTACTCAGAAACTAGCTCTGTTGATGACAAAAGTCTACTCGAGCAGACTATAAATGAACTGACGGAAAATACCGAAATGTTGAACAGTCACATTGAGAAATTGTCCCATAAAAATAAATGATTTGCTGATGAAGCAGTACAGAGAGAGGATGAACTAAATGACCTCATCAGATCATAACAGGAAGTCATTACAGAATCCAATATGAAAATAAATGAAGTCCAGGATATCATATATATGTTGAACAATAAACCTAAACAAATAGCATCAACACAAACAGCGATTGATAGGACATCTGAGCTAATTCTGCGAATTCTGCAGTTCAGACGATGGATGAGTCGAAAATTTCAATTGAAGATCTAACGCAATTTGATCCAATTAGTGAAAGTGTGTCAATTAGCACTCCAAGCGGCAAAAAATCCCCAAAAAATTGAAAAAATTATAGGAAAAGGCGGTAAAGTTGAAAAATGGACATGAAATAGGAGATGAGCAAACTGCCTTCGATTCGACTAATGTTATTCTCCATGAAGAAAATAATCGGACTACAATCTAAAATAGTTTTACTGAAATCTCACTGCCCACAAAGAAAATCAATATGGAGTAAAATTTTCCTCTGCATTGGAAAAAAAATCTCATCTTCAAATTATAAAGTAGAGGAAATGTTGTTACCAGAAACGGAACTATCAGACCTGACGAGAAATATCTTTCATGATACGTTACAATATGGCTCTGAAGATTTTTTCATTATTATGTTTAATACTAACAATGTGAGTAATAATAGAAACTTACTACTTGCGCTAAAACAAATATTACCTATTGGAAAATACACGAATTCATTACTGATGGCAGAAAGAAATAAACCCATTGACCAGATCCTATTCAACAAAATTAAAAAAGAAATAAAGTATTTTAAAAATCACAACAGATGTACACCCTCGCGGTATCTGGTAGATTGCAAACAAATAGGAAGCAAATTCGGGATACTTAATAAAGTAGTTTCTTTCCTCACCATCTCAAATAGCAACATTGTTATCAAGACTATAAAACTTTCGAATGAAAACATCAGTGACAGGATAGAAAACTCCTCTGCAACATCTCCTCTAGGACAATTGGAAACAATAATGCAACGAAGTCTGCTAAACATTGAGGATGTACCTGATTTACAGGAAAATATAGATGTTCATTTTTTACCCAACACCCCAGTTCAAGTTCTGATGATGTGACACCTGACCACTATGATATTGACAATGGACTGGACTATTCGTCTCGATTGAATATTTGCCATGGAAATGTACAAGGTATCTTGAATAATAGGAACTCTATTGAAGTATTTTTAAAAACGAATGTGATAGATATTTTATGCATTAGTGAACACTGGGTGATGGCAGGTGACATTTCTTCTTTACATATTAACGGATTTAAATTAGTATCATACTTTTCTAGAGCTAATCATATTAGAGGAGGCTCGCTGATTCTTGCCAGGAATTTGAATACAGTGAAGGAGGTGCCGAATATAGGTCGAATGTCTGTTGAATGTGATGTTGTAACATTGCAACATTAAAGTTTGTTATTATTGCAGTTTACAGAACAACTAAAGGTAACCTTGACATTTTTTTCGAGAGATTATCTCTAGCACTAGACACTGCTATAGGGTTAACCAGGTGGGTCATACTTTGTGGTGACCTAAACATTAATTTTCATGACAAATCCTGTAATAATGTAAAGAAATTAACTAGTATATTCGAAGCATTCAACTTGAGTACTAATAAACCGACAGTATCTACAAAAATTTTTACAGACTAAAATGGACACACAAGTTCGACATGCATTGATTATATGGTGACAAATATTCCAATAATACTTTTCGACTGTAATTTAGTTAATCCGAATGTAGCCGATCATCTATCACATATACTAAGCATTAAAACTCCTAATTCCTAAAATGTTACAAAAATGCCACCACCTATGATCCAAAAAAGGCTGTTATATCCAGAAAATATGACAGAATTCAGAAATCGTCTTTCTATATTAAATTGGACAGAACTTTATCAACTAGACATCGATACAGCATGTTGCTGCTGAAGATTATTGATTAATTATTTGAGTTTAATTCGTTAATTCACTTTGTATGTTTTGATCACTTTGTAAGACAAAAACATGAAACTTGTCGAGTTTGACAAATATTGTCAATAATAATAAAAATATAATTCAAACTGAAAGTTGTCAGTTAATAAAAAATCACAATTCATATAGAAAAACTGGTTTTCTATTGAAAAATATAAATACTGTAAGCATTGGGGCTTACATTTGGTCCTTCGAGCACAACTGAATAGTCCTTGGAGAGATGTCCCTTCCCAGACGAAGTGAGCGACTGATGGAGAAGTGTGGAAAGAAAGCAGAAGAAAAAGCAGTTTCTTCAAAGAAAAGCGATAAACCTGCAATGGAAAATGGGCCAGGAACTCAAAAAGACAAGTATATGGCAACCTCGAAGTCAAAAAGGAGTTTGCAAAGAATCGAAGAACTCAAAGCGAAACTCGAATTGAAAAAGGCAGAATTAGAGGTAAGGCGATTAGAATTAGAGTTGAAACAGGCAGAAATATGCAACTCAGATTCAGAAAATGAACAAGTAGAAAGCATAGAAATCTTAGAGAATGTATATGCAATGGAAAATGCTACCTCGAGTAAAAATATCAATCAGGTTCAAGAGTGGGTGAATTACATACCAACAGAAAAATCCATGGCGGTTGTTGAGTCTGATGAATCTGTTTTTTCTAAGAGTTTCGAGAAAAAAGAATGGGTGCAAAGTGTCCGATCTATAGAAAATAATAGATTTGAGACATTTTTGGCAAGTCAGTCAATGAGTAAAGAACTTCCTATATTATCTGGCGATCCTACAGAATGGTTACGTTTCATCACTCAATTCGGGGAAACAATAAACATATGTAACTTTAGTAATCGGGAAGATATATCAAGATTACAAAAATATCTTCGCGGAAAAGCTATAGAGAGTGTTGAAGCCTTGCTCACGTTCACGTTGGAGGTGAATAAAATAATTTCAGTTTTGGAAAGACGTTTTGGGAGACCGGAAATGATTGTAAATGATTTGATCAACACAGTACGAAAAATTCCAAATCTCAGGGAAGATAAACTACAGTCAATCATAGACTTTTCGAATTCCATTCAAAATTTGTCTGTCACTGTGACAAGTTTGGGAGTCAACAATATTTGATGAATCCGCAATTGTTATCCGATATGGTAGCAAAATTAACTCCGAATCTCAAAATGGAATGGGCAAAAATAGCAAATAAAATATATTCGGACAATGGCACAAACTTCCGTGGAGCGGACAAGGAACTCAGGCAAGCCCTAAAGGAAATGCGGAAGGAGTCCATTATTGCAGAAATGACCTACAGGGGAATCGAATGGCATTTCATTCCCCCAGGAACACCACATATGGGAGGTAGTTGGGAGCGACTTGTGCGATCAGTAAAGACAACTCTGAAGGTTGTTTTGAAGGAACAAGCTCCGCGCGAAGAAGTTTTATGGACACTGATGGTTGAAGCTGAGCACATTGTGAACTCACGACCTCTGGTGCATGTATCGATCGATCCAGAAGATGAGGAAGCTTTGACACCAAACCATTTTCTAATTGGTACCTCTAGTTCTGTCTGCCTGTTCAGATCGTTTTCAGAAAATGATCTTGTTTCGCGAAAACAATGGAAAATCGCCCAGTATCTAGCTGACTGCTTTTGGCGAAGATGGCTCAGGGAGTTCTTGCCTACGCTGACCAGAAGAACCAAATGGTTCCAGAAAGATCCTCGGAAAGTGAAAGTCGGTGACGTAGTCGTTCTTGTCGACAGTGAACTTCCAAGAAATCATTGGCCCAAGGGGAGAGTTGTTGCAGTATTTCCCGGTTCCGATGGTCAAATCAGAATGGTAGATGTCAAGACAAAATCAGGGATATTTCGACGTTCTGTAGTGAAGATATGTGTCCTAGACGTTGCAGAAGAGAAGAAAGAAGAAATAAGAAAGTAATGAAGCGAGTTCCATTATCGAGGGAAGTGTTGCAGCTGAAGAGTAATGAAGCGAGTTCCATTACTGGGGGGAGTGTTGCTGCTGAAGATTATTGATTAATTATTTGAGTTTAATTCGGTAATTCACTTTGTATGTTTTGATCACTTTGTATGACAAAAACATGAAACTTGTCGAGTTTGACAAATATTGTCAATAATAATAAAAATATAATTCAAACTGAAAGTTGTCAGTTAATAAAAAATCACAATTCATATAGAAAAACTGGTTTTCTATTGAAAAATATAAATACTGTAAGCATTGGGGCTTACACAGCATTTACGCATTTTGTTGACAATGTAACATGGTGCTTTGATATATCTTGCCCAAAAAGACTTAAAAAAACTTTCAGGTCTTAACGGAGCTGGGTCACAACATGCATAACTGAAGAAAGTAATTATCTTAAGGCATTACATAAACGGACTCAACAAGAAAATGCAACTTGCTAAAATCGAATATAATAAAAAAAGAATTAATTATTCTAGCAATGAATCTAAGGAAACATGGAAAATAATAAATAGAGAACTAGGATATGGAGTAATCACATGTGAGGAAGAACCTACTGTCATGCATCATGGTATGTTATTGAGGGATTCAACCGATATTGCAAATGCTTTTGCGGATTTCTTCTCTAATGCTGCTACTAATGCTCTGTTGAACCACTTTGGGTCAAACCTGTCCTTGCCATCTACAACATCAAGTACTATAAATATTATACATGAGTATCAGACTGATCCTATAACTGAGACAGAAATTATTGAAACAATTAAAACCACAAAGAATAAAAATACATATGGCTCGGATGAACTATCACTTCACACTATTTCATATATACTAGATCTCATCATTACTCCTCTGGTGTACTTCAGGAACCAATCACTTTTTCAAGGACGTTTTCCAGATATATTCAAAATAGCTTTGATAATTCCATTATATAAAAAAGGTAATAAGCAGGGAATCGAAAACTATAGGCAAATATCTTTACTAACATCGCTATCTAAAATCTTTGATAGAATAGTTGCCAATCGTATTACATCATATCTAGAAATGAATAATTTACTATGTGACAGTCAACATGAATTCAGGAAAGGAAGATATATCTACCCACTCTCTCAACTGCACATGAACACAATACACGCAACAGCAATACTTTGATGGTACCTACACATCGAACACTAGCATATGAGAGATCACCACATGCAATAAAATTATATAATAAACTCCCACTGAAAATCAAGCAAATTCCTGGTCAACTTAAATTCAAAGCCGAGGTAAAAAAACTTCTTGTGAATAAATGTTTTTATAGCATACATGAATTCTTGGATGATAACCAACTATCTGTATATTAGGTTTTGTTTTGCCCTGACTACGGGGTGTTGGGATTTAACCCACCACACCTGTAATACCAGACGTTATTCGTTAGGTTGGAAAAACGGTATTAAGAGCAATCGACTGTCTGAAGAAGGTCGATACTGAAACTAGGTCTGGAGCGGCTCAGATCTGATTTCATTTCTCTTAAATACCGGAACATGGGCTGTTTATTCAGGAAGTACTACCGTTCAGAAAGATTCGAACCAAACAATGATTTGATAAAATGATAATGCACTCATAAAAGTTAAGAATGTATATATATATTTAATAAAAACTGACACAAAATTAAAATTTTTAAAAGAAATCTTGCAACAAGTGCTGCAAACGACTAACAATAATTCTCTTTTTGAAAACTTGGTGATCTTGAAAACTATGGACATACTTTATAGACACATACACATTTTAATGGGTTGGGTTTTGCCATAAACATAAATACAGAAAAACAAACATGAGACTCACCCTGTTTAACACTTATTCACTGGATGTAGTTTTAAAAGGCAATTAGATTAGACTTTATTATTCGTTTTCTCCCGCGTCAATCGGTTATTCTAATTAATTCGTCCGGTATATTCGTATACAGTTAAGGTTTTTCTAAGTGATCGTGACCCATTGAAATTGCCGAAACCCGTTGTATTATCTCTGTTTTTGGAAGCTTTGACAATTTGTGGAAACTATACTGATCGCTCGTGTTTTTACTATGAACTTCAATACTTGATCTGAATCGGCTGAGTTTCTATGTTTGCGGAAGTTAACTACACCGGTTTGGAAACTCTCATTATTATTGCACGATACTGTAATTAGACTGACTTTTTAACCTAACTTTTGCGAATGGCATATTCTCGTGTTCACTGTGGAATACCAAATCGAACTACTTACCTTTGACATGAAACTCACGCTTTATATGATCTTTAACATGGGAGCTAGTGGGCGGAGCTTAGTGTGTTGTGAAGTCGTAAAACTGATAGAGGACTTGTTTTTCTAACCCGTTCTCGCTTATCTATGTTATAATTGGATAATATATTTACGGTAGCTGTCGCGCTATCGCGGAATTAATGACCCCATGTTTATCGAATTTGGACGGGTGTTTGAAATATGGATATGTTTTCTTTCGGTAGTAAATAAAACTGATTTTCTTATCTCGCTGGGAATGTACCCAGTAGCAATCAATAATCGTTGTTTACGCTTCTAGATGAATGATTTATGCGTCCCGTCTACAAGGGGTATTTCTAGGTAATTATTTTTAAAAGCATTTTAATTGTCTCCCGATGTATGATTTAACGATCGTAGGCTTATCAGCTGTTTTAGTCTAGCATGTGGTCCATATTGACCTTTACTGTTTATCAAGAATGTTACGTTGTTTTGTATCGTAGAAAAATTTCTCTGTATTTACGTGGCTTAACAGTTTGAATAGTGCCTTCCTGTTTGGAAATGTTTATCTCCATCTATTGCTATATATGTTTTTTGTATAGTACTCATTTATTTCACCATAATATTTATATTATCTATTTATTTATGACAATCACTTTATGACGTGCCATATGTAATACCTGTACCTGAATGGTTGATAAATTTATATTCTATTCTATGATTCATAGAGTATGGAAAAAGAGTGACTATGTATGTATATCTAGGTGAAAAGGACACATTTTCACAACATCTTGTTTGTTTTAGATGAAATAAAAAAAAACTTTTTTGGTAGTTTCATTCTCAATTCGAATATTCCCAAATAATGTGTAACATTTCTTCAAAATAATTCATAATAATAATTCCCGATGACTTCTCTAAGCTGTCCAGAAACTTCGAAAAAAGTTTTTTTGCAAGCAATTCAGATCATATTTTGTCTCCTTCAAAGTGAGTTTTCGCAAATGATATTGTCTCAAGATTTAAATGAACCACTTCACTAGAGTCTTGAAATGAATAACACCAAACACAAAAACTGGAAAATAATACCAAATGGAAATATTTTAAGAAAAACTCCATACACAAGTGTATAACTTCTGAGAAAACAGATAAACAATGTACGTATGTCTGGTTTGAACTTTCGCCACTCTGGCGCTGGCATCTAATTTTGAATTCCCAATAGGCAGATGCTATTCCGTATATCATATTGCCAACATTTTTAGCCGGAAAAATATTAGGTCTTGTTATATTATATAAAGTAGCTTTTTATAGCCCGCTCCCCCAAAGTTAACTTTTGAATGATTCGACGTGAGGGGCACATCAACTTTAAAATTTCAAATAGCATGTGTGGTCAAGTGGCACATCGTTAGAAGATAACTCAATTCCATTTTCAACCATCTAGTTTTTTCACAATATGCATTTGAAAAGTCAAGTATAACAAAATTTAAAATGCATTTTGTGAAAAAAAACGACGAAATAAAAAAAAAATGTTGGAAAGAGAATTGAATCATATTATCAACGATGTGCAACTCAACCTATATAAGGTAATGTATCTTCACTAAAAACATAGAATAGAATAGAATAGAAGTTTATTAATCAGACACCAATTTAGATTGGATTGACAAGTCAAATTACACACTTACATTATACTTAGTGCCAAGATAAAATCTATTCATCAATGTCCTCATAAAAAATATGAATATATAAAACTATCCAGCAGAATTAAAACAATCTGTAGGACGCTGACAACACATCGACAAAATGCATTTTGGAGTAGAAAAGACTTCAGTTTTGATTTGAATCTGAACAAATTCGATTGGTTTTTTAGTTAATTGGACAATAAATTGAAGAAATTTACGCCTGCATATTTTTGTAGTTTGTGTAGGTGGCTAGTCCCAATCTAAATTCGTTGTTTTTTGCGAGTTTGGTAGCTATGAAAATTTGAATTTTTCGTGAGACTGTTTCTATGAATGAAGGTGCGAGTTAAAAGTTTATATAGATAAATACTAGATGTTAGGAGTTTTTTTTCCTCAAAGATATTTCTGCAGGATTGATAATCCAAGTGGAAGATCGGGCGAATTATCCTTTTCTGGGTGAGAAAGACTCGAGCAGTATCGGTCGCCAAGCCGTAAGCTATAATGTTATAGCTGATAGTTGAATAAACCAATGCATAGTTAACAGCAATTATTTCATCCCCAAGACAACTCGTCTAACTTTATATCGCGAAATAGTGTTTATTCAATTTGGAGCAGATTGTATTGATACATTCTTCCCATCTGAGGTTGCTGTCAATAAGTGTACCTAGAAATTTACAGTTTTCTTGGAACAGCATTGTATGGTTATTGATATTCAATTTTTCGGTAACACGTTTTTCCAACTGAGGTCTCTGGAATTGTACAGCGGTAGTTTTGGAGTAATTTACGATTAAACGGTTCTTTTTACACCAGTTGTCGAATTGGCGGACAACGTTATTAGTTTGTATAAGTAGCTCATTCATATCTGGGCTAGACACTATTATAGATGTATCGTCTGCGAACATATAGACCTCTAGGTCGCTTATGTAATCAGGAAGGTCATTGATGAGTAATAAGAATATGAGAGGGCCGAGAACACTCCCCTACCCCTATGGAATACCCGAGTCAATTAAGAATTCATTAGAAGTTTCCTCATTTATTTTCACTATGAGCTTACGTCCTTCTAAGACGAATGGATGAATCCAATGTGATATGATTCCGCGAATCCCGAATGCATTTATTTTTGTTATGATGAACTCAAAGTTTAGCGTTTCGAATGCACGTGACAAATCAAAGGAGAGTCCAATAATGGTATATTTTTTCTCTAGTTCTTCATGTATTGTTTGAATAAAATCGGTTGTCGCCGTTTCAATGGAATGCCATTTTCTGTACCCATGTTGTTTTTCATTTATTATGTCGAACCTAGCTATTCTTTATGATATACCTTTTTGCAGAACTTTGGATAAAATGCTCAAGAGCGCAATGGGTCTGTAATTCATGAGCGATAGTCTGTCTTCTTTTTTGTGGATTGGTGATACTAGTGATATTTTTAGTCGACTTGGGAATTGCCCTAATTCAACTGATCTATTCAAAATGAATATTAAGTATTAGTTCTTCTATCTGCGCAGCGGTGAAATGTTTGAAGAAGAGTGAATTATTAAGTAGTATCGGTGATATCATTCAAAACGGTTTTCGTCCCATTGCTCTATGTCAAACCATTCAAAAGTTAACAGGGGGGACTATAAAAAGCCGCACTATACAGGGTGTAACTGAATAAGTGTAAAACATTTAGGGAGGTGATTCCTCATCGAAAAAAAGATAGGATCTTTCATATAAAGAAACTTCATTGGAGCATCCATTGTTAAGATACAGCCCCTTAAAGGGGGTACATAAAATTTGTATAACAATTTTTTTCACAAGCACTGAAAAAGTTACAATATTGAAATTAACCTGACGTTTTGTAACACCAAAAAGACACTTAGCCAGTAATTTATTTGGTTTACCCCATGGTTGTAAGGGGTGAAAAACGCAACCCCTAAAATTTATTTCCAATGTAACTTTTTGTCTTATTATTTGTTTACCATTTAAAAATTCATTTCCGATAGCCTGTTTCATTCTAAACAAAAAATGTCTCTTGGGTTTTTTGCCCAAAATAAACCAGTAAGCAGCAAAACATTATTTTACGAACAACTACAGAGATACATCGTCATAAATGCGAAAATACGAAACTAATCTATCTAGTAGGTCGCTATTAGCGATAGTGACAATTAAATTGGTATGACGCTGTCAGTTTGGGAATTTTCGAAATTGAATTAATACTAATTGTGTGTTGTTTTTCTGTTCTTAATTTGTTACTTTAATAATTCACTTGTTAATAAAATGGCATACACAAATGAGGAAATGGCTGATATGCATTACGTTTACGGTCTGTCGCAGGGGAATGGGTTAGAAGCTTCTAGAAGATATGCTGAAATGTATCCTCAACGGCAGCATCCTTCACATAGAATATTTGCTCGACTTCATCAACGATTACGAGAATATGGTTCATTCGACAAAAGAACGCAGGATTGTGGTCGCCATCGAGAAATACGAACACCACAGCTTGAGGAAGCAGTACTTAATTTGATTGAAGAACAACCTACTACCAGTACTAGAAAGATTGCTTTCCAGCTAAATGTTGATCATATGACGGTATTTCGAATTTTAAAGGAACAACTCTCATACCCTTACCATCTGCAACGAGTACAGGCACTGTTACCGCGAGACTTTCCGAACCGTCTTGAATTTTGCAATTGGATGCTGGAAATGATTAGAAGAAATTGTGACTTTCTGAAGACGATAGAATTCACAGACGAATGTAGTTTTTCTCGGGACAAGATTATTAATTTTCATAATTACCACATATGGGCTGATGAAAACCCTCACGCTATTGTCGAAACTAGCCATCAAGAACAGTTTTCTCTTAACGTGTGGCTCGGAGTTATTGGGGATGATTTAATTGGGCCTCATTTTCTACCTCCTCGATTAAATGGTGAGGCATACGTTCAATTTTAAGAGAAGTGCATCCAGTACTGCTGGAGGAAGTTCCTTTGGGCGTCAGAAGGGATATGTTTTTTATGCATGATGGGGCTCCCGCCCATTTTAGTCAAGTAGCACGTCAGCATTTAACTGAAACATATGCAAATCAGTGGATAGGTCGAGGAGGACCACATAAATGGCCCGCTCGATCCCCGGATCTCAATCCTCTCGATTTCTCTATTTGGGGCCATTCACAGCATTTGGTATATCGTACTCCTGTTCGCGATGTAGAGGACTTAAGAAACCGCATCATCGATGCGTACAGGGTAATCAGAGAGACTCCAGGAATATTTGAGCGAATACGTGGCTCAATGCGCCGACGTCTAGACGCATGCGTAATGTTTGAAGGTAGACATATTGAACATTCACTATGATTTCTACATGTTGTGTGTTTTGTTATTAATAACTTAGTTTTGTTTATTACCCTTTACTCGTTTAATGCAGGTACTAACTACAAAATAACAATAAATCCAGTTCGCATTTATGACGATGTATCTCTGTAGTTGTTCGTAAAATAATGTTCTGCTGCTTACTGGTTTATTTTGGGCAAAAAACCCAAGAGACATTTTTTGTTTAGAATGAAACAGGCTATCGGAAATAAATTTTTAAATGGTAAACAAATAATAAGACAAAAAGTTACATTGGAAATAAATTTTAGGGGTTGCGTTTTTCACCCCTTACAACCATGGGGTAAGTGTCTTTTTGGTAGTACAAAACGTCAGGTTAATTTCAATATTGTAACTTTTTCAGTGCTTGTGAAAAAAATTGTTATACAAATTTTATGTACCCCCTTTAAGGGGCTGTATCTTAACAAGGGATGCTCCAATGAAGTTTCTTTATATGAAAGATCCTATCTTTTTTTCGATGAGGAATCACCTCCTTAAATGTTTTACACTTATTCAGTTACACCCTGTATATGAAAAAATACTGACTTTCTTGACCCCAGTTTGTTTACATAGGTTGGTAGTTAATAGGTAAGTGACTGGTGGCATATTATAAACAGTTAGTTATTGATCATTTGCGTAACCGAAGGTAATGGGTAATGTTGATGGAAAACAATTGAATTCCGTTGGAAAATAAACAATAATTTACTTATTTAAATTTCTTGGTTTCATTACATTAAAAAAAGCATTGGCCAATATGGTATCGTTACTTATTCAATGATTTCATACCTCCTTCAATTTCTGCGACAACAGAATCTTCTTGCAATTTCTTCTTAGCCTCATATTCTTCCATTTTTCTCTTGATTATCTACGGAATTCGATTCATTTATCATTCATTGGTACCTACCATATATGTCAAAATATTGTTGTGAAGGGCAAATGAATTGAATGAGTTTTAAGTTAGTTGTCGGAAAAGACAATGAAAAGTTAATAATTTTCATGTGACAAACTCACCGAAGAAGTGACATTTCTAAATTCTTCGATACATCTTGCATATTCTCTGCTCAAAGGATAAAATTTCCAAGTGAACTCCAAATGGTGCCAAATCCGAAAAATTCGGTAAGTTGTGATTTCCATCAATCTGAAAAATAATAGGAAAATGGAATAATATATTTCAGGGTCAAAATATGTTTTATGTAAACCATGACACATTCACAATTTTCAGTAAATTAGATTAGATTCCCATCTGCATATAGATTTCCATCTGTACCAAGTCCACGACTTAGTCGAACTAGACTCTTGTGCCTGTGGTGTTTTACTTGATCTCAGTAAAGATTTTGATTGTGTAGATCACTCCATTTTGCTTCATAAACTATATAATTATGGATTTAGAGGAAAAGTGCATGATCTCCTGAAATCCTATTTAAGCAATAGGAAACAAAAAGTAAGCATAAGACCCCAGCAAAAAAATGAAGAATTTCTATCAGATTTTACTGAAACTGGAAGAGGGGTTCCACAAGGGAGTGTATTAGGTCCGCTACTCTTCATAATTCATATAAATGATTTCTCGGAACTATTTAAATACTCAAATACTAGAATTGTTAGTTATGCGGACGATTCAAATCTCATACTACCAGTTGATAACTACATTCATTTGGAAAACACGATACAAAAAAATATTTCTACAGTATCCACATATCTAAATGAGAATAAATTACTTCTAAACACTGGGAAAACGGACTGCATTATTTTCAAAACAAGTTGCAAAAATATTGCCATTTCGGAGTCGATGCCTCTAATAAATGGAGAAGAATTATACTTCTCTACTGAGAGTAAAGTGTTAGGCATATATATAGATAACAAATTGAATTTTGAAAAGCACATTGACACTTCGAAGCGGTAAAAGTTTGAACTGTGCGAAGTAACGATGCATACGTCCATCAGGGGCGCTAGAAATACATTTTTGAATGTAACTTTTTTCCATTTTTTTGAGTCTTACGTACAGTACAGCCTGATCATATCATTGTAGTGCCAGTTTCTTGAAAAACCTTGGGCGAATTTTGTGAGGATTATTAATGCTTTGGGAGTAAAATGAGTGGATATTCATATGGTCCATTGATCATTTTTAACAGTTTCCATTGGCAGCACTGCAAATAAGAGGAAGCAAATAACCATAAAATTATTCAAGAAGAAGAAGAAGACTAGTTCATAATGATGACCGTAAATAATTAAAAAAAAATTAAGAATACTGTCTTTTGTGTCAATAAAAGTGTTTTTTTTTTTCAATAATTTAACACAATGTATTGAACTGTTGACAGAAGAGGAGACTTTGACTGACGATGCGAGCCCATACTGTTCAACTTGTGGAATGAAAAGGGGTATACAAACATTTCCAAAAATTTTAGTTATACATTTAAAACGTGTTTCTTCGACTGATGACAGTAAATTGGACAATGTGATTAATTTTCCCATACAAAATTTGAATTTGGACCAATATTCTGCTCAGGATGGAATGAATACTCTTTATAATATCTACGCCATATCTAATCATAGCGGCAGCATTTCCAATGGACACTATACTGCATATTGAAAACACCCCTATTCTAATTGTTGGCACCTCTTCGATGACTGCCGTGTATTTTCCGAAATTGATTCTCTTAGCTCCCAGGGAGCATGTGTCCTTTTGTATGAGAAAGTTGATGATCTGATTTCTGAAGGTGTTGTGGGGTTTTCCGGGTTTTCCTCCAACTGAAACAGCAAATGCGCCATCACTACGAGTCCCGGGCTTCAATCAAGATTTTTATCTTGATATTATTTTATATTTAAAACTTTGATTTTGTATTTTTTAATTCTGCGTTTACATCTACTAGTTCTGACTTTATCCACCAGTTTGGATATAACGAGGTTCGTTTGTTTTCATCACTTCGAAATTGAATATCAATCGCAAACAGCCTGAATTTTTTTTTTTTTATTCTTCTACCACACAATCAACTCATTATTCCACATTATTTAAATATTCATTGCACCTGACAATTGCGTTCACTTGAAGCTCTGAGCAAGAGAGCTGAGGTTGAACGAGCGGCGTTCCCCAAAATTAAAAAAAAATCGGATTTTTAACCACTGTAATTCGCTATAAAATGGCATTATACACTCGTCATCCACGGATGTGCAAGAGTATACATTACACCCTGTATGAAAGGGGAAACATTCTCAATTGGATATTGATAAGAAGATTTTTCTGTGAATTGAAAATTCCACGATAAAAATGAAGTTATTTTTTGTGAATACCCCACAAGAGGTTATCTTGATGATGGCAGATAGTGACTAAAGTTTATCTTTCAGTCGCAGATGATTCCACATCTGATTCTATGAACATCCCGTTCATATTTTCAATAAATGAATGCACCCTGTATATTGTCTGTCAAGTATGAAAAATATCACCCAATAGAAATATACCAATCATTTCTTTTTCAAAATTCAAAATTAATTTACCAGATTTGAAAATAAAATTCAAACATAATTGAACCCAGAGTGGAAAAACCGTGTTCATTTATTTTACAGTAATTCATCATCTACTATAACATTAATTGAAATAAAGTATTTCCTGCAAATTCAAAGTTCAACTCCAGTCATTAACCAGGGATTGGGTTTCAGTCCGGTATTGCATTCATCAATAGCAAGAACGGTGATTCTGCAAGTCAAAGATATTTTTCCTATAAATGAAAGTGTTTGTTTTTAATCGGGCTCTTTTTGGTTTTATGCTGCTGGTCCACGGTGACACATCTCCTTCCCTTGGTTTTCATCATAATGTAAGTGTTACTTGTATTTGTTTTTTGGTACATACCCCCATTGTTCACTTCAGTTGGTAATTTTTGTATTCATCATTGTTATTTTCGTTTTCTTATAATTTTAATGATCCACAAGAGTTTTTACTGCACTTAGTATTTTTGTTTTCACCATCATGTATATTTTTGTCTCCTTATATTTTTAATAAACACAATAGCTTTCACTTCACTTTTTCATTTCACTATACCAGGGTGGTCACAATTACAGAAGTAAAATATTTCAACCTCTCGCAAGCCAAGCAAGATAATTAGTGGGCACCCCAAACAGTTAAGGGGCCAGGGTTTCACAGGGTATCCCAAAGTAGGGCATGACTATATATTCAATCGATATAAATGTAGGCTTATCGTATCAATGAAAAATACATTCTACCAAGAATCAGTCACTAATGGTTATTCTCATCAGGTAAATGATTTTTACCTTGGGAAATTTTGGCTAATGTAGGCCTGAGAGAATCTTGCCGACCATTATTTTTGAGATAAAAAATGTTGACTCTTCCGTCCTTACATTTACAATGTTCTTATTGAAATTCATAAGAGAGCAGGTAGCCTCATTGTTCAGAGTGATATTCACAATTATAACACTAGAAATGCTGAAAGTATCAGAATTTCTCGACATAGGCTCTCTATATCACAGAAAAATTCTATGGATTATAAGCTATACAATGTGCTTCCTCATCATCTTAAAATATTAGATCTTACCAAATTCAAACAAATTATGAAAACATACTTTTTAAATAATTGTTTCTACTCTGTCAGTGAATACGCTGAGAAAATTTCAGAAACTCCTTTTGTTGATGGGAACAAACTCACCAAATTTTTAATTTTAAATTTTAGATTTTAAATTTTTTAATTTAAAAAAAATTTGAATGTGAAATTTTTGTATTTTGAATTTTGAACTTCGATTTAAAATGTGACAGGGATTTGTGTTGTGTTTCTTCACATATTCTATTTCGTTCAGTTTTGTTAACTATACAGTCTTAACCCTTGACCTGCTATAAATATGCATTTGTATATAACATAGTTAAATAAAGTATTCTATCAGCTTGGTGATCGACTCACCTATCCAAATTTGTCCCAAAGGTGGAATTTGAAGTTTGTATGTGCATTTGAACTCCCATGGCCGTTTCTGCAACAAGAAGTTACATCAGGCTTCAAGAAAAAGTGTTCAATGTGTGATTACCAATTACCGCAAATGATATCCAATGTGCAGTTGGACAGAAGAAGGAACATATCAAAATTCTTATTTCCGATATATTTTTTGAGTTGATCTGCAAATATTTCACTCTGTCGGGCAAATATCTCCACATACGAATCCAAAATTTTCTGGTTGAATGCTGGCATTATGACTTTTCTATGTTTTCTCCATTTAGGCACTGAAAAATTGAGAATGAAGTCCTGATTGTAGAGTCTAATCATAACTGAATTCCGGAAGTGATCAGTATTACTCAGTCATGTTGCTATTTATTTATTTACTAACTGACCCGACAGACGTTGTCCTGTACAAATTCCTATATTGCCTGAAAAAAATCTCTTTCGTTTCTATGTTTCTCTTTGTGTTGTTTCATCTAGTTCATGCTATTCACCCTGCCCGCTTCTAGTTTTCCCGTCATGCTATTTTCCCTTTATCCCCTTATCCCGTTTTCACGTCATCCCGTTATTGTGTTTTCTCCTAACCCCATTTTCCCGTTTTCCCGTTATCCCGTTAGTCCCGGTCTCCCGTTAACACTTTTTTCCCGTTATTTCCGTTATATACAGAGTGGCCACTTTTTTAATGGGATTGTATTGGTAACTTTTAAACCATAAGAGTAAGAAGGTCGGTCAAATGGAGAAAAAGTTGCATTCATAGAAGCATTGTCAAGCAGTTTAAACAAATCGAGATTATCAGGGCCGGTTATTGAGATATCATAAAAAAAGTTAATTCTGTCATTTTGATTTATCTTTTTTTCCCACTTTATTTCGAATATTATCAAAAAATGTCACGGGAGTTCTTTATTCGACAGTAAATTATCCTCATTTTGACATAATCAGATTTTGTATCCAACGTTTCGTACGCTCTGGGCCAACCTCAACCTCATTTTTTTCAATACGGACCTGCATATTTTATGACACTATTCGAAATAACTTTTAATGCTTAATTCAACGATATATCAAATAATGTCATTCAAAGTTGATTTTCAGGTGATTTTGACCCTTATTCAAATTTCTTTGGGTCGGATCTGTATTACATTTAGGTACCTTTAGTTTAATTAACAACATGCAATACATTTCGATAAGAAAATCAACTCACTCATCTTCAACTGAATGGAACGTAACAGAATCAAAGCAAGAAACAAGTAATAATTATTTACAAATTTCAAGAGGTGAAAAACCTAATTCATAATAATTAAACGAAACTATCATTTAATGAAAGAAAAATCAAATTATTATTCGAAAGTAAATGATGAACATTAATGAAGTAAGTGTTCGAAATGTCCACCATTTTGTAAAATGCATTTTGCGGTTCTGGAACCCATACTTCTTATACATTTGCTTATTTCGTCTCCTTGAATACCCTCCAATACATTCTCAATCTTCTCGCGAAGAATCATTATTGTTGGATTTGTCATTTGTTCCGTTGAAACAAATTACAGAATCGAACTTTATTTTGAGATCATTACGATATAATTTTTGCAAGGCTTGGTATACAAATTTAAAATCATTGTATTCGCGTCTCTTGACTATTTTATTAACAGCAGTTTTTGATAAATTGCATTCACTGGCCACAGTTCCCGATTTTTTTTCTGGGCTCGATTGAATTTGGGTCAGAACATTGATATCGTTGAAAGACTTGTTTTTTCTTACATACACACAACTCTAGGTTTATTGAATGTATTATTTTCAAGTAGTAGGCCGTGGATAAAAAAGAACATAACAAGAAATGTCATATTATTTGTCACTTCGTTTATTATTGTGTCACAAGAACTTGTCATTAAATACTTTTCTGAGTAATTTCAATTTAACTTTTTCGATATGGTAAGATACACAAATGAAGAGAAGAGAGATATGTACGAAGTGTACATAAAACTAGATAGAAATTCGTTCAAAGCACAACAAAGGTATGGTGAATTATATCCTGAAAGAGCAACACCAAATATTCAAATGTTTCGACGTTTATCTACAACGTTACTTGCACATAATTCATTCATCAAACCTAGAAGTCCTCATGTACGACGAAACGAGCCTATCAATGACATCAATGTTCTGGCCCAAATTCGAATGAATCCAGGAATAGGATCGAGAACTATGGCCAGTGAATGCAGTTTATCAAAAAGTGCTGTTAATAAAATACTCAAGAGACACGGATACCATGACTATAAATACCAAGCCGTGCAAAAACTATATCGCAATGATCCTGAGAGAAGGTTGCAATTCTGTAATTGGTTTCAACGGAAGGTGCGGAATAAAAACAATGTTGCGCACAATATCATTTGGGGAGACGAAACGACATTCACAAATTCGGCATGTTCAATCGAAGGAACAAACATTTTCATGCCACAGAAAATCCTCACTTAATTCATGAAGTTAGACATCAATATCGTTTTTCTTTGAACATATGGTGCGGTTTGTTGAATAATAAATTACTGGGACCCTATTTTATTGACGGCAACCTAACCGGAGCAAAATATGAAGAAATTATAGAAGAAATGTTGGATGATCTTCCTATACGGTATCGGCGTAATAGTCCATGGTTCCAAGAAGACGGATGTGGTCCACACAACTCAAGAATAGTCACAGACTATCTAAATCGAACTTTCCCCGATTCATGGATTGGAACAAGAGGTCCCGTAGCATGGCCTGCCAGATCTCCAGATTTGAATCCGCTGGATTTTTATTTGTGGGGATATCTCAAAAATAAAATTTATGATACAACGAACCCAACAATAAAAATTCTTTGCGAGAAGATTGAGAATGTAAGGTATTCAAGGAGACGAAATAAGCAAATGTATGAGAAGTATGGGTTCCAGAACCGCAAAGTGCATTTTACAAAATGGTGGACATTTCGAACACTCACTTCATCAATGTTCATCATTTACTTTCGAATAATCATTTGATTTTTCTTTCATTAAATGATAGTTTCGTTTAATTATTATGAATTAGGTTTTTCACCTCTTGAAATTTGTGAATAATTATTACTTGTTTCTTGCTCTGATTCTGTTACGTTCCATTCAGTTGAAGATGAGTAAGTTGATTTTCTTATCGAAATGTATTGCATGTTGTTAATTAAATTAAAGGTACCTAAATGTAATACAGATCCGACCCAAAGAAATTTGGATAAGGGTCAGAATCACCTGAAAATCAACTTTGAATGACATTGTATGATATATCGTTGAATTAAGCGTTGAAAGTTATTTCGAAAATTGTCATAAAATATGCAGGTCCGTATTGAAAAAAATGAGGTTGAGGGTGGCCCAGAGCATACGAAACGTTGGATACGAAATCTGATCATGTCAAATTGAGGATAATTTACTGTCGAATAAAAAACTTCCGTGACATTTTTTGATAATATTCGAAATAAAGTGGGAAAAAAAAGAAAAATCAAAATGACAGAATTTACTTTTCTTATGATATCTCAATAACCGGCCCTGATAATCTCGATTTGTTTGAACTGCTTGACAATGCTTCTATGAATGCAACTTTTTCTCCATTTGACCGACCTTCTAACTCTTATGGTTTAAAAGTTACCACTACAATCCCATTAAAAAAGTAGCCACTCTGTATATGTATATATACAGTGTGCGTCATAAAATTGGTTACATATGGGAAACAAATTTGTTATTGAAATTTCTGAAAAACTCTAATGGCGGTTCGTTTCTGCATGTCTGACTACAATATCCGTTGCGACTTATATCACGTGACCTCAGATTTGGCGGAAATTTAAAAAAAGTTTTCTGTGGAGCCGAAAAATGGGACACATTGACGAGATATCGAAAAATGTATAGATAAAATGTGTTTGGAATACAACGAGGACTCCATGTACCAATTCTGAACCAGATTGAAAAAAAAACAAAAATACCATTTTATTCCTCTACCCCTACTAAGAAAGATTATACATTCTTGGAAACAGCTTTAATAACCTAAACCACATGAGTGGGGTCAAAACTAATCAAATATTTGTGGAAAAGACATTTTGCTAGAGATTAATTATGAAAACACGATTTAGTATTGTCACAATATTCTCAACCCGTAAATAAAATTTAAACCAACTGATATTTGTAATTGAAACTTGGTACATTATTTAACATTGCTGAATTTAATATTGGTTAGTAAATTTGAACTTCAATATCTTGGCAATATTTTTGAATTTTATAAGCGGCTTCAAAAAAAGATCTACTTTTGTTATAACAATTACAAATGTCACAATAACTTGTTGACAATTTTGTTGGAGTTGTCGATCTTCATCAGTTTTTTCAATCTATCAATAGAAATGGCCCCAAAACTGAGTATACAAGAAAAAATAGAAATAGTATTGCTATATGGCGAGAATTATCATAACACAAATAGCTGAAATTTTCAATAAAAGCCATCCTACCAAAATTTGCATTTTACTACGGTGGCAAAGATATTCCAAAAATTTAAGGAAACTGGTTCGGTTGAAAACAAATATAAAAGTGAAAGATAAACGCCATGTGAAGTCGAATAAATAGAAAAATCGAATTTAAACGGTTTTCTTCACATAAAAGATTCAATATAAATTGAACCAGAAAATGGTAGATCTCAGGTGAAAAACAACTACTTTCCTACCAAATACCACGCAGAACGTTGAATGATATTCACCTGAAAATCCATGCATACCTCCATATAAATGGACATTGAATGCAAATGTTTCTTTCTGATAAGCTCGATTATGTTTAATTTATGTCGTGTTCACCTAACAATCCGCATACCGGTTTCAGGCTTTTTTGGCCCTGATCAGTACAGAGTAGTCAACCAGCCAAAGGTCCGAAGAGCTCTGGCTGAAGCGAGACACAACATAACCAAAACCATCATCGAGTCTATAACACCTATAGGTACGCCGGAAAAGGAAACTTTTAACTGGCGGTACCTAGTGACAGAAAGAAACACTCCGAAAATCTTCCACCTCGATGGGTTTCTAAATAAAAGATTCCTTCTCAGTAGGAGTGGCAAGCTTGACTAGCATAAAGTGAAAGATAAACGCCATGTGAAGTGGAATAAATAGAAAAATCGAATTTAAACGGTTTTCTTCACATAAAAGATTCAATATAAATTGAACCAGAAAATGGTAGATCTCAGGTGAAAAACATGATGAGGGCCAAAAAAGCCTGAAACCGGTATGCGGATTGTTAGGGGAACACGACATAAATTAAACATAATCGAGCTTATCAGAAAGAAACATTTGCATTCAATGTCCATTTATATGGAGGTATGCATGGATTTTCAGGTGAATATCATCCAACGTTAAGCGTGGTATTTGCTAGGAAAGTAGTTGTTTTTCACCTGAGATCTACCATTTTCTGGTTCAATTCATATTGAATCTTTTATGTGAAGAAAACCGTTCAAATTCGATTTTTAGTCATTTGTAGTAAAGTAGTTGTTTTTAAACCATTGAGGTGGAGATTTCGAGTGTTCTTTCGTCACTAGGTACCGCCAGTTGAAGTTTTCCCGCGTACCTATAGGTTTATAGACTCGATGATGGTTTGTATGTTGTTCCGCTTCAGCAGAGCTCTTCGACCTTGCGTTGATACCGTACGATGAGGGCCAAAAGCCCGAAACCGGTATGCGGATTGTTAGTGAACACGACATAAATTAAACATAATCGAGCTTATCAGAAAGAAATTTGCATTCAATGTCCATTTATATGGGTATGCATGATTTTCAGGTGAATATCATTCAACGTTCTCTGGTATTTCTGAAAGTAGTTGTTTTCACCTGAGATCTACCATTCTGGTTCATTTTATTGAATCTTTATTGAAGAAACCGTTTATGATATTTCTAAATATAAGTTCACGTTGATCTTTAATAAGTGAAGAATTAGAGTAAATCAATGTTTTCGTACAGTCGCCGAGTTAAAGTTTTCTTTCGGCGTACCTAATAGTGTTATAGACCTCGATGATGGTTTTGAGCTATGTTGTACTCTCAGCTCAATTTGTCAGAGCTCTTCGGACCTTGGCTCGGTTGATTCTACTGATGAGGGCCAAAAAAGCCCGAAACCGGTATGCGGATTGTTAGGTGAACACGACATAAATTAAACATAATCGAGCTTATCAGAAAGAAGCATTTGCATTCAATGTCCATTTATATGGAGGTATGCATGGATTTTCAGGTGAATATCATTCAACGTTCTGCGTGGTATTTGCTAGGAAAGTAGTTGTTTTCCACCTGAGATCTACCATTTCCTGGTTCAATTTTTATTGAATCTTTTATGTGAAGAAAACCGTTTATTTTCGATATTTCTAAATATAAAAGTGTTCACGTTGAGCCTCTTGTAAATAATGAAAATAATGTAAACAATGTTTTACTGACAGTCACTGAGACACCAAGATTTTCGACGAAAATTATGGCAGAAAAGTTGAAATATCTCAAACCTCTGTTAGACGGATTTTGAAGCAAAATATTTTTCACTCATACAAACCAAAATTTGTGCAAGTACTACGAGACAGGGACTATGACGCTCGATTTCATTTTTTTGCATGGTTCCAGGGAACATAAGGAGACAATCGTGATTTCTCAAAATTTCGAAATGTAGAACATTTAGAAATTTGTATAAGGAATTGTGCAGCACTGATCAACAAAACTATGTTGGAAAATGTTGTCCGCGAAATGTTTTCCAGAACAATTCTATATATGGAGCGCGAAGTTGGTCACGTTGAATATTGAAAATTTGTACATTGTTTGTTTATTGAGTTTTTTTTTATTTTTCCACATTCACATAAACAATACTAAATTCATTTAGGATGAATAATGTATTATTGAGTTTCAATTACAAATATTAGTTGGTTTAAATTTTATTTACTGGTTGAGAATATTGATTAAGTTTATGGGCATCAATATATAGGGCATGATTACACCTAGTGATAAGACCAAATCGTGTTTTCATAATTAATCTCCGGCAAAATGTCTATTCCACAAATATTCGATTAGTTATGACCCAAACTTAAGTAATTTAGGTTATTGAAGCTGTTTCCAGATAAAACAAGGATGTATGATGGTTCTAGTAAGGGTAGAGGAATAAAATGGTATTTTTGTTCCAAAACATATTTTCTCGATAGAAAAATTCGATATCTTGTCAATTTGACCCATTTTTCGTCACCACAGACAACTTTTTTTCAAATTCCCGCCAAAGCTGAGGTCACGTGATATTAGTCGCAACGGATTTTTTTGTTTTCAGACATACAGGAACGAACCGCCATTAGAGTTTTTCAGAAATTTCTATAACAATTTTTTCCCATATGTAGCCAGCAGTGTCCGTCATGAGACACTGTATATCCATCATCATCATGAATTTCCATTGAACAAAGCTCTTCCAATTTTTTCGGAATCCAATAACTTTTCTAAAAACCTTGCTTTCTCTGAAAACCTTAGTCGGGCTATTATAGACACCAAAAAATATTTTGTGTTTGATTCGATTGTTAAAAATGAAAAAAGTATGTGGACACGCCCGGAGATTGAACCCAGGCCTTTGGGATTACGAAGCACACGCTCTAACGACTGGGCTACTCGGACCTTTTGTTGGCCAAATTCCGGGCAACTTTCCCATTTTTGTTTCTGTATCAACCATCCTGAGTTTTCCAATTTCCGGGCAACTTTCCCATTTTTGTTTCCGTATCAACCATCCTCGTGCTATTATGAACATTCAAAAAAATTGCCTAATCGGTCCAGCTGTTCTCACGTGTTGGGCTCACAAAGAATCCAGATTCATTTTCAATCACTTTCATTTATTTATTTACGTATTGATGTATTATTCATTTTTTTATTCATTCATTCATTTATCTATGCATTCATTCATTTTTTTATTTGTCTATTCGTATACGGATACACACAACCCCTTCTCATCATGGACTCCGAACATGACCAGAATACTGGATAATCGCCTATTTGAACCTGTCGAAATCATACGCACCAGGTGATGTTATCAGTCCGGTGCCAATAACAAAGCTCAGGAATTTATATAAATCAGCTTTCTCCAAGCTTTTCGGATGGGTGAGAATTTTTTCTATTTGCTCCGGATCTGAAACGCTATACATGAGCCTAGGTCCCAACCAAAGTTTACCTAGTCCCGGATATTCCTTCTGGAATCTCACTATGGCTCCCATTATATCTTGAAATGAAAAAAACATCTTGTAATTAATGTTGAGGAATACTCGAGCATACTGAGCCGACCCCAAGCACACTCCTGGATCAGAAAACATTATCAGTAGGTGAAATGTGAAGTTAAATAAAAGCTTGTAATGAAATAAAATAATTATTAAATTATATATTGTACAACGAGCACGGAATGACATACATTTCCTACGAGTATGAAAGTTTGCAGCACGAGCTGCAAGCGAGTGCTGCAAATCATACGAGTAGGAAATGGTCATTCCGTGCGAGTTTTACACTATACTTTTTCCACGACTGTTATAATATACAGTGTAAGTAAAAAACAACAAACATGAGAAATGTACTTTTATTAATTAATTGAAAAAAATAACGTACTAGGTAAATGTGTTGAGCACCTACTACAATAATAGCGAAAAAATATCTTTCCATTTGTTATCAACAATATTCAATGTAACATTGGTACAATTATTAAAAACAAATTTTGGGGAATAAATTCCGTTTTTTTAAGGGAAAAGTTGACATTATTAACATTTTCTGTAACTGATGTCGATGGAAGGTCTGACAACTTATTGATCGACCCTAATATTTCATTGGCTATGTTATTTCGACTAGTCAGGGACTCTTCGATGTAACTCTCAGCTACTGTTGTAGAGCGCCAGCCACCATGCCGTTTTAATGTCGTTATATCTTCGCCACTATCTATCAATATTGTAGCTGAAGATCGGCGGAAACAGTGGCCGGTGTATAACTCAGGATTCGGAAGTTTTAAGTATGAAGCAATTTGTTTTCCCATATTTCCTATTTTATTTATTCCAATATTTTGGACAGTGCATTTTCCTTTCTGATAATTTAGAAAAAAATAAGCACCGTTGACATTACTTGGTCGCAGATTTCAATATTTTTTCACAATGTTAGCAAATTCTCCCGTTACAGTAAATTTTCGAGAAGTTTTTGTTTTAGTGTTCGGAATGTGGACCAAAATTGCGGCACCTGAATCTTCAAAATCGTGAATTTTCATTTTGTACATCTCATCTCTCCTACAAGCACCCATAAGTCCCATGATAAGTACAACCTGCAAAAAAAAATATAAACAAATTATAATTAATTAACTGATTGTTGTGGAACTTACTTTTGCTACAAGGTATTCGTTGTCTGGGGCTTCTTTGATGAACGTATCAATCTCCTTCGTTGTGAAAACTTTAGATTTTTTTGCTTTGTATCCATCTGATTTCCGCTTCAGAAAGGCTCTCAATTTGGAATATTTAGTGATATCCACGACATCATTGATACTAAGCATCATTTTTAACATGCTATAGTGTGCCCATAAAGTGGAAGATTTAAATTTATTTGATATATTTCCAAAGTAAGCCATCAGAACATTCTCTGAACGAGAACTAGTTTTCTGTTCTTTGCACCAGTCCATGAATAGGGTATACGAAACTGTGTATTTTTCTTTAGATTTTTCAGGCACTAAATTTATTGAAGCGTTATTTGCTGCCTCCATAACACTTGGCGGTGTTAAACTTCTTTCACTGTCACTACTTTCCATGCTGAACTAATTTCGAAATACCGTTATAATATCGTTCTGTCAAAGAAATATTGAATCGTCACTAATGTTTGTGATTATATTGTCTGTATGGTTACGGCAATGTTACCAGGTTACGGCGTCTCTTGTTTTATTTACTCCACGCCTCTTTAGTCGTGACGAAGATTGCGAAAATTAACCCGTGCGTTATTCAGATATTGTGCACTAATTGCCCAGCAATTGGTGCATAATGAAAAGGAGTATTACAATGTACTACATTTAGAAATCTAGAAATCATCATTGAACATACAATGAACGTATTTTGTGACAGTCGTAGAAAAAAACCTTTTTGAAGACAAGCTTTTATTCAAATGCGCTTAAGGTAGTTCCGCCATGAGACAGTTGAATTAGGAAATTATTTCCGACAGAATCGAAAAATTTCAGAGGACTTTTCGATTTGAAACACAAAAAAAATTTTTTTTTGAAGGTGGGCACTTGACCCTTTAATCGACTCTAGAAAATTTCCTCGTTATAGAAAGTCGGCGACTCAAAAAATTGATGTCCCCTAAAAGCGCAACAAAAAAATAATTTTCAGACCCACCCCCCCATTTTTCATAAACTTCTTAATTTTAGTACTAACGGTAGAATTAATAATGTGCGCTTCCCCGTGGACTATTTTGAATAACGAGAGTAGTTTTGATTATATCTGTCAAACTAGATGGTCAATCAGTGTGATTTTTTTTACAATATCTGTGATATTATGTTCTAGCTCCCCCTTGTTTTTCATGAATTTCTTGAATTTAGTACTAACGGTAGAATTAATAATGTGCTGTTTGCCTATGCATGGTCCATATGTTACGTGTTAATTAAGTCAACTCAATTATATATATCTCGGGTTCGGGATGGTGAAACTTGTTAAAATTTCATAAAGGTGTTGTTCACAAGTTAAACAATACGTCTGCCAAATTTTGATGATTTCCTAATTCAACTGTCTCGTGGCGGTACTACCTTAAAAGTAAAATATATTTGCTTTGGATGTGTTACCTGGGTTATTCCGTGAGTTACAGAATCAAGTGATTGATTATTAAAAGTGTAAATATCTCCTGTGAATTTTTTTTTTCTAGTTTATATGGCTGACAAATTATTTGAATTGTTCAAGAAAGTTAAAAACAGTATAGAAATTGAATAAAATTCAGCATGCTCTTTTATTCACCAAAATTAATATCAGAGAAAAGTACATACAATACAACAAATCAACCAATTTGTAACTAAGAAAAGTGTTGTAATTGATCAACTGTGAGAGAATGAATAATACCGAAATCATTTTTGACACCAAACTAATGTTTGATAATTTATTGGTAATTTTTTTTTATAACTTTATATATTTATTTTTTGGTAAGAATTGTTTATAATTTTATTTATTTATAAACCGTTAACGAGCCCAACGCCAAAGAATACATTTGGTGGCATTCATTCATCTGCCTAAGCTCATTTAAGTGCTCTTCCTCGCTCAAATAGATTATTTGGGCCGGCGAGGGCGAACAGCCCTTATATAGGGGTTGAAATGTATTTCTGTTATCATTAGCTACTAGTTGAGGTGAGTTCATCAAACTTCATACACTGAATTACCGATGAGAAAAATTTTCAAACGAAAAAGATTACCAGGAGTAAACAGAGAAAATAGAAGAAATTCAAAAGGGTGGGAAATGGTTCAAAAATGGCGAAAGCCTTTCCTTTGAAAATTAGATTTTCTGACCCCTGAAGAAGCTCCATGTTCATTTGGTCAAACCTGAGGCCGGGCCCTACTAAAAAAGTCTTCCACTCGGATTTTCCCGATGTAAAGACCATAACATAGTGAAAGAACACAAAATTAGGCATATAGGAGACGACGAATTTTTGCGATGATCGATTTTGGTGCCCAAAATTTTCAAAAATAGGTTTCGAGTAGTGCGCCTCAACCAAATCGTCTTCCGCTTTGTCAGATGATTATTAGCCACTTTCTAAACAAAATTATCATAACGGAAGACATATAGGAATCGTCGGAAAAGTCGATAGACAGTTTTCCTTCGTACTGGAGTGGGCCCTGGCCAAATTCATAAATATCTGGAATTTGGGGTTTTCGAGGGATGGACTTTCACCTCACCAAACGGAAGACGTATGTGGGTCATCGCGTCTTAGATCATGCGGCTCTCTAACTATAACTTTAGAGTGCATGGACATGTGGGGAATATTCCTCGAAAAAAACCACAAAGTGTGAACGAGGACACAAAACTGGATGTTCCTCTCAGATATAAAAAAAATCCAGTAACTTCAGCCAGGCAGATAAGCAGGGAATATGATTTGTGTCACAAAACTGTTTTAAATATTCCAAAATCGGCAGCAAAAATACTTTTAAAGGAGTTGCTAGAAGATGATCCCAATCGGAGAGTGGACTTCTGACAGACGATAATGTACCTAATTGATGATGGGTATATTCAATTGGAGTGGATATTGTTTTCAGATGAAGCCACTTTCACCTCAAATGGGGAAGTAGGTATTTTTTAAATCCTCATAAAACGTCGTGGGTTTTGTGTACGTAACCTTGGTATACTGAGTAGGTCATTTTGTGCCCCTTCATTTCTAGACAAAATTGTCGGTATTATGCAGAAAGGAATCCACATTGGGTAGTTGAGCAGCATAGTCAACGCCAAGAAAAAATAACGTTGGGCTGCAATAATTGGAGATACAATTATTGGTCCAATATTTTTTTTTATCACAATTCAACTGGTGATAGATATCTTCATGTTTTGCAAAATACGTTGGTGCCAGAACTTATTCAAACGTTTCAGACCGAAAATCAAAATCTCGATCCAAGATTTTTTTTTGCAGCATGATGGGGTGCTACCCCATTTTGATGATCATGTTTTTTTTTTTTTTTTATGTTCTGGTTCCCACGAAAAGGCATATCCTGTAATGTTCAGAGAACATCGTGGGAACCAAGGGAAAGAAGGTAGGAGTTGGTGTTCTTCTTGAATTTCTGGAGGTTGTATGCCTTGGGGAACACCTCCCTAGGCAATGAGTTCCGAAGCCTCGCTGTTCGTTGGATGAACGAGTCTTTGGAAAGTGATGTTCTGCAGGTCTCCAAAGTGACCACGAAGGGGTGTGATGACTGAACTTGACGGGTTAGTCTCGAAGAGTCTGCCAAAGCAGGAACGATTGTTGATATTTCAGAAGAGCATCGCCCATGAAAATATCTATAAAATAGAGACAAATCGCCAACTTTTCTACGGTGTTCCAGACAAGTGAGCGAGTTTGTAAGCAAGGCATCACCGACGAGACGAATTGCCCTTTTTTGGACAGAATCCAATAGCCTCAGGATATGTTTAGGTGCCGCGCTCCAAATATGGGAACAGTATTCCAGGACAGGTCGGATCTGTACCTTATAGATCATAAGCAGCTGAGTGGGGGTGAAATAGCTCTTGACACGAAACAAAGAACCAAGTTTTTGGGATGCACTTTTGGCAATGGACCTCACGTGATTTTCCCAGGAAAGGTTATTGCTGATAGTAATACCAAGCATCGATATGGATGACTTCAGTGGTATGGTTACTCCTGACAAAGTTATGTTAGGCACAGTGAGATCGGCTTTTCTAGAGAAAAGACATGCTTGTGTTTTTTTTGCATTGAATTCTACCAAGTTATTAGATCCCCACTCGAGAATTGTTGCTTAGTCCATATTTATATTATTAACATTTCTTCCTCGTTCATTTCTGGTTTCACGGGCTGATATAGGGGCCCTGGAAGAGAAAGCGGTATGGAGGGTACTATCATCGGCAAAGCTGTGTACTGGACATGAAGTTGCTCTCAACAGGTCGTTGATGTGAAGTAGAAATAGTGTTGGTGCGAGAATAGATCCTTGCGGAACACCAGCATTTATGAGTAGAGTGTCAGATGAAACTCCATCGACCACTACATGGAGAGAACTGTTTGAGAGAAAACTAGCAAGCAGAGAACACAGCTGAGGGGGCAAGCCATAAGACGGAAGCTTGGCGAGGAGTCCCTGGTGCCAAACTCGATCGAACGCCTTGGAGATATCTAATGCCACAGCTACTCCATACTTTTCAATAGATAGCTGCCATATATGTGAGACGTAAGCGAGCAGGTCACCAGTTGATCTCTGATGGCGGAAGCCATATTGCCTATCTGGATAACTTTTTTCAGAACAGGTGGATTGATAGAAGGGATAGAATTGAATGCCCAGCTAGATCTCCCAATCTCACTCCTTTAGATTTTTATGCATGGGGTTACTCAACAACTATAGTGTATGCCACAAAACCCCGTAATATCGAAGAATTGAGAATAGAATAAGAGAAGAAATTCGACTAATCACACCAGAAACTTCAAGGGGACTCCAGGGTGAATTTTATCATTGTGTGGCTCTTTGTCAAGAGGTAAATGGTGCTAATTTCGAACAGTTGTTAAAATAGAAATGAAGAAACGTACTGAGGTTTGGAATGCTTTTTATTTAGTTTTAGCTCCTTAGGTAGGTTGAACGTTGCATAAGTTAAATCAAATTTGTAGGTACATTTTATGATCTATCTATTTTTTTAATTTTATGAGTTTTATAAAGATTTCTTTTAATTAAAAATCAACTATAACATTAATATTTAAAAAAATGCACAGTCAATTTTCTTTTTAGAAGAGCTCTCTATTAAGGTGCCACAAGTAGTGTCATCCGATTCAAAAAAATGTGGGGTTTGGTTTCACCCTTTAGAAGGATTTTTTTTATATAACTGGAAATCATACAAAAATATCAATTGATATGTTTTTGCGTTTTATTTCAGTTGAAATTCCCACCCTGTATACGAATGGGAAGTTAAATAAAAGCTTGTAATGAACAGGACTCACCACTTGAATCTCCTAGGAAATAATGAGCACTTCCTATTAGCGGAAAAGATAAAGGTCCAGGAACATTCCATGAGTAGATATATAACTTCCTTCTTTTCCACATGATTTGGAGGAACCATGCAGTCAATGCTATCCAAAAAGTCAGCTTTATAAGAGGTCTCACAAACTGTATGGGATCTGTGGTATTGAATTCAAGAAAAGTACTACTCAGGACTTCCATTTCCATTCGGCAATCTGGAAAAGGAATGCATTCCAATACAATATTTGTCGGTTTATTATTTTCATAATTTACTTAAAGTTCTCTATATTTTTTGAAACGCTTATGCTTGCCGTCGCGAAGAATTGATGAATATGACGATAGACGATATTGAAAAATGTTCTTGTTATTACCATCCCGAACACAAAAACCAACATTATGAGAAAATTTGTAGTTTGCGACCCCGAAAATGAAAGAACAAGCTACCTGGAATTATACCAGTCTGCGTCCTGCTGACTCTGTCAATCATAATCAGTTAATATCGAAATTGTATAACTAAGGAATACGAGGAGTAACATTAGAATGGATTTTCTCCATTTTGAAACACCTTCATCAGTACGCATATGTTCCAAATATCCAATCTGAGAGTGTTGGCTCCGTCAATTCAAAGAGTAAACCCATTAATGTTGGTGTCCCCCAAGGATCCATCCTAGGACCTATTTTATTTTTACTCTACTCCAATGATCTGGATGAATTCTGGAGAGGTGTTCATGTAACAATGTATGCAGACGACACGTCATTGATAATATCACACGAAAATGAATTTCGTATGAATAGATATACCGAAAAACCTTTAGAAATGATGCAGGACTGGTGCAGTACCAATAGTCTGAATTTGAACGCTCAGAAAATCCAAGTTTCAAGATCAAAGTATCAAAGAAAGTGTAATCCTCTCAGAATTAAGATGAGTGTCGATGTATCCATCGATAGTTCAGATGAAACCAATTTTCTTGGACTTATAATCAATGAAAATTTGAGTTGGAAACGTCATTGTAAAAACTTTATGAAAAGATTGAATTCTATATGTTTCATGTTCAGGAATATCAAACATATACTTGAAATACCTCAGCTAGTGGGCCCATACCACGCACACGTAGTGTCACGAATTAGGTATGGAATATGCTTGTGGGGTAACTCCACTTTGGCAAATAATGTTTATTCGATACAAAAAAGAATAATAGCTGGAGTTTCCAGTACACAATCCTACAGGGACCTTTTCAAACATTTGAGCACTATGACCCCCACGTCTGTTCATATTTATGAATTGTCCATCTTTAGACAATAGACAAAAATTTGTTTTAACTCTGTAAATACACGCCAAAGAAATAAATACCACATTCCTTTTACAAAATACAAGGTATCTGGCAATTCACCTACAATTATGGGTCTGTATGTATTCAATCATTTACCTGGAAGTTTAAAAGAAATCAAATATTTAATCAAATTCAAATTGGTCTCATTGATAGAATTTTTGAAAAATCTAAAATTTTCTTGAAAGAACACCCAGAAATTTGCTTAGTAAATAGTGACAAAGGTAATGTAACTGTTATCATGTATAAACAAGATTATAAAGATAAAAGTGAATTATTATTAAACGATGAAAAATACTATAAAGAGTTGAAAAGAGACCCTACTTCAACTATTCAACAAAAAGCTAATAAAATAGTAAGTTCTTTGAAAACCAAAAGAATAATAGATGAAATAACTGCAAAAAACTTAACAATTGAGAATGCTGTAGCACCAAGGTTTTATACGCTTCCTAAAATCCATAAACCTGTATTATCAATGAGACCAATTACATCTTCAATTCATTCTCCAAACAGTAAAATAACCAAATATATAACCAAAATTTTGACAGATTCTTATGATACTAACAATCCCTACTATGTTGAAGATTATTTCAATTTCAGTGAATTCATCAATAATATCACTTTACCTGAAAGTTATATTATCATAAGTTTAGATGTAGTATCACTTTTTACTAATTTACCACTCAATTTAGTTAAAAAAAGCATTGAAAATAAATGGAATATTATTTCTAATTACTGTCCTTTTGAAAAAAAAACTTTCATGGATGTTATTGATTTTATATTTGATTCAACCTACATGATATTTGATGAGAAGTTCTATAAACAAATTTTTGGTACTCCTATGGGTTCTAGTATTTCACCAATTTTATCCAGTTTTGTACTAGACTGTTTAAAAAGAATGAACTTCGAGATCCCCTTTATAAAAAGGTATGTTGATGATCTCATACTTTCTGTTCCTCAACATAAAATTGAAGAGATTCTCAATATTTTTAATTCATATGATGATAACATTCAATTTACAGTAGAAAAAGAAAACAATAACTCAGTTCCATTCCTTGACATGAAACTAATTAGAACAGAAGATAACAAATTGATCACAAGGTGGTATAGAAAACCCATCAATAGTAATAGACTAATAAATTACCATTCATATCACCCAAACAATATTAAAATTAATGTTATCACTAATATGAAAACAAGAGTAGAGAAATTAACCCATCCCTCTTTGAGAATAGAGTGTTTGAATGAACTAAAATCATACTTCTCGAAAATTCATACCCAAATTCTTTAGTTAATAAAATTATTTTTAGTACTTCTTCACATAACATTCCTCCAATTCTAAATTCATCGAATAATAACAACATAAATAGAATAACTTATAAAAGTTTACCTCATATTCAAAATCTGACTCCAAAATTAATTAAAGTCCTCAATAACAATGATATAAAAATAGCAAAAACTAATATAAAAACAATTTCCAATCTCCATACTAAATTGAAAACACCAGTTCCAAAGGAATTCCAATCAAATATTATTTATAAGATACCATGCATTGATTGTCATAAAGTTTACATTGGTCAAACAAAACAATTATTAAAAGATAGAATCACAGGCCACAAAAGTTATTGTAGAAGGTTTAAAAGATCTTGTGCACTATCCAGTCATTCTATTGATGAAGATCATCGTATCGATTATAATAATTCAGAAATTTTAGATTTTGAAAGTATCTTATATAAAAGACTATTTTTAGAAATGGTTCATATTAACAAAAATAAAGAAAATATCATTAATAAACGAACAGATATTGATGATCTGAGCTCTATTTATACTTATATTTTTCACAAACAAAATGAACTGAATTCAAATAATAATCTTCTTTAATTTTTTTTTCCATCTGTATATATATTCTGACAATTTGTAAAAAGTCAATTGAACCTGTCTACAAATTATTCCTTCATGAAAGAAACTTCTAATGTCACTCTTTACGACTAATTTTTAATATTTTCATGTTAGTAAGTATAGTTGTTAATAATATTATTCTGTTATTAATCACTCATATTGTAGAGAAGTCTTGATAAAGATAATAAACATTATCGAAAGCTTGACTGAAAAAACGAAAAACACTCATTGAATCGAACATACCTGACTGCTTCCCAAATAAAATTCATTTCCCTATATATATATATTGACCTTTATATTTTTATTTCCACTGATTACACATCAGTTTAGTACATTTTATATGTCTTATTGGAAAATAAATATTATTGTTGTACTTTTAATCACTAGTGATTAAAAATCTTACACATTGCTCATAGCGCAGCAACGGTGAGGAATTATTCATATCGAGTAGGATGGTTTCCAAATGCAACGAAAGCAACGGTAGCGCAGATGTTTATTCTTGGTAGGCTGGTTGCAATTTTGTTTCGATGAGTCAATGAAACAATATTTATTTAAACAACAATCGCAAAATAATTTCTCCGAAAATGGAACTTATCAGATTCAAAACACGTGAGTAAAGCGCATTTAATCACTCGTGATTAAATGCTACGCTTCACTCACTTGTTCTAAAAAAACTTGTTAACAAAAAATTAAACCGACGAAAAAATCAACTGAAAAGCAAAAAATAAAATAAACCTTCTTAGTCTGAATGATAATTCAGCTCCTAAACTGATGTGAGTAACTGATTTTGAGTCGGCGCCAAACAAACAATTATCATTTGAAAGAAGTAATCAAAACGCAGCCGTGTATCTCGCTGCCATCATTTTACGCTTTACCTAATTCAATTGCTAGTTTGTTTGGCGCCGACTCAAAATCAGTTACTCACATTAGTTTAGGAGCTCAATTATCATTTAGACTAAGAATGTTTATTTTATTTTTTTCTTTTCAGTTGATTTTTTCGTCGGTTTAATTTTTTGTTAAAAAGTTTTTATTTTTCAATTTTTTGTTGCTGAATTCTACTAATTACTACCTACTTAATTTTTTATTACTCCCAAAATACTTACTTACCTAGCTTACTTCAACTATTAACTATCAAATAATATGATTTTCTATTTTAACTATTTATTGCTATATAATATGCTCTTTCCATTTACCATCGAGCTGCACAATACCACCCCGTCTCATGTGGCATTACAATTCGGCCGACTGGGAAGGTCTTCGTATGTTTTTCTCAGCGTTTCCATGGAAGAGAGTTTGTTTCTCTTCAGTAGATCCAACACGATGTGCTGAGACAATTTCTGAAATCATCATGTTGGGGATGCAAACCTACATACCGAATACCGAAAGAAGAACATCATCCGATAAGACCTGGTTTAACAGAAACTGCTCTAGAGCTGTGGCTTCCAAACAGGCAGCATACCATCGATGGCTAAAAAATCCGGGCCCTGAGACCAGAGCAGCATATGTCGAGGCTAGAGGCATATGCAAAGAGACAATAGAATCCTCAAAAGATGCCCACAATGCCAAAATAAGATCAAAACTTGCTGAATGTCCTAACGGATCCCGTTCATTTTGGTCTTTCGCCAGAGCTGTGTGAAGAAACTTCACTTCCAGCTCATTTCCTCCTCTAACCAAAGAAGATGGAACACTAGCAACGACTGCCCAGGAAAAAGCCAATATCTTTGCGCACCTATTTGCTGGAAATTCCACTCTGGATTCATCGGGAAAACAACCCCCGAACATTACACCTATTGACAGTCACATGCCCGAGATCACCTTTCGCCAACGAACTATCAGAAAGATTTTGCTGGGTCTCAACACCAACAAAGCCTGTGGATCTGACGGAATCCCGCCGATTGTTCTCAAGAAATGTGCCCCCGAACTAACACCTGTTCTTTGCAAGTTGTTCAACCACTCTTACAATTTGGGGTATTTCCGTCCAATTGGAAAATTTCAAGAGTACAGCCAGTCCCTAAAAGGCAAAAGGCCCTACCTAGCAACTACAGACCTATCGCACTGCTATCTATTATTTCAAAGGTCATGGAAAAGCCATCAACATCGAGCTCATGAAATATCTGGAAGACTCAGGAATTGTCAACGATAGGCAATATGGCTTCCGCCATCAGAGATCAACTGGTGACCTGCTCGCTTACGTCTCACATATATGGCAGCTATCTATTGAAAAGTATGGAGAAACTTTAGCTGTGGCATTAGATATCTCCAAGGCGTTCGATCGAGTTTGGCACCAGGGACTCCTCGCCAAGCTTCCGTCTTATGGCTTGCCCCCTCAGCTGTGTTCTCTGCTTGCTAGTTTTCTCTCAAACAGGTCTCTCCATGTAGTGGTCGATGGAGTTTCATCTGACACTCTACTCATAAATGCTGGTGTTCCGCAAGGATCTATTCTCGCACCAACACTATTTCTACTTCACATCAACGACCTGTTGAAAGCAACTTCATGTCCAGTACACAGCTTTGCCGATGATAGTACCCTCCATACCGCTTTCTCTTCCAGGGCCCCTATATCAGCCCGTGAAACCAGAAATGAACGAGGAAGAAATGTTAATAATATAAATATGGACTAAGTAACAATTCTCGAGTGGGGATCTAATAACTTGGTAGAATTCAATGCAAACAAAACACAAGCATGTCTTTTCTCTAGAAAAGTCGATCTCACTGTGCCTAACATAACTTTGTCAAGAGTAACCATACCACTGAAGTCATCCATATCGATGCTTGGTATTACTATCAGCAATAACCTTTCCTGGGAAAATCACGTGAGGTCCATTGCCAAAAGTGCATCCCAAAAACTTGGTTTTTTTTTATATTTCCCATTTGAGCGCGGCCAAGAGCTATTTCACCCCCACCCAGCTGCTTATGATCTATAAGGCACAGATCCGACCTGTCCTGGAATACTGTTCCCATATTTGGAGCGCGGCACCTAAACATATCCTGAGGCTATTGGATTCTGTCCAAAAAAGGGCAATTCGTCTCGTCGGTGATGCCTCGCTTACAAACTCGCTCACGTGTCTAGAACACCGTAGAAAAGTTGGCGATTTGTCTCTATTTTATAGATATTTTCATGGGCGATGCTCTTCTGAAATATCAACAATCGTTCCTGCTTTGGCAGTCTCTTCGAGACTAACCCATCAAGTTCAGTCATCACACCCCTTCGTGGTCACTTTGGAGACCTGCAGAACATCACTTTCCAAAGACTCGTTCATCCAACGAACAGCGAGGCTTTGGAACTCATTGCCTAAGGAGGTGTTCCCCGAGGCATATAACCTCCAGAAATTTAAGAAGAACACCAACTCCTACCTTCTTTCCCTTGGTTCCCACGATGTTCTCTGAACATTACAGGATATTCCTTTTCGTGGGAACCAGAACATAAAAAAAAAAAAAAAAAAAAAACAATTTTGAAAGTTCTGGTTGGTTGATTTCATCACTTTGTATATAATTTCATCCTTTCATAGAATGTAATCATTTTGACGGATGTAGGAGGGTCTGTCAATGTCAACTACATATGTGTGCCAAAGTTCACAAGTGAAAAATCAATCATCCCCTATTTTTCTACCCACAGGGGTGGATCATTTCATTTCGAATTGGAATATGATCAACTATGAGGTATACCCTTTCTAATAAAAAAAAAGTAATCTAGATTGGAAAACCCACTACAAAGTTATGCCTAACGGACCAAAATTCAGAGGGTGAACGATCAATATCCTTCAGTTTGCTACCCTTAGGGATGGATTTCAATGTTCGAATTGGAATGGGACCACCTTCAAAGTACACCCTATCCAATGAAAAAAGAATAATCGGAATCGAACTGCTCTGTAAAAAGTTGTGCGTGATCATACATAAAAAGAATAATAAAAAAATATACGCGTCAAATAGAGAACCTCCTCCTTTTTGGTTTCGTCGGATAAAAAGAGCTATTGGCACAATGCCTGTCGATAATTCAGCGAAAATTCGACAAGCTTTCTTTCATGACCCATATAAGGAGAGCGAATAATATTGAATGCATAATAGTAAAACCTGCTTCATACGGTTCTTTCTTACGGCGGGTTGTATCACCTCTGGTCATCTTTGGTTTTGCAAACTGCGGGTTCTCTCTCTTTTTATTGTCTTGATCTAGAAAGAGAGAAAACGTGTAGATAACCTTTACCAGAGGATGACCAGCTGTGTTACAACCCGCCCTTAGGGGATCGACGACAAATCTTCAAATGTTCGTCCGATTATAATAATTTCCCTGGACTAATAGACCAGGGTAGATAATTTTTGAAACCAAAAAAAATTACAGTAGGATGAAACCCATTAGAAAAGGAGGGGAATATGATCAAAATGAAAGGAAAAATAAATTACGGTCGATCCGAGTTCGGGAAGTGGGAGGGGGTGAGTTTTTAAGGGTAAAAAATGGTTTATCTTGATTTCCGGCAAAACTATGGAAAAAAATTGAATAGCAAAGTTGTAGGCAATAAAAAGATCATTTTTTCGCTTCATTTTAATTTAATATCAAAAAAGCACCCTAATTTTCAATCGAAAATTCTGACGTCAAAATATCAGCTTTTTTCAAAAAGTTTGGGGGCTTTTTGTTCGTTGAAATATCTACTTTCTGATGGTGTAAAGAAAAATATACATTACTATAGGAAATATTCTTAGAAAATGCAAAAAATTGAAAAAACCTCAAATTCGAAAAAAATTTTTTAATCATTATGTACAATTTCATCAAAAAAATGTGATTGCTGCAATTTTTTTTAGTTAAAAAGTTTATTTATTTTACTCGAATTACATTAATGTCATAGAAAATCTCATACAAAATAAATATACATGTAAATCGTACTATTGAATTTAGAAACTTAATTCTGATTACGCTATTCATAAAATTTTTTTAAAAAACGTTAATCTTATTATTTATAAATACGTTATTTGAAATTCTAATCAGTTACTCATTCGTTTTTGTCTCTTTGGAGGCATTTCTTCATCGTCAGATTCGACAAATCTTTCCAACTCTAGTTGATCGTCGAAATCTTCAAGACCATCATCTTCGTCTCCAATGTTATTTCCAGTCTGCATTGGTTCTTCATCCATAATTTCATCTGAATCATTTACTTCCTCGTAGATTTTTTCTTCCATATTGGAACAATTTTCAGAACCATGACAATTAGTGCATAAATTTGTGCATTTTAAACCATGTTTTCGGCAGCCACATTTTAAACTGTTACATCCAGTTTCACAGCTGCAGCAAATAGTTTTGAGCAATACTTCCGGAATTAAATCCTTTTCTGTAAATTTGGGCATAATGCCATGCTGATGTTGCTTCCAGCCCCAATCTGTTGCTGTCAATTCGTTACCCAACCAAGTTTGAAGCTGATAATATGCTCTGTAACAATGTTGTTCTGCTGCTCCTTCTGTGGGTGGGAGGTTTGCCAAAATGAAGGATGATTTAATTTTTGCCAATTGATATTTTTGAAACCTTAATTGATTCAGTGTTATTTTTTCTTTTTTGCATTTATAAATAGATTTGATTAATTGTAATCCATTTTTTTTTTATATTTTCTTTACTTTCATCTTTTTTGTAAAAAACATTGGCCAAATTTGACAAATTTTTCGCGTCTAATATAGAATTAACGATACTTTTCTTTCCTCTTCCGGCAAATCCAGATGTTGTATCGCAACCAGAAAAACAATGCAGAAATGCAACAACATTTTTGAAGGATTCGTGTTTGAAACTATTAGACGTGAAAAATAGATCCTTTCCATTTCCAGAGCCTGGTTTGAGAAAATAAATGTCATGATTATTTGAATTTAATTGATTTAAAAGAACCAAAAGATCAATATCTTGACCCACAACTATAACAGTTTTATTAGTATCTCTGGCAACTTCTATCGAGGTCTTAATTATGTCGGCATCAGCATCTTCTTCAACTTGTTTACAGGAAAATCCTTGTGACTGTAATGTTTTCATTAAACTTTTAATTATTTTGTCCTTGTTTTCTCGTTAGATAAAAATTTTTCTTGCGAAAATGGTATTTTTGTATGGTTTTGATAATCGAACTCTGGAATATTGTCTGAGGTTTTTCTACGATTACGTTCTCCTCTTTTAGTTGAAGTAGCTGCTGGTACTGTTGTGACAGTAGCTGATTTCTTAATCTCGGGGTACCCATCAAAGACAATATAACTGCTTGCTGCGTAATGTTTTTCTACATAGCGCAAATATTTATTAATGATCTCTTCCACCGTTTCATTTTTCTGCCAAATTACTTTGTGCAGTAAAAATCCACCGTCGACGACATGCATTATGCTGTCAGAATGCGTTGGTCGATTCACACTCACAAATAATTCGTAGAGTTGAGATTTTACATTTTTCCTGAGGCCATTTTCTGTAAAAAGTGACAATGGAAAAGGTGCAAGCTCGTATTGTAAGTAAGTTTCCATATCTTTTTTACTGTCGATCGTTAACGATATCCTTTGAAATAGCAATAATGGATCGATGGCTATAATATCTTCATTTACTTTAACGGAAGATTGAACTGTTTTGAGAGACAAGACTTTGTTTTTCCTTTTAAATTTAACACTGCCAAAATTCATTCCAACAATAGCTTGCAAAGATTTTTTTCCTTCTTCATACGCTTCATGGCAATGAAATAACTTACAACGGTCTTAAATTCACCGAAGGTCACTCAGGTATATAAATTATCTTAAAACAGCAATAAATAGGCCTCTACAAATATTATTTAAAGAAGATTCTACAACTTTTTCAAAATATTGTAGATGTCTTATTAAATATTAACTTTATTAACTTATTTGTTTGTTAATTATAGAAGTATATTTTAATTTGTAATTTTTTCGTTTATCAATAAAACATGAAATCTGACGTTTTTTGAGTAATTAAAGTGTAAATTTTAATAAATACCTCAAAATTGTACATAAAAAAAAAATTTAATTTGGTTTTTTTTTTTGCATTTTCAAGAATATTTCCTATAGTAATGTATATTTTTCTTTACACTATCAGAAAGTAGATATTTCAACGAACAAAAAGCCCCCAAACTTTTTGAAAAAAGCTGATATTTTGACGTCAGAATTTTCGATTGAAAATTAGGGTGCTTTTTTTATATTAAATTAAAATGAAGCGAAAAAATGAATATTTTTAATCAAATAAATTACAGTGTATTTGGGACATAATAAGGTAAGTTTTCACCAAATTTCGTAGAAAAAAATTTTTTTTGAAAAAGATATAAATAAAAAACCAAAACCTTGGTTTTTTGAATTTTTCACCTAAATTTTGAGGTTATGTGAAAAATCTGCAGATACAAAAGTTGTAGATCTTTTCATTGCCTACAACTTTGCTATTCAACTTTTTTCCATAGGACATGTAGTTTTGCCGGAAATCAAGATAAACCATTTTTTACCCTTAAAAACTCACCCCCTCCCACTTCCCGAACTCGGATCGACCGTAATTTATTTTTCCTCTCATTTTGATCAAATTCCCCTGCTTTTCTAATGGGTTTCATCCTACTGTAATTTTTTTTCATTTTTTACCATTTTTGTAGGCTTTGACCCTGGTCTATAACTTTCAGGAAGACACCCACATCAGGTATAATTCCAACAATTCCAACACCGTATGAATACAATTGCGCATTCAAAACGGAATAAAGCAAATTCGCGAGCTAGCACATGCATTATTCAAAAGAAGTGTAGGGTTGAGTAAGCATCCGTTTGATATCGATACTATTTTGTACTGAATCTCAAAGAGAATGCAGGCAGAGCCCTCGGGAAACAAATAGGATAGCTGTTGCTGATATTGTATGGCATGCGAATATAAAAAGAGAGTGTGGGTTCAATTTATTCAAATATCGATACATATACAGTCATTTCTATCAGCTTAGAAACTATGACTATATTGGATTCACCTAAGTTCGAGAAAGCTTGTGTTGTGTTTCCATCATAATGTGTTAAAGGAACATTCATTTGCCTAAAAAAAAAACAAAAACAATCTTATATATGAACTCCAATATAATTTGTTGGGGATGAGAGGTTGTTTTTGCTATGCGAGTCGAAGAGAGTTCATGATCTTTAAAATATTGTAAGTAACATATTCATATTCGAGAGCATTAGGTTTTTACTTTTTTTTAAAAGCTTTCATTTTTAACTTGCTTCGATCGTATGTCATTCTTTCCGGTTAAAAATTGTAATCCATTTTTGGAGCACTTGCCGACATTCGATTGAGCTGAAATTTGGCAGGTGTTCATGCCGGTGACAATGCATCATAAAATTTCTCTTAGAGAAAAAAACAATATTGGTATGTCGGGGTTTTTAGGGTCGGAGATTCTGAATTTAGTCGAAGATAATTGATTTTTAGTTGAAATTCATAAAGTGAAGATGGCAACTCCAACATGGCGCATGAGTTAATCTTTAGATGGTCTCCTCATTGAAGGACTGAATAGCTAAGAACTCACAGGAGAAAGGACTCATTATAACGATGCTTTAAAATAGAATAGAATAGAAAATACTTTATTAATGAAAGGAAAAGCTATGTGAAGGGAATAAGATATGAAATGAAATGCATAAAGCACACACAAAGTCGTCTTCACAAAAGGTTCAATATAAATTGAAACAATTGGTAGACCGACAGGCAAAAAACAACTACTTTCCTAGCGAATACCACGCAGAACGTTGGATGATATTCACCTGACAATCCATGCAAACTTCCATATAAATGGATATTGTTCGCAAATGTTTCTTTCTAATAAGCTCGATTATGTTTGAATTCATGTCGTGTCCGCCTAACAATCCGCATACCGGTTTCAGGCTTTTTTGGCCCTCATCAGTACGGAGTAGTCACCAGCCAGAGATCCAGAGAGCTCTGGCCGAAGCGAGACACAACATGAATAAAATCATCATCGAGCTTAAAACATCTTTAGGTGCGTCGGAAAAAATAACTTTTACTGAGAAGGAATCTTTCATTCAGAATGCTATTGAGGTAGGAGAATTGTATGGAGTGATTCTTTCTGTCACTAGGTGTCGCCGGTTGAAAGTAATCTTTTCCGACGCACCTAAAGATGTTTTAAGCCCGATGATGATTTCATTTATGTTGTGTCTCGCTTCGGCCAGAGCTCTCTGGATTTTTGGCTGGTGACGACTTTGTGTGTGCTTTATGCATTTCATTTCATAAATACCTTATTGCCAACAAGATTCATAGAAACAAAGTCCCCTACAGAAAAAGCATCGTCAATATACCAAGTATCCTTCAACGTTCTAGCTCAGAGCATATAACCCAACAGCCACGACCGGAGAGAGTGGGGGGCAGTGGGAGACAGTAGGGGCAAATGTTCCGGGGCCTGCGAGAACAGGGGGCCTCATGAAGCATTAAAAAAATTAATGTTCAATGACCACACTCAATACCCAAGTGGGGCCAGGCAGCCACTGTCTATGTCTATTAAAATCCATTAACCTTCATTTTTACGAATCGCGACAATTTTTTTCTATATATTCAGTGAGGAAATTAATCATATCATAACTCTTCAGTCCGCAAACTGCGAAGACAACATGCAACCCTTGGAACTATTCAATATGATTTTCAAACAAAAAGTACAGAGCTTGTTCCAAACTCAGGATATTTTATTCGATACCAGTTAAGTGACCGTAGCCGAAGCGTAGAGATCATTTAGTACTTTGACCAGAATGAAAGATCGCTTGCGTTCGACTGTGGGACAGACACTACTTAATGGTTTGGCAATGCTCTCAATCCACTCACAAACAGGTGAATTCCGAAAAAATGATGAATGAATGATTTTGCCGCCAAAAAGGTTTGAAAAACGAATTTGTTTTGAAAACTTGTATTAATTTTACTGTCACAAGAGATTACAACTGTATTCAATATCAGTCAAATAATATTTTTTTAACGAAAAATCATTTTTTTATCAAGCTTCAAACAGTGTAGATAATAAACCATTTATACAGGGTGTTATGTCAGAAGTGTCCGATATTTCACAGGACGATTCCAAAAAGGATGAGGTTCTCTAGTCGTATATATTTTTTTTATATTTTTTTTATGTATGATCACGCATAACTTTTTATTGAGACGTCCGATTCCGATAATTTGTTTTTCAGTGGATAGAATCTACTTCGAAGTTGATCCCATTTGAATTTTAAAGATGAAATTCACCCCTAAGGGTCGCAGAATGAAGGATATTGATCACTCACCCTCTGAATTCTGGTCCGTTAACCGATTCTATCAGGCATAACTTTGTACTTGGTTCTTCGATTTGGATGATGTATTTTTAAAAGGTGAGTTGACTTGTCCTATTTGTTCCGAGGCTCACAGCCTTGAAGGCTGTAAGCCTAATAGCCAAAAACAATGCATAAATTATGCAAATATCAAACGTAATGAACAAACCAATATTATCACTGATCATGCTGTCTGGGATTATCCTAACTGTGAAGCTTATAAAAGAGCTTTTGAGAAAATGAAGCGAGATCTATTTGGTGCGCCTAACAAGTAGCAACTAAAGGTGCCGTCTTCTCTGAATTTGAGCTCAAGTCATTCAACTGCTACAATATCGACATGCAAATTGTCAGTTTCTTATCAAAACATGCGTGGACTCAACTCAAAGACAACCAAATTATTGCTTGCATCTGCGCAGAGCGAGTACTCAATTATTGCAATAACAGAATCATGGTTAGGACCCGGGGTGGGAAATGCTGAAATGTTTGATTCGAATAGATACACCGTTCTGAGATGTGATCGTGATCTAGATAATATGAATGTCACTCGTGGAGGGGGAGTTGCGCTCGCCATTGATGATAGCATATGTACAGTTGAAAATCTAAATTTGAAGGCACATCCTTCGTTTAACGACTTATATATGATTGACATACTATGTGCGAAAATAAAAGTAGAACATCAATCTTGCTACATAATTATTCTTTATATTCCTCCAAATAACACAGCAGAAACGTATAACGTCCTCTTTGAAATACTGAGCTCATTAGATTTCTTGTACAATAACAACATACTTTTCATTGGTGACTTCAATTTAAGTGAATACTTAACTACTCTGGATGGTAGGGAGCCATCGCCCCGTGTTTCCTCATTATTCAATTTTATTAACTTTTTCGAATTAGATCAATACAACAGTATCACAAACAGCAATAATAAAATTTTAGACTTGGTTTTAGCCAACTTTATATGTACCGTTGAGTCAGCTCCTGAAATATTAATTCCAGAAGACAATCATCACCCCTCCCTCCTAATTACATATGATATAATCGGTAAACGTTGTAATAATAAAAATAAAACTAACTCGGTCTATTATAACTATAAAAGAGCAAATCTTCCTGTACTCTACCAAAAAATTGCTGAAACTGATTGGGACTTTTTGTTAAATATACCTGATTCAAATGAAGCATTCAATAAGTTTTATCACAAGTTGAATGAAATTATTCACTCTTATGTCCCCTTAGTTAAGGCCTGTAAAAGAAACTACCCGCCTTGGTATAATTCGAGCATTATAAGAACACTCAAATGTAAACATAGAGCTTGGTGCAGATACAAAAAATTCCAGGATCAGCTTGCATTTATTGAATTCCAAAACATAAGAAGAGAAGTAAAGTCTGAAATTGGATCTAACTACCAACTGTACTGCCGTAATATCGAACAGCAAATCAAAACGGACCCAAAAAAATTCTGGCAATTTGTAAAAAAAAAGAAACACTCGTCATCTCTACCACTAACAATGGTCTATGATGGCATTGAACATAATGACCCCGTAAGCATTGCAAATGCCTTTGCGGATATTTTAGCAATTCTTACGCTACACCTAGTCAAACCATACAAAATAATACTACCGTAAACTTGGCGAATGATGCTTTGATCATAACTGAATTTTCGGAAAGTGAAGTTTGTGAAGCTCTCAAAAAAATCAAGCCAAAATTTACAATGGGACCTGATAAAATACCAGCTTTCCTGATTCATGACTGTGCCTCCGTATTCGCTGCACCTCTGGCAATACTTTTCAACCTCTCAATAAAATACCAACAGTTCCCTGATGTGTTGAGACAATCTAAATTAATACCAGTTTTCAAAAAAGGTGACAAACATGACATAGAAAACTATCGGCCTATTACAATAGTCAATAATTTCTCAAAATCTTTTGAAATCCTTCTTAATAAACCACTTCACAACCATGTCAAAAATCAAATAACTGAGATACAACATGGCTTCTTCAAAGGTAGGTCAACTACCACAAATCTCTTCTGTATTACCCAGTACATATCCAACACATTCGAAAATAATGCCCAGGTAGATGTCATATATACGGACTTTTCCAAGGCCTTCGATAAGCTTGATCATGATATTTTACTCAGTAAACTGAATGCATTTGGCTTCTCAGGGAACTTGAACACCTTTTTCACCTCTTATCTACAAAACCGCACCCTCTACGTTGAGTGCCATGGCCAGAATTACATTTTATTTACACCAACATCAGGCGTTCCACAAGGTTCTGTTTTGGGTCCACTTTTCTTCAATCTGTTCATAAATGACATTATTGATGATGTCGGAGTCAATTGTCTATTATATGCGGATGATTTGAATTTATATATAAAAATAAACTGCCAGAATGACTGTGCCATTTTACAAAACGCCCTAGATAGAGTAAATACTTGGTGCAAAAATAATCGCCCTCTATTAAATGCTATTAAGTGCTCAATTGTAACATTCACTCGGAAACAGAACAACATCACCTATAACTACTCAATTGGCAATGATGTGCTCTCTAGATCCAATTCTGTTCGTGACCTTGGTGTCACCTTCGACCGAAAATTATATTTTTCAATACACATAAATAAAATTACCAATGAACGTTCTAGGGCTTTAGGTTTCATTGTCAGAAATACTCGTGATTTCTCGAATAAGAACACACTGCTACTGTTATATAATTCCTATGTCCGTTCTAAAACAGAGTATGCATCAATCATTTGGTGTCCATATTATAATGTCCATTCAAATAATCTTGAACGAATCCATAGACGCTTTATGAAATATCTCTCTTTCAAAGAAGATGGTGCGTACCCTGCTACAGGAATATGTAATACCGCTTTACTAGAGAGACATAACTTCACCTCTCTTGCAAGTAGAAGGAATACATCTGCTCTGATTTTCCTATATAAGGTGATCCATGGCCAAATCAACTGTAGTGCTATTTTGAGTATGCTGAATTTTCATGTTCCAAGAGTAAATTCAAGACATAACACTCTATTTTACCTCGAATTCTCTAGAACAAATGTACAGAAAAACTCACCCTTATTCAGAATTTGCAACAACTTCAATGCTGTCAATGACAAATCAGTTTTTGATATTAATTTTCTTTTTTCTCTAGTTTTTGTATCATGTCTCATTTCTACACTATTGTTGTATCTCTGCTGATTCTCAAATTATTTTTGTTTTTTGTTTTTGTACCTGTGATTTTCCCCCCCTGTAAATGGATTTTTGTTGGGTGGTGTAAAAAAAAAAAAAAAAAAAAAAAAATAGGGTACACGTTATATTTGGATTTCAAATGAAATTATTCACCCTTACGGGTAGAAAAATATGGGATAATTGATTTTTCACTTGTGAACATTGGCACACACATACGTAGTTGACAATGACAGATCGCTACCGACATTATTTTTGTACCACATCCGTCAAAATCATTATATTCTATGAGAGGATGGAATGATATACAAAGTAATGAAATAAACTAACCAGAACAACGAAAGTAATTTATATTACAACAAATAGTAAATATGGATAATCATATTATTTAACTGGTAAAAGTTGAAGTAAGGTGGGTAAGTATTTTGGAAGTAATCAAAAAACAAGTAGGTAGTAATTAGTAGATTTTAGCCACAAAAAATTGAAAAATAAAATATTTTCAACAAAAAATTTAACCAACGAAATACGGAACTGAGAAGTAAAAAATAAAATAAACCTTCTTAGTCTCAGTAACTAAGCTCCTAAACTAATGTAAGTAACTAATTTTGAGTCGGCGCCAAACAAACAATCAACGAACATCATTCAATTACTTCAAAAAAATTATCAGAATGTCACCGCGCAACTCGATGCCATCATTTCACGCCTCACCTAATTCATTTGCTTGTTTGTTTGGCGCCGACTCGAAATTAGTTACTTACATTAGTTTAGGAGCTCAGTTCCTGAGACTAAGAAGGTTCATTTTATTTTTTACTTTTCATTTCCGTATTTCGTCGGTTTAATTTTTTGTTAAAAAGTTTTTATTCATAAGGTGAAAAGTTCATACAAGCATGGGACCGCAAAGCCCTAATTTTTTATATACAGGGTTTTTCGTAAATAATTTTTAAAATAATGTCGATATTTGGACGAAAATCGCCATTTGGGGATTTTTTAATATGAGAAATTCAAATTTGATGTTGGTTTGGCCCTTAATAGTAGGGGGCGCCACCTACAGGTCTTTCTCTCTCTTGGGAAGTCACAACTTTGTCGTGCTTGTATGTATCATATGTTCTAGAAGAAACATCGATTCCTCTATCATTTTTACGTGAAAAAGGTATGCTTTTCAAAAGTCGCTTCAGGCAGCCGTTTTCGAAATTTAAATTAATCGATGCACGTGTTTGTCAAAAAGGGAAACAATTTTGAAAACTTTTTTTCAATTCAACTCAAAGAAAAGCTGTTATTGAAATGCACTTAAAAGTTAAAAATAATTGCTTTGGATGGGTGACATAGGTTATTCCGTGAGTTATAGATTCAAAAGCTTGTCGCGCAAAGTTTTCAGTTAATACAAAAGCGACAAGCTTTTGAATCTATAACTCATGGAATAGCCTACGTCACACATCCAAAACAATTATTCTTTTATTTTTAGTGCATCTGAATAGAAGCTTGTCTTTAAAGAGGTTTTTTATTAATTTATTTATTTAGTTTCACTTGTTAGTTAGTCAGTTAATTTGGGTCAAATCTTGCAGGTGAATTTTGAACGATTAATTTGAAATTTAGCAGGTGCTCATAATTAAGGTGACAATGCATTATCGAATTTTTGTTAGAGAAAAAAACTAAATGGCGGTTCCAAGATGTTGGACGAGATTTGTAATTATGCTCCGATTTGATTCAAAATTGGTATGTGAGGGTTTTCGGGGTCGGAGATTATGAATTTTTTGACAGAATCTATAAATTCAAGATGGCGACTTCAGGATGGCAAATGAGTTTTATGATAATGGTCAGATTTCATTCAAAATTGGTGTGTGGGAGTTTTTGGGGCCGGAGATCATGATTTCTTTCAGCTCAAAACTTACAGGGAAGATTCTGTAATAACGTTGCTCTATTAAAAATGAACAGATAAAGGCGAACTAACTAAAAAGCGAAAAATAAACAATAAACAACCTTTTTAAAGACAAGCTTTTATTTAAGCCGTGTCCTAAAACGTATAAAATGAGTTTTAATTTTTTAGTGCATTTGAATAAAAGCTTGCCTTTGAAAAGGTATTTTCAATAATTATTGTATTTTGTGATTTAGAGTAAGTACGCCTCATTCCATGCATTATGAGGCATTTTTCCTGTGAATTCTGAGCTATCCAGTTCTCCAATCAAGAGACCATCTACGGATTATCACGTCCGCCATCCTGGAGCTGCCATTTTCAATTTATAAATTCTGACAGAAAATCAATAATTTTCGACTAAATTCATAATCTACGTCCCCAGAAACCCCTCCATGCCAATTTTGAATAGAACCGGTCCATTATCACAAAACTTGTCCACTATCTTGGAGCCGCCAACTTGAGATTATGAATTTTGACAATAAATCATAATCTCCCCCAAAACCTCTCCCCAATTTTGAATAGAATCGGACCGTAATCACAGAGATCGTTCGCCATATTGGAGCTGCCGTTTTTATTTCATCGATTTTGACAAAAAATCATAATCTTCAGCCCCGAAAATCCCCACATACCAATTTTGAATAAAATCGAACCATAATTACAAAACTCGTCCGCCATCTTGAAGCTGCCATCTTGAATTTGTGAATTTTGAATGAAAATTCATAATCTTGGGGCCGCCATTTCAATTTTATGATTTTGAAAAATTCATAATCTTCGACCCCGAAAACTCCTACATACCAATTCTGAGTCCAATCGGACCATAACCAGAAATTTCGTCCGCCATCTTAGAGTGGCATTTTGTTTTTTCTCTAACAAAAATCCTTTAATGCATTGTCACGGGAACTATGAACACCTGCCAAATTTCACGTTAATCGGGCAACAAGAAGTGGGTCGAATTTAACTTGCAAGATTTTATTACAGACAGACAGACAAAAAAACGACAAATATTCATCCATACGATTGATTCTCCTTTAATAATTTCATGATATGGTTCTCATACTTTCCACGATTTCTATCAGAAAAAAAGTATTTCAAGTCTCCATCACGCCTGTCTCAGTTGAGAAAAATTCAGGCTGACGACTTCCATCGAAGCAAAGATTGAAGAGTTGGTGCTGCTTTTTGATCATCGAAGTGTGAAAATAGTCATTTGCACATAAAAACGAGTCGATTGTTCATCCATCGAACTGTAATTTCGATAGAGGCAGGAAGCAGACACATTATTAAATTTTGTACTGGAAAAGGAAGCCTGAAAGGAAATCGACTGGAAAAATTCTTTCAAAAAATTGAAACATCTGTTAACTTGATTAGTTCACCCTTCTTTGACATGAACGGTAGGGTATATCCCCATTATTCCAGCCTATCAGTTTTCTTAAAATGATCAATACGTGCATTTGCCTTGCTATATACGGGACAAGAGGCAATTGTCTCGGTTTGGACTCATTTGTATTACAATTACAAGCTTTTATTTATCGTATGGATTAATAGTTGGTTTTTTTTGTCTGTCTGTCTATAATAAAATCTTGCAAGTTAAATTTGACCCACTTCTGGTTTCCCGATCAACGTGAAATTTGGCCGGTGTTCATAGTTCCCGTGACAATGCATTATGGGATTTTTGTTAGAGAAAAAACAAAATGGCGACTCTAATATGGCGGACGAGATTTCTGGTTATGGTCCGATTCGACTCAGAATTGGTATGTGGGGCTGTTCGGGGTCGAAAATTATGAATTTTTCGTCAAAATCATAAAATTGGAATGGCGGCCCCAAGATCATGAATTTTCATTCAAAATTCACAAATTCAAGACGGCAGCTTCAAGATGGCGGACGAGTTTTGTAATTACGGTTCGATTCTATTCAAAATTGGTATATGGTGGTATGTGGGAATGTATCGAGGATATAACTCGATATTTTGAATCTGAAAATAAGTGATCTAACCGTTTGGGCGACATTGTTTACATGGTGATCCATCACAAATGAGGATCGATAGTGACTCCAAGATATTTCATCGTATCAGCTTATTCGAGAATGAGTTCTACATCATCATAATCAATTTCTAGACCTTGGAATTCTGGCAAGCATTACGAAAAAAAGGTAGGAATTTTGTTTTACTGATATTGATTTTCAATGGCTTGTTCTCATTTATATAGATAATTGCTGCATCATCAGCGGAACTCACTTTGTCGCCTTCAGTTCCAAATGTGATAGGATTGTTCAAATAAATACTAGATAATAAGGGACCCAAAACTGTACCCTGAGGCACCCTGAATATTAAAGGTTGTAAACTTCCCTACTAGTGATGATAGATGACGAAATCGTCAAAGATGACGTCACAAGACCATTGTGACCAATAATTTTAAATGGAACCCTACGGCAAGCGACACCTCTTTTAAAAGGTATCAAAAAAACCTATTCAATGATACTAATTTTGTCTGTGTTTATGGCAGTTTTGATGGCTCATTAGTAAACATTAAAATTTAAATTCCATCCAGTATGATATTCATTACAGATTTAAGAATCAGTATCTACTTAAAGAAATTGCTCGAACTGACCTCCATTCACTTCCTGACAGTAAAATATCCTATTTTTAAATTCTTCTCGTACTTTTGCAAATGTGTCTGCGGAAACAGCCTCACATTCTGCAACAATACGTTGTTTTAGAACGTCAATATTATCAGGTTCAGTGGGGTGAACCTTCGATTTGAGGTACCCCCATAGAAAAAAATCCAAAGGTGTAAGGTCCGGAAATCGAGCTGGCCATTCCGTTGAACCTCGTCGTCCAATCCATCTACCACGATACTCCTCATCCAAATACCGTCTTACTGCACCGTAATAGTGTGGAGGAGCACCATCCTGTTGAAATGTAATTTCCAAATTGCCGAATTCATCTAGATTATCTTCCAAAATTTCAAGGATTAACGGTTCTATTGCGTTTTGCAACAGCTCCAGATAAACATCACCAGTTAAATTGATATTTAAAAAAGAGGCCCAACCATGTGGTTTCCCAGGATACCTGCCCAAACATTCACCTTCTGGGGAAATTGGGTATGTGTTTCACGAAACAGGTGAGGATTTTCGTCACTCCAATACCTCACATTCTGTGTATTTACATTTCCATTTAGATAGAAAGTACTTTCGTCACTAAAACAAATTGTTTCGACATAGTCTGGCTGTTGGTTGATTTTAGTTTCCATATTTTCACAAAATTCTAGTCTTCGGTCTGGGTAGTCGTCTGAGAGTTGATGAACCATTTTTAATTTGTATGGATGAAATTTGTTTTTTTTTCAACACCCTGTGTACTATACTTCGACTGACTTCACAGGTACATGCAACGTGAGTTGTTGAAGAAGTTGGATATTACTTCTGCCAGTATATCAATCTATCATCAGAAATTTGTGGTCTGCCAGATCGTTTCGCATCATTAATACTACCCGTTGTTTCAAACTTACGAAGAAGCTCCCTCAAATAAGTCCTCGAAACGGGGCGATCGGGAAACCTCTCATTAAAAATGTGTTCTGCTGCATGAATATTTTGTCCAGTTTCACCAAGAATTAGGATCGCTGCTACTTTATCACCTAAAGCACGTACCATTTCGCTTCTTGAAGCAGTTAAACGTTCGGCTCACAACAGTTTAACAAATTATTGAAATGTACAAAAATATTAAAAGTACCAAAAGCTGCTAAAACAATTAAACGTTCGATCAACAATACACAAATTATGAAATGTACAAAAACTTGGACAATTACAAAAACGTCGAATTAGGGAGACTAACAAAAACGTCAGCTTATTTGACAACTATCCAGAGGCGGAGCTTGAATTTGGAATTTTAGTATTAACTGATTTAATTCATCACAGCTTTGTGTTTTTTAAAAGCGAGTTGCCAAAACTGCCATAAACACAAACAAAATTAGTATCATTGAATAGGTTCTTTCGATACCTTTCAAAATAGGTGTCGCTTGCCGTAGGGTTCCATTTAAAATGATTGGTCACAATGGCCTTGTGACGTCATCTTTGACGATTTCGTCATCTATCATCACTAGTAGGGAAGTTTACAACCTTCAATATTCAGTTTCCAAATTTCACTTGTTTAAGTATAATCGTTCCAAAAATAAGAGGGGGGAGGGGACTTTTGATAAGCACTGTACTTTATTTGAGAGTTCTGCGATAGCATCTTGCATCGATATATTTTCTTGGAATCCGTTTCTTGAGATAAGCGTTTATACGAATTTTTACAATTTTTCGATAATTTTTTTATTATTGATACGGGACGATGGAACACTTCTGAACACGTACCAGTTTCAAGGGCCAATACATATTATTTTTTACTTTTTGGAAATTGATTTGTGTCGGGGGGGTTTCAAATTTCTAATTTAAGTTTTATTCACGAATAAAGTGGTTGAAAACGCGTGTGAAATAATTCGTGGATCATTTTCAGAGTGATATAAACCAGGACGACAATGGGACCAATCTATCGGTTAGTTTTTTACTTCCGTTATTTTCTCACTTTACTTTGTAATATCACATATTTAGACGGAATTCACTTTTTGTTGTTGTTTTGAATTCTAATATCAAATTATATATTTTCTGATATTTCAATCAGATCTATATCTTTGATGTTCAGTAATCATTAAAAAATATGAATAACGCACATCGAGAATTATCACAGATAACGAAACTTCATAGAAAATGCGATATGATATCGGATATTTACCAAAATCCAGTCGGGACGAGAAACAGAGGTGGTTTATTTGAAGCAAATATTAGGATATCAGATAGATTAGTATTGGAAGTACTTCTCTGGTAATCGAAGCGAAAACTTTGCATTTGCTTTCCATATATGATATCACTGATATAGTCTAATCAACAAGTTCAAAAACGTGTTAAATAGATATAAAGCTCCTAAAAATATGAGCGATAACTCATTCGATTCGGAATGACGTCGAGAAGAATGTTTTCAAGGGTTTATTAGCACGTGAAAAATTGCGATTGTTATTAACAAAATAAGATTAAAAAAGAAGGTATTTCGTTTTTCGTTAATAATTTCTAAAATAATGATATTTAAGGAATTATGTATATAATATAGAAAAAAAATTTCCAATAAAAAAGTCCCACCTCCCGGAAACTCTATCTCTATTATTTATAAAAAAAATTTTTAACGCTGAAAATAGGGCTCTGCGAGGTCGTTACGGCATAGGCGCACCGTCTAAAAAGCCGTTATATCACCTAAAATAATTTTTCTATAGTTTTAAATAACAATTTAAAAATTTGAATAAATCATGGTGTAATTAGACACTTGAACGAAAAAAACCTCGGTGAAAAAAAAATTTTTCATGTCGATTTTTAAAAAAGTTACACCATTGTTAATTAACCAATTTTTTTCCAATCTCTGTTTTTATAAATTACGACATAAAAGTTTAAATAATTGGTCTATAAAATTTTGGCTACGTGGAGCTTTTTTCATTTAGGTACTCAATGAAGCAGTGCAAAAAAAATTATTAAAGTTTATTATTTTGTTAATTATAATTTTTTTAAATTAACAAAAAATGAAACTTCCAAAAAAAGTTATCAAATAATTTTTTTTTTGTAATATCCCATTATTACTGTTTTTGCATCTACTATAGGTATTAATTACCATTAGAAAAAAAATTTGTTATTTGTTAAGAAATTGTTTATAAACAGACTATTTTGGGATTAAAAAAATTTTTTCTACCATCTCATTGCATAGGTAAAATTATGATTTGAAAAAATTAAATTTTTTCTTATAATTTTTTTATTGTTTATAATCGTTTTTTTATATTTCAATTGTTTAAATAGATAGATAGATAGATAGATAGATAGACTTTATTTGGCTAGTTTACACATCGGTTTATAGCACGTCAGTTTGTACAGAAATATTATCTATGGAAGATAATATGTAAAATATATAAGATGTAAAAACATTCATTTTATCGACATATACATGTGTTTAAAAATAACATTTAAAAATATTTTGTTGTAAAAAAAAAACAATAAATATATAAATGGTAAAAGTCATGTACAAATTTTTCATGCATTCAGAAATTCTTCTACACTATAAAAACATTTATTTATGAGGTAACTTTTCACGTTAATCTTAAAACAATTTTCATTCAAGGCGCGAACTTCTAGCTCAACTTGTTATATAGTTTCAAATTCAGAGAATTAGATTTCGACTTAGTGAGCCTGAAGCGTTGAAGACCTATTTGGTTTGCCGATCTGGTTTCGTATTTGTGAATATCAGACGAAAGAGTATAACTCCCTTTGTTTGAGTGTATTTCACAGAGGGTTTGATAAATATAAATGCATGGCAGTGTCATTATTTTCATGTCAATGAACAGGGGACGACAGTGATCACGGAATCCAACACCAGCTAGAAGGCGAATAGCCTTCTTCTGGGATCTGAAGATAATTACCGCATTGCTGGAATTTCCCCATAAAATGGTTCCATAACTAATTCGAGAATGAAACAGACCAAAATATATTTGCCTCAATAATTCAGAACCTATAACATATCCCAATCTTCTTATGAGGAATAATGCACTAGAAAGCTCGCTGTTCAGTTTTTCAGTATGATAGTACCAGCTGAGAGTGTCATCGATTGTTATTCCAAGAAGCTTGCAGTGTGCTCCTGAGGTGTACTTATTGTTACTGGAAATAACCAGCTGTTGCGTTTTATCACCATTGAGTTGTAAAAAATTAGCAGAGAACCAATTTCTAGCAAAGTCAATCGAATTGTCAGCTAGAATTTTGAGGCTATAAAAATCTGGAGAAGTATTGATAAGTGATGTATCGTCAGCAAAAAGAATGGTGGTAGTGTCCTGTAGCATGTGCTGACAGATGTCGTTTATATAAATAATAAAGAGTAAGGGTCCAAGGACAGAGCCCTGAGGAACTCCATGTTTCAATATCCTGAGTTCAGATGTTGTATTTTGAATTTTAACCAGTTGTTGTCTGTTTGTTAAGTACGATGACATCAGTTTGAGTGGTGTTCCTCTAACCCCGTAATATGATAACTTTTCTAAAAGTAGGTCGTGAGAGACACAGTCGAAAGCCTTGGACAAATCACATATGGAGAGAATGGAATGTTGCCTGTTCTCAAGGCCTTCAACAATATCTTCCACGACCTTCAGCAGTGCCCTTATTGTGGATTTGTTTTGGCGGAAACCAAATTGAGTGTTGGCAAGGAAGTTGTTAGATTCAAAATAGTATGTTAATCTGTTTTTCAGTAAGATTTCTATAATTTTAGAAAACGTATTGATCAAAGAAATTGGACGAAAGTTGTCCAGAGCTTCACTGTTATTTTTTTTGAGTAAAGGCATAACTCTTGAGATTTTAAATACATCGGGAAAAATGCCATCTAAAAAACACGTATTTATGAGAGCAACCAATGGTTCGAGAAGAGTAATAAGTAGAGCATTTATTTCAAAAGCGTCTTCTGAGCTGGTTTTTTTAAGTTTACTTATGGCTGATACAACTTCTTCCGCAGTAGTTGGGGCTAAGAAAAAAATAATTAGTTAAGAAATTATTTCATTCTCAAAAATCATCCTTGACCTTTTTCAATGAATTAACAGAGAAATAATTTTTTTTCATAAATAATTCCATTGTTTATTAACTTAACAATTTGTTATAAACAAATAATATCAACCGTTATATTTTTTTTCGAAAACTTCAAAAAAAAAAAAAAAAAAAAAATAATAAAAATACAAAAAAAAAATTTATACTTTGTTTTGGTTATTCTTTGAAGTTTTCGAAAAAAATATAACGGTTGATATAATTTGTTTATAACAAATTGTTAAGTTAACAAACAATGAAATTATTTATAAAAAAAAATTCTTTCTCTGTTAATTCATTGAAAAAGGTCAATGATGATTTTTTAAATAAAATAATTTCTTAACTAATCATTTAAACAATTGAAATAAATTAAAAAAAAAAAATTATTTAGGAAAAAAATTTTTTTTAAATCGTTAATTTTACATATGCAATAAGATGGTAAGAAAAAATTCTAAAAATCCCAAAATAGTCTGTTTGTATATAAAAAAATTCTTAACAAATGACGTAAAAAATTTTTTTCCAATGCTTATTAATACCTATATTAGATGCAAGAACAGCAATAATAGAATATTACTGAAAAAAATTTTAGAAATTTCATTTTTTGTTAATTTAAAAAAATTATAATTAACAAAATAATATACTTTAATAAAAAAAAATTGCATTGCTTCATTGAGTACCTAAATGAAAAGAGCTCCAAGAAGCGAAAATTCTATTGACCAATTATTTAAACTTTTATGTCGTAATTTATAAAAACAGAGATTGGGAAAAAATTTGTTAATTAACAATAGTGTAACTTTTTGAAAAATCGACATGGAATTTTTTTTTTACCAAGGTTTTCTTCGTTCAAATGTCTAGATCACACCATAATTCATTCAAATTTTTAAATTGTTATTTAATACTATAAAAAAAATATTTTAGATGATATAACGGCTTTTTAGACGGTGCGCCTATGCCGTAACGACCTCGCGGAGCCCTATTTCCAGCGCTAAAAAAAATTTATAAATAATAGAGATAGAGTTCCGGGAGGTAGGACTTTTTTATTTTCTCCTCTTTCAGGATCTTTTTTCATAATTCCTTAAATATCATTATTTTAGAAATTATTAACGAAAAACGAAATACCTTCTTTTTTTAATCTTATTTTGCTAATAACAATCGCAATTTTTCACGTGCTAATAAACCCTTGAAAAACATTTTTCTAGACGTCATTCCGAATCAAATGAGCTATCGCTCATATTTTTAGGAGCTTTATATCTATTTAACACGTTTTTGAAGTTGTTGATTAGACTAATAAAGAAAAATCCATTTCTGCATTCGTTAACCTAACGAATCCTTCTACTTGACCTGAATATTTTTTTCAGTCATACCTTTTATAGACCGGGAGCCCATAACACTTTTTTCATGCATCATAACTTACCGCTCATAAGTATCTTAAATTCCATAAATGTGTGTCCCACATCACAGAAATCGCATCGCCGACCAAAATCCGTGGCTACAAAATGTTTCGAAAACCCACCACAATGTTGTATTTTATTTGTTTAACAGGAAACTATTGCTTTTACGGGAACAACACAGGACTCAAAAAAGTTTTGCAATGAATCGTTCTTTTCAACACATATTTTTGAATTGGGAAATTTCATTTGTTTAAAAAGTACTGGTAAAAAATGGAATAGGGGTGCATGTTTAACCCCTTTAAAGATCACAACAAAATTAAAAAAATATCCATAGGTAGCCTTCTTATTGGTAGAACATACCTACAAAAGGATTCTTAACTCTTAGCAATTTCAAGAAACATTTTTTTTCTTATTTTTGGAAGCGTGTAACTTTTAAGGAAAGGCCGTAATCCGGGGCAAACTTCATGAATGGTTTTCGTCATATCTCAAAGGACGTCTTCAGAAAATCAAGATAAATCACGTGGCGAACAATGAAAAATTGGTATTTACTTCTAGTGAACTTCCCATAGGAATAGGAGTTCCTCAGGGCTCAGTATTGGGCCCCATTTTATTTACGCTTTACATCAATGAATTACCTCTGATCCTCCCGAATGCATTTACCTGTTTGTATGCAGATGATTCCACGTTATTATTCACAGGCAAATCTGAGGTACAAATTCAAAACAACATTAACACTACTTTTCAGTCACTTCGTAAGTGGTTATACGATAATAGCTTTTTTATTGGTAGAACATGCCCACGAAATTCTATTCCTTCAACTCTTCAGCAATTTCAAGAAAAAAAAAACTAATTTGTTTTCACATTTTTGGAAGCGTATAACTTTCCAAGGAAAGGCCTAAGAGCATTTGTTTACATGAAAGACCTACTGTAATTTTCGACAAGGAATCACCCCCTGGAAACTTTAGCATTCATTTGGTAACACCCTGTATATATTTCAAAAGTTGAGTGAACAAATTTTTTTCGAATAAAAATTAACCAAGTTCTTTTATAAGAATATTGAGGATTTGAGAAAATGGGATTTTCAGGAGTAATCTCCAGTTTTAAAACGATTCATCTTTCGTTTCAAATCGCTGGGTTGGTATATTCTGCCAATTTGAACAGGAATTCATTTTTGACCTAAAATTGGAATGTAGATAGAAGAAAGAATATTCTATAATTTTGACCATTACGGAGTTTTATATTATTATAGAACATCCTTTGGGTGATTCGAAATGAATATATTTCCGGAAACGCTTCGTTTCCAAGATACAGGCTGTTGAAGTTTCATTTTCATTTTGTTTTTTTTTAAATAACTTTCGAAATACTGACCTCAATCGAATTCGAACCTGATGTTATTATTGCTCTTACTCGTAGGAGGCGTCACCTATACGTCTTTTCCTTTTTTGAAGATTCATAACTTTTTTGAGCGTACTTCTAGCACATTTTTCAGTAAAAAAAATCAATTTCCCTATCATATCTACGTGAAAAGATCACCCCTGTTACAAGTCGCTATAAGCAACCGTTTTCTAGATATTTGGACATGAAAATTTCAAGTCGATTATTTGATAATCGATGCGTGTTGAAGTTATTACCATTATTTTGCATTTTTCACAAGAATGCTTAGGAAATGAATTTGACATTTAAGTAAGTAGTTTTATTTTTTTGTAGGGAGCGCCACCTAGACTATTCATTTTTACTCGTTTGAAATAGTTATTTTTGTATCAAGGGTGCAAAATCTGTATTTGTTTTAATAAAATTTGCAAGAAATATTAACATTTTATTTCAAGAAATTTTGAATTTGAAAAATAAAATGAACAAAGGAAACTAAATTGTATTCAAATAAATTGTTCAAAGTGTCCACCTCCAGCGGAGATATAGGCATTCATTCTGATAGTCATTGAATCTCAAAAATTATTGGTGTGTTTCTTATTGTGTTCGGTTTCTCAGATCTTCCTCGTTCGCTACTGGAGTTTTATAAACTAGTGACTTCGAATGTCCCCAAAAATAAAAATCTAGCGGGTTTAGATCTGGAGACCTAGGTGCCCACGCCTGGTTAGGTTCTTCTTCGCCCCTACCGATTCATCGATTTACCATCGATGTACACTTGCCAAATTTCAGATCATTCGGACGTCTGGAAGTGGGTCAAAATCGCGCCCAAAAGAGTCGGTTACAAGCAAACAAACAAACATAGAAGTGAAGCTAATATAAAGCGTGTAAAAAAGACGTGTAAGTGGCGCCTACCACAAGTGAGAGCCATAATAACATCAGGTTCGAATTCGACACCTCAAAAAAAGACTCAATACCAATTTTCGTCCAATTAAGGTCAGTATTTTGGAAGTTATTAAAAAAAACGAAAATAAAAATAAAACTTCAACACCCTGTGAGGAATCACCTCCTGAAGTTTGTCAAAGTACTTCTGACACACCCTGTATAGCTACAAACGATATACGGAATTTATACGTGAGGCACAACTTGAGAACCAAAGCACTTGTAACTTAGTTTGGAAGTACTGAACTTAACAGTTATGAAGACACCAGTCTGTTTTGACCTATCTTTGAATTCAGCCGTGTTTATTTGTGCTAAATTTCGTTCCATATGGTTGAAACATGTTATCTCTTAATGACATGTAATTTCTTTAACCTCAAAGTGAAAGAACCTCCAAGTAGAGAAAGATCAGATACACCCGGAGAAGAAACATGCAGTGAGGATTTATGGAAGTAGAAAAAAAAATTGCATACATACTCGTCGAATTCAAAAGTATCACCACTTAAAGTTAACTAGGTACACTACATGTATTCTCATCTGTAAAAATATATCATCATGCAGTCGATGCATGGATCATTATCTCCATTTCAATGAGTTCAGAGGTTCTTTTTATCGATATATACACACTTCCAAAAGTAGGTACCCATTATGAAGAGTAAGAGAAGAATTATTGGGATGATAAATACTGGGAAGCAAGATTTTGTACTTTAAGGTAGTTCGGCTGCTACAAACAATGTCAAAAATTAGGCTCGATTGTAGCGCGACGCGATACATGTGAAACGCTGAATAAGAGGGTTATTTTTTAAGGGAACTGTACACCCAGAATCGCAACTAGCGAGCGTGATACAGCAAATAAGCCATGACTGGACTGTTGGCAACGTCGCAATCCAACGATCACTAGCATTTAATAGTTCAAGATACTCTTATGAACAAGCAGTCAGCTATAGATTGATTTCGCGCAAAAAATTGTAGGTTTGCTATAAAGCAAAAGTTGAAAAAAGGAAAAATAAATTGTCTGAACTGTGTAAGGCTCGAAATACGAACAAAAAACAGTCCAATGAAAATGATGTGCGTGAAGCAAATCGCATTGTTAATGTCAAAGAACTTGGAAAATTTTTAAGTTTGGGAACTGCCACCAAGTTTTCAGTTTGGAGAATGTGCTGAAAGAAAAACATTTAGGAGTTGCAACAATTTCAAGACGTATCCGCTGTGATAAGTGCGAAATCCACGAAGCGATTGTGTGATTTCATTAGTTCGTTTTATTGGTAAAGAGTCAGAATTATTAACATGCATGAAATAATTTTTCTGAAGACATGAATAACAACAACATGGAGAACCCATTGCCAGTGGATTCAAACTTTATATTCTTCGACCTGGAAACTTCGGGCCTTCACAAATCAGCAGACATTCTCCAGATTGCCGCTAAGTCCGGCGAGTCCACTTTTTCCAAATATGCCAATCCGTCTCAACCAATTACACCCAGCGCAACGGCAATTTATGGCTTGAGAAATGTCGCTGGAGAATTATTTCTGTATGATAAAAGGCTGCCGTCGATTCCCATTCACGAAGTGCTACGCAAATTCAAAGAATGGTTAGTTTTTTTTAAACCGTGCATTGTTGTGGCGCACAATGCCAAATTTGACACTCCACGGTTACTGCAAGCTCTCAAAAAAAATTCAATGATAGAAGACCTAAAAAATGTCATCGTTGCATTCGCCGACACTCTCGTCATTCTAAGAAAGCTTCATCCTCAAAGGAAAGGTCCCGGCAGGTTCAAACTTTCCAGGCTCGCTGAAGATCTACTTCACATTGAACCGACGACAAAATTTCACGAAGCATCATACGACGTCGATATTCTTGAAAAAATCGCTTCCACTATTCCGAAAGAAATATTGAATTGCGAATAGCCAATCTTTCACGGAATGTTTCGTTCACGGAGCTCGTTTGCAAAAGGCAGCGGTACTCGAACGATCTTTGAAAGCTTTCAAGGGTGTTACTTCTGCAGGGATGATTAAGAAAATAGCAAGTGCGGGGATAGACAATACAAAAAGTATATGCAGAAAGTGGAAGAGACGGTATAGTACAATTATTGTCAATCAACCAATCAGACAAAAAACCTCGTGTCACGAAAGACAAGAAAATCTTGGAAAAGATTCTTGTATTCTTAGAAACCAACCAAAGCTTAGCAATCGTTTAGTGACAAAAGAAAAATGTTGTTAAAAAAACATATTATTAATATATATATATATATATATATATAATATATATATAACATTGTTACGTTATGTTTTATGAAAGAGAAAAATATTTTTGTTTTAAATAAACGTTTTTTTAGAAAAAAAAATTTTTTTAAAAAAAACTATTATTATTTTTTACATTATTACGTTGTTATATGAAAAATGAAAAGATCATTTGAAAAAATATACGTTTGTTATTTCGAAGCTAACCTTCAATTGATGTATACTCGAATCACAAACATTGCTAATATTAAAAGATATATTAACAATAAGTATGCTTCGAAGTTTTTCGCCAATTTTTGCAGGTAACATTTTTTCCCTACGAGACTGATATGTGAGCTGTTCAATACACTGTTGCCGTCTCTCCGTTCCGTTCCCCAACATTCGCTCGTTCGCTTGCAAACCTTAGTACTTCTCGAGATTATATCTGTCAACTAGATGGTCAATCACTTTGATTTTTCACAACATCTGTGATATCCTGCTCTAGCTCCTCCTAGTTTTTCATGAACTTCTTAATTTTAGAACTAACGGTAGAATCAATAATGTGCTGTTTGTCTATGCATGGTCCATATGTTACGTGTTAATTGAGTCAACTTCAATTATATATATCTCGGGTTCGGGATGGTGAAACTTGTTAAAATGTCATAGAGGTGTTGTTCACATGTTAAACAATACGTCTGCCAAATTTTAATGATTTCCTAATCAACATGACGAAAAGTTCGGAAAATTGGTTAATTAGTTCTGTTCTATCGACCCAAAAATATGTGCAGTGCTACAACGTTGCCGGTTATATTGAAAAGAAGCAAAAACTCTGATATTTTAAATGAGACAACCTGTTTATTCTTACATTTTTTGCTTTGCTATTGCTTTTGGATTATTTCACAAGCTTTTATTTAGTTTCACCTGTCCCGGTGCCTGAATGTAATCAAATCTTGCAAGTTAAATTTGACTCACTTCTAATCGTCCCTCCGATTCGGAATTTGGCAGGTGTATGAAATTCCGTTGACAATGCATTATAAAGTTTTTGTTGAGAAAAAAAAACAAAATGGAGCTTTAAATATGGCGGAAATTTTTTGTGATTATGGTCCGATTCTATTCAAAATTGGTTTTTAGGGGTTTTTGTGGTCGGAAACTATGATTTTTTTCATTAACATCCAGAAATTCGATATGGCGGTTCCAAAATGGCGAACAAGTTTGTGATTATGTTCGGATTCTATTCAAAATGGGTATCTAGGGTTCTCAGGGTCGGAAATTATGATTTTTTGTCAAAATTCTAAAATTCAATATAACAGCTCCAAAATGGCGGACGAGTTTTGTGATTATTGCCCGATTCTATTCAAAACTGGTATATGGGGGTTTTTGGGGTCGAAGATTTTTTTTACAAGCTTTTATCCTTACTTCCACCTGTCCTGGTGTATGTCTGTCTGTCTGTAATCGAATCTTGCAAGTTCAATTAGATTCATTTCTAATCGTTCGATTGATTTGGAATTGGCAGGTGTACATAATTCCGGTGACAAAGCCTTATGAATTTTTTGTTAGGGAAAAAAAACAAAATGGCAGCTCCCATATGGCGGACAATTTTTGTGATTATGCTCCGATTCTATTCAAAATTGATATCTAGTGGTTTTCAGTGTCGGAGATTATGATTTTTTTATTAACATCCAAAAATTTAATATGTCGGATCCAAAATGGCGGACGAGTTTTGTGATTTTATTCAAAATTGGTATCTAGGGGTCGGAGATTATGATTTTTTTGTCAAAATTCAAGAATGCGATATGGCGGCTCCAAATGGCGAACGAATTTTGTGATTACCAAACTAGTTATTTAACATTATGGATATTGAAAAATAAAAAATAAATAAACGAACACAAAAATTTGAAACAAGCTTTTATTAGTTGGTAATAAAAACAAAACTAAAAAGTTGAAAATAGAAATTATAAAAAAAGAAATTTAAGATAAGCTTTTATTTTTCCAAATGCACTAAAAAGGAAAAAATTATTTCTTTCATTGTTTGATCATTTGTTATTTTGTGAGTAACAGATTCAAAGGCTTGCCGCTGATACAAAATAGGTAATCTTGCGCGGCAAGATTTTGAATCTGTTACTCACAGAATAACCTAGATGAAACAAAGAGAGGAAATATTTGTTGCTTCTTAGTGCATTTGTATAAATGAAAGCTTGTCTTTAAATTATTTTTTTTATAATTTTCATTTGTATGATACTTCTATACATATCTCCAGCGATTTTCGAATTTATTGATTCATTTATACATAAATAGTAATTATGAACCCTCCCACAGAAGCTTTGATTGCCTCAAAAGGAATCATTGAGTGTCCAGTAGGGGAGGGTTCATATTACCATTTATAGATATTCGTGGAATCGTGACGAAGCGTAGAATACGACTTATATGGATTTGGACCCCGGATTTTCGTTGAGCAGGTTGAAAACCCCGCCAGTCACACGTTTTATTGTCATGCGGTTTTTAACGGCGCAATTGTTTTGCACCGCAAGATCATATTCATTTCCTCAGGATTAGATAATATTTTCTATGAAATATCAGTTTTCAATATTTATATTTCAAAAACCAGACATAGGACATTAATAAAATTACACGTCTCTAGGGTAATTTACTTCAAAATATAACTGAAAAATAAGATTCAAATTGACAGGTCCATTCAAGAATAATTAACAAACATATATATTAGGTGCAAAACATATTTCAACTCATATTTGTAAACACCCCTCGTATAAAATTGTGATTTTAGCTTTTTGTAGCTGATTATATTAGCAATTACTATTAGTCTTCCTCAAGTGGTTTTGGCTTCAAAGCGGATTCATTGTCTAAAAAGGCTATTTTAAGACTATGTTGAAAACATGGAGTTAAAAAAAACATTTTTTAAAACAATTAGTGTTTTGGAAGAAGCATAAACTTTTGAAGGAAATATCAAATCGAATCGAAATATACTTTATTGTCAAAAGATGAATATTTCGTGGACAAAGCAATAATAAATAAGTATAGAAACAAACCAAAAAAGTCAGGTGCAACAACACACTATAAAATGCCTAAAATAAAAGTCAAAGTAAATATATGTCAAAATTTTTTTTACATTCAGGAATATCTATTTCAAAAAAGAAAGTTAAAAATACAATTAATATAAATATATACACAATACACATATACATATATAAACATCCTAGATGAACGAATAGTCAGACGTTTACAGAAAATTAAAAGAGTAAATAAATAAAGTATATAAATAAATAAAATAATTGGAACCCATAGCCGTTACACTGTTTTGCGATTCTTAGGGACTATTAAGCAGTGGATACATATAATGGTTGAAGCAAGAAATGATTTCATAACAATTTGCCATCGATATCTTTATCAAAGCACTCTTGAACACTATAAAATACCTGGTCAATGACAACTCGCTTTACAGACTTTCTGAACTGATCAAGTGATTGGATATCTTTGAAACTTGTAGGAAGATGATCAAATATTTCAGCTGCATTATAAATCGGTGATTTTTTAGTCAAATTTGATGATGGAATGGGCAGTCTCAACTTGTCATTTTGGCGGGTGGATCCAACAACAACATCGTAAGATGATTTGTTCTTATGTACCAGGCACATAGTTTCTGGTATGGATAAAGAAGAGAATGTAAGTAATTTATGTTCTTCGAACAAGGGTTTACAAGACACTGTAGACCCAACTTTGCACATACAGTGCTTCTCAAAAGTCCCCTCCCCCCCTCTTATTTTTGGAACGATTACACATAAACAAGTGAAATTTGGAAACTGAATATTAAAGGTTGTAAACTTCCCTACTAGTGATGATAGATAACGAAATCGTCGAAGATGACGTCACAAGGCCATTGTGACCAATAATTTCGAATGGAACCCTACGGCAAGCGACACCTCTTTTAGAAGGTATCGGAAAAACCTATTCAATGATACTAGTTTTGTTTGTGTTTATGGCAGTTTCGGCAACTCACTTTTAAAAAACGCAAAGCTGTGATGAATTGAATCAGTTAATACTAACATTCCAAATTCAAGCTCCGCCTCTGGATAGTTGTCAAATAAGCTGACGTTTTTGTTAGTCTCCCTAATTCGACGTTTTCGTAATTGTCCAAGTTTTTGTACATTTAATAATTTGTGTATTGTTGATCGAACGTTTAACTGTTTTAGCAGCTTTTGGTACTTAATATTTTTGTACATTTTAATAATTTGTTGAACTGTTGTGAGCCGAACGTTTAAGTGCTTCAAGAAGCGAAATGGTACGTGCTTTAGGTGATAAAGTAGCAGCGATCCTAATTCTTGGTGGAACTGGACAAAATATTCATTCAGCAGAACGCATTTTTAATGAGAGGTTCTCGATCGCCCCGTTTCGAGGACTTATTTAAGGGAGCTTCTTCGTAAGTTTGAAACAACGGGTAGAATTAATGATTCGAAACGATCTGGCAGACCACAAATTTCTGATGAGAAAAAAGTTGATATACTGGCAGAAGTAATAGTTAATCCTACTTCTTCAACAACTCACGTTGCATCTACCTGTGATGTCAGTCGAAGTACAGTACACAGGGTGTTGAAAAAACAAATTTCATCCATACAAATTAAAATGGTTCATCAACTCTCCGGCGACGACCCAGACCGAAGACTAGAATTTTGTGAAAATATGGAAACTAAAATTAACCAACAGCCAGACTATGTCAAAACAATTTGTTTTAGTGATGAAAGTACTTTCTATCTAAATGGAAATGTAAATACACAGAATGTGGGTATTGGGTGACGCAAATCCTCACCTGTTTCGTAAACACATACCCAATTTCCCAGAAGGTGAATGTTTGGGCAGGTATCCTGGAAACCACATCGTTGGGCCTCTTTTTTCAAATACTAATTTAACTGGTGAGGTTTATCTGGAGCTGTTGCAAAACGCAATAGAACCGTTAATCCTTGAAATTTTGGAAGATAATCCAGATGAATTCGACAATTTGGAAATAACATTCCAACAGGATGGTGCTCCTCCACACTATTACGGTGCAGTAAGACGGTATTTGGATGAGGAGTATCGTGGTAGATGGATTGGACGAAGAGGTTCAACAGAATGACCAGCTCGATCACCGGACCTCACACCTTTGTTTTTTTTTCTGTGGGGGTACCTTAAATCGAAGGTTCACGCCACTGAACCTCACAATATTGACGTTTTAAAACAACGTATTGTTGCAGAATGTGAAGCTGTTTCCGCAGACACATTTGCAAAAGTACCAGAAGAGTTCAAAGATAGGATATTTCACTGTCAGGAAATAAATTGAGATCACTTCGAGCAATTTCTTTAAGTAGATATTGATTCTTAAATCTGTAATTAATATTATACTGAATGGAATTTAAATTTGAATGTTTACTAATGAGCCATCAAAACTGCCATAAACACAAACAAAATTAGTTCCATTGAATAGGTTTTCTCGATACCTTTTAAAAGAGGTGTCGCTTGCCGTAGGGTTCCATTTAAAATTATTGGTCACAATGGCCTTGTGACGTCATCTTTGACGATTCCGTCATCTATCATCACTCCTAGGGGGGTTTACAACCTCTAATATTTAGTTTCCAAATTTCACTTTTTTATGTATAATCGTTCCAAAAATAAGAGGGGGGAGGGTCTTTTGAGAAGCACTGTATATCTAATGGCACACTTTTGAAGAATGAATACTGTGTTGAAGTGCTGTTGGTTGCTGGTGCCCCAGAATGATATACCATACCTTAGATGCGATTCAACTATGGCGTGTACACAATTTTTGCGGTAACAATACCTAATTCATTCGACATCATTGGTCCAGCATAACATCCCGAAGCTAGTTTTTGGCTAAGTAATTCAATATGGTGATTGAAATTGAGGTTGCTGTCCAAACTGATTCCAAGACATTTATTGGAATTTTATTTTATATTGCATTATTACCCAACGGAATGTCTGATGAGTTGCAATTGAATGATATGAGATAGGTTTTATCTATATTGAAGGATAGCAGATTGGAGTTGCACTCTCTCATACTGACAATATCATGAGCTATTTTGTTGTGAAGTTTCGTTTCATTAATGTCATGCCACAGGATTGTTGTATTATCCGCAAAAATTGTGAACATTTCATTAGGTTCTATATAACCCAGGTCGTTGAAATATAACAAAAAGAGTACTGGCCCAAGTATCGAGCCTTGAGGCACACCGTGTCTGACAAAGCCAATATCTGATAATGTGTCACTTCTGACAACTTGGGTTCGTTGACTCAGATATGATTCGACCCAGTTGGGACTTTGATTTCTGATACCATAGTGCTGGAGTTTGCGCAGCAGTATTTCGTGGATCACACAATCAGAAAGTTTTCGACAAATCACAGAAAACTGCTGCACACACATCTTCTTCTTGTAATTCAACTCAGAGTAAAGTTTTCTCAGCAGATGGAAAATGGCATCCCCTGTACTCTTTTTGGACTGAAAGCCAAATTGCTGAGGATTTAAGATTTTGTGGTCTGATATAAAATTCATGAACCTTAGTTTGACCAACTGCTCTATGATTTTACCAAGGGTTGGAATGAGCGAGATGGGTCGAACATTTGATGGATCTGAGGTGTCACCCCCCTTGTGAAGAGGGTATACAACATTTGTTTTTAGGAACTGTGGGTAGGTTCTTTTGGCAAAGGAGTCATCAATAAGTTGGACTAGAAACTCCAGAGCAGAAATTGGCATGTTCATAAATCACAGGGATACAATAGAAGTGATTTCCAATATAGCCTGTCAAAATAAATATTTTACATGAAAGAAAATCAAGAAAAAAAAACAAATGGGTACAACAATTGCCAGACAAAAGAAATCATTTTTCACCAACGAATAACTTCATATTTTCAAGTTCACATTTATTTTGATATCAAGTTATCGTATGGAACACTTATATCATGAGTACGAAATTGTGCCTATCACATATGATAACGATTTGTACTGTAATTTAGTAGCATATCAAAATAAATACTCACATCATTCTCGCCATGAACTCGTATTTTCCATCATCATAAACATGGATTTCTGCAACTTTGAATACATTTATAATGTAACTTTAACGATGCATTCATTGGCTCGAAGATGGACATTTTTCGCTGCTGCTCAATTTCGTTATTCTCAAGAAGGGCGTTCAATGTAGTGTATTTTTAACGGACGAAACCAAAAAGGAGGAGGTTCTCTAGTCGACGCGTATATTTAATTTTTTTTTTTATTTTATTTTTTATGTATGATCACGCATAACTCTTTACTGAGACATCCGATTCCGATAATTCTTTCTTCGGTGGATAGGGTGTACTTCGAAGTTGGTCCCATTTGTATCAAAAGATGAAATCCACCCCTAAGGGTAACAGAATGAAGGATATTGATCACTCACCTTCTGAATTTTGGTCCGTTAACCGATTCTATCAGCTATAACTTTGTACTGGAATCTTCGATTTGGATGATTCTTCTTTTATAGTAGTAGTTTATTTGAAATAGATAAAAATCTAATTTACAAACATTCAAAATAATCATTAAAGATATACATAATTTTCAAAATAATCATTAAAGATATACATAATTTTATAAGGATAATATTATAACTATTGAAGTAATAAAACATAAATAACATTAAAATATAAAGAACATTAAAAGTATTACATTAAAAGTATTATATTACAAATCATCCAAAAATGCCACTAGACTCTTCTTAAAATTAACAACATTATTGGAATTTTTCAGATGTATTGGGAGTTTGTTGAATTCATTTAAGCCTTTGAAAAATAGGTTATTCATGCATCTTCTCGAATTTGTTCTACTAATATGGAAGTTGTTACTGTTTCTGGTGTTATGATGATGAATATCTCTATTTAAAATCACATAATCATTAAAATACGCTGGTTGCAAGAGCTTGACAATCTTAAAAATAAAAACCATTGTTAAAAAGTATAACCTTTTTTTTACTGGTAACCACTGAAGAGAATTTAGCATATAAGAAATTGAAGTATAGCGACTGCATTTTAGAATCATACGCATTCCGCGATTTTGGAGTTTTTGCATTTGAGACAGTTTATTTTCATTGAGTAGAAATAGTATAGAAGCACAGTAATCAAAATGTGGTTTAATAATGCAGTTGTAAGTCGTTATTCTAGCATAAGTGCTCAAACAGTTCGAAACTCTAGAAAAGAAAAAGAGCTTTTTTGATATTTTTTTTTTTTGATAATATACTCAGCATGTTTGTTTATTGTCAAAGAACTGTCAATAATAAATCCGAGATATTTGATTTCGGATACAATTTCGATACTTTCACCACTGATATTGATTGTATTCGAACTAGTTAGATTTTTCAACTTATATTCCGATGCTATGATCATTGCTTTTGTTTTATTGACATTGAGTTTTAGTTTATTAACTTTTAGATATTTTTCAATATTACTGAGAGAGTTGTTTATATTTGAAATTGCATTATCAAGATTATCATCAGAGTCAAACACCAAAGTATCATCTGCAAAGAGATTTAAAGAATGCGAACCTGGTGTGTAGTGAATGTCATTTAAATATATGATAAATAGAAGTGGTCCCAAAACGCTTCCTTGAGGAACTCCTATTTCATTTAAAATTTTGTCAGATAGAATGTTGTTTATCTGGGTCTGTTGGAAACGATGGCTCAGGTAACTTTTAAACCAATTTAACACATTGCCAGATATACCATAATATCTTAATTTTTCCAAAAGGATGTTTCGATCTATCGTTTCAAAAGCTCTGCGTAAATCCAGAAAAATAGCTACAGTATATTTACTAAGATCTAATGCCCTTTTCCATGTTGATATGGTGTACTGAAGAGATGTTTCACACGAATGATTTTTCCGAAAGCCAGATTGGGCACCAATAAAGAGATCATTGCTATTAAAATAATTTTCAATCTGTTCATAGACTGATATTTCAAGAACTTTTTCTAGTGATGGTGAAGTGTTTATTGGTCTAAACTCACAGGAATCAATGGAATTGTTAACTTTAGGGATAGGAATAATGGTGCTAATTTTGAAGTGATCTGGGAATATCCCTTTTTCGAGAGATGTATTAATAAAATTTAATAATACATGTCCAAAGCAATCAAAAGTTACTTTTAAAAGTTTACTGTTAAGGATTTCCTGTTTGTTTATTTTGTTGTCTAATGAAAATATGATCCTACGGAGATGGCCCATACTTACTAGTGTGAATTCACTAAGTGACTGATTATTAGGGGGATAGTTATGGCTCGACCACTGGTAACAAAATAATTGTTAAAATTTTTGGCAATCTCTAAGCTATCAGTACAATACCGGGGTTGAATACCATCAGTAAATATAATTTTATCATAACAAAGGTCATTTTGGGGAGTTATTAGAGATTTCAAGCTTTTCCACATTAGTTTAGGGTTGTTTCTGTTTAGATCTATTTGTTGCTCATAGTATGACATTTTTTTATGTTTAAGAAGGTTTACATACTAATTTTTCAGAGTTTTAAAGTTTTCCCACGCCTGGTCTTTGAGATAAATTCTACTATTTATGAAATTTGTATAGGCAATATCCTTTTCTTTTGCTTTGTTTCTTAAATCAATATCATAATATGGTAATTGGTTTTCCTTGATTAGAACGGAGTGTTCCGGAGCTAGTTTGTCTACAGTGATTGTAGTTTTTGAAATAATGTCGTCCAAAATATTATTAACATCTATTGAATTTAGTAACCATTTTTGAGAAAGCAGTTCCATATTTATGTTTTTGTAAGTGTCATCTGAATATTTCCTTGTTTTTATTATTTTTGCAGTATTTTTAAGTTTGGATTTAAAACAACTTATTGTAATAACAGAGTGATCAGTGATTTTTGGAGTATCAATAACATAAGCACTAATATTGCAGCTATTTGTTACAACATAATCCACTAGAGTCCTACTGGTATTTGTTATCCTAGTATAATCTCTCACAATTTGTTCAAAGCCATACATATTAAAAAGATTCATAATTTTTTTTGTATAAAAATTGGACTTGTTTTTAAAGTCAATATTGAAATCACCTATAAGTATAATTCTTTTGTTGTTCTTATTGGAATAACCTTCGAGCATATCTTCTAACATATCAGCAAAAATGGAATCACTTGAATTAGGTGAATGATATAGACCTCCAATTAACCATTTCGTACTTCCTATTTGAATCTCGATGAATTGGATCCAATAGTTACTATTCAAAACAATCTTCTTTTTAATTTTGAAGTTTATCCCATGTCTCACATAAATGAGGACTCCACCAGTATGTCGACTAATACTATCACATCGAACAAAACTATATTTTGATAACTGCAGCTCTGAGTTGTCAATGACTTCTGTTGTCCTGGCTTCACTTAGAATAATGATAGATGGATTGTATGCAAGAATATTTGCTATGATGTCATCTTTATGAGCTATAAAGCTTTGTATATTTAGATAAATTATTATTATAATATATATATATATATATTATCAGATAGGATATACCTCATAGTTGATCATTTTGGAATTATCCACCCCCACGGGTAGAAAAATAGGGGATAATTTGATTTTTCACTTCTGAACATTGGCACACATATGTACTTGACAATGACAGATCGCTAGTGTCATTATCACAATGAATATATTCTATGAGAGGATGGAATGATATACAAAGTAATAAAATAAACTAACCAGAACAAACAAAAAAAATTATATTACAACAAATAGTAAAAGTAGATAATCATATTATTTAACTGGTAATAGTTGAAGTAAGGTGGGTAAGTAAGTATTTTGGAAGTAATCAAAAAACAAGCAGTTAGTAATTAGTAGATTTAAGCCACAAAAAATTGAAAAATAAAAACTTTTTAACAAAATATTAAGCCGACGAAATACGAAACTGAAAAGTGAAAAATAAAATAAACCTTCTTAGTCTCAATAACTAAGCTCCTAAGCTGATGTAAGACTAATTTTGAGTTGGCGCCAAACAAACAATCAACGAAGATCATCAAATTACTTCAAAAAAATTATCAGAATGTCAACTCGATGCCATCATTTTACGCCTTACCCAATTCATTTGCTTGTTTGTTTGGCACCGACCCAAAATTAGTTACATTAGTTTAGGAGCTTAGTTATTGAGACTAAGAAGGTTTATTTTATCTTTCACTTTTCAGTTCCGTATTTCGTCGGTTTAATTTTTTGTTATAAAGTTTTTATTATTTCAAGTTGCATCGAGAAACCGTTACACTTTGAGAACCCAAATTCAGTAGGTGACCTCAGAAAGAATTAGAGTACTAATTGAAAATATTGAGATATAATTCTTTTAAAAAATTTGGATTTTTTTTTGTCGAAAATTGAAGGGAATAAGCCAATACATGCTTCGTTTTTATTTCAAACGAAAGTCCTATGAAAATAGTTCAACTTCCGATTCACAGCGATTATCCAGACAATTTCTTTTGCGACGTTAACTTGAAATACGAAATGGGCGGCGAATAGCCAAATTCAAACACATAGCGAGAAAAAGTTCCTTCTTGCTATCTTAGTCTATCCGTTTTTGGATAGAGAGCGCCATTGTAAATTTCATTCTTCGAGGGCTTACTAGACTAGGAGGAATCGGCGCATGAGTACCGAAAACTATTCCACCTCAATTTTTTTATGCGATCCTCTTCAAATTGCCCTACTGATGATACAAATGCATGCCATGCAACCCCGTGCCATATTGTTTAAACCGAAATTGTTTAAACAATTGCAAGGAATTGTTATTTTTCAACAGGTCAATTTTTTTTTATATTCTTTATTGAAATACAAATAAAAAAGGTACCATGACTTTTCACGATAAAGTTAATATTAAAACCTATTTGGGTATTTTACCCATGAAAAATATATAAAAAAAAAAATCGAAATAATATTTTTTTTTAATTCTTTATACAATAGTTAATAACATTCTCAATAGAGATTTTTTTTTTTTATTGATTATACCTGTTTTTTAATTATCAATTTCGCGCGCTCACAAGTATGCATCGCTTACCTTTAAGTATCGCCGTCTCTCTCTGACTCATGCGCTGCATCGGCCTCTCTGTTTCCTGAATCATTATTTATCATTTATCTTAAAAACTATTAACTTTTTTAAGATTGTTAAACAGAAAGTAATTACATTGAATAACTTCTTCAAACGAAGGTTATAGATGTAGAAGTATGAAATAATAAAACAAGATTTAAAAAAAAGATATTTATTTATTATCAATATCATTTTTATATATTATATTCTTACAGTCTTCTGAATCACAGCCACATAGAAGTATGCAACTAATATAATTTTTTTACAGTAACAAGCTTTGGTTTTACAGGCTTTCTAACAATTGCACGGTTTTTTAAGATCAGTTGGAAATGGGCTTTTGTTCATAAATAAAGGTAGCAAAGTACTATTCTCCAGTTTGTATCCGAAATTCGTAAAATCTAATGTTTTATATTGTGGATTCAACGCTTTTTTCCAAATGTATGTTTGAGCAGAAGCTCTAAGTGCATGCAAATGCAAGGCATCTGATGTGCACGGAATTTTCGATAAAATAATATTAGTTCCAAAGCAACGAGAAAAAATAATTTGTCTAGCTTCATCCGCGGAGTTACCTTTTTTACCCAAAATATTTAAATACAATGTTTCTAAGCCTTTCAACTCCTTAGTACTTAATTCTAAGCCATTGCCAAGAGGGACTAAGACATCACGATTTTCTTTTATTTGTATCAGTTCTAAAGCTTTTTTTTTGTGCCAATTCTACTAGTCGTATCACAACCCGTAAATGCGTGTAAAGCAGGTAAAATTTCACAAACCTGGTACGTTAGAGAATCAGCTGCTTTGTGACACGAAAGAAATCGTGATTTTTTATTATTAATTTCCATCCATAGTCCAGAACAACCACTTTTTTTCAACCGTGACCAATAATAAATACTTAATACAAAAATATCAGTGTCTACACTGTGAATTATTATTTCAGAATTCAACTGAACATTGTAAGCAGCGTGACAAAAAATTCGAGTATCAGCTTCAATGTGATTGTTTAGTAATTCCGGTACCTCGGCAATTTTTCCACCTTGAATACCATAACATTTACAAACATCATCAAAGCCGCCAGAAATGATTAATTTTTGATTATCAGTTAGTGAAACGTACTGTAAAACATTCTGACACAGAAATCTTACTAACTCTAGCTTATTTTTCGGACTTGTCAGAAATGTTGAAATATTTTTCGGAATTTTAGTATTGGGCCCTTGAATAACTATTTCACATTTTTTTATATTTTTGGCTCTTAATGCAGCTTCTAAATACTTGATACTTTGATTGTCATCCCGATCAAATACAATATCAACACGCGTAAGCGATGCATACTTGTGAGCGCGCGAAATTAATAATTAAAAAACAGGTATAATCAATGAAATTTTTTTAAATCTCTATTAGGGATGTTATTAACTATTGTATAAAGAATTTAAAAAAAAATTTTTTTTTTTTAAAAAAATTATGATTTTTTAACCTTTAAAAATTCATATCTCTAAAAATATTAACTTTATCGTGAAAAGTCATAGGCCCTTTTTAATTTGTATTTCAATAAAGAATATAAAATGTCCGGTTGAAAAAAAAAATTCCTTGCAATTGTTTAAACAATTTCGTTTTAAACAATATGGCACGGGGTTGCCCCATGGCAACATGCATTTGTATCATCAGTAGGGCAATTTGAAGAGGATCGCATAAAAAAATTGAGGTGGAATAGTTTTCGGTACTCATGCGCCGATTCCTCCTAGTCTATACTATTCTTCAATGAAATAGGAATGTAGTTTTGAAAACGTCTTTAGAAGTAGCAAGATATAGAAATTGAAAGTTTCGGATTAGGAGATTATTCATGGAGAGTAATTTGGGGAAGAATAAATAAAAATCAACAATTAGTGACCGGGGTCCCGAGGTTCAATCTGTATATTATATAATAATAATATTCTGTACTTATTATGTGTCTTTAAAGGTTATCCTTAACGAATTATTAACATAGAATTATAAAAATAAAAATAAATAATAAATAAATAAAAATAAATAATATATAAAAATAAGCAATTCTAACAAACTCTTGAGTTGTAAAAACATCTAGCAAAACTAATCTGAACTAGTGTACCTATAGTTATTAATTATATTACTTCAATATTGGAATGGTAATTATTTCTCACATCAATGAAGTCGTGTAATTGCGATCAAGGAATTTGGAATATCCATTTCTTCACTTTTGTCTTGAATAATTTATCTGAATTTATATTTTTCATTTCAATCGTCAGAAGATTATAGAGTTTTGGTATGACATCTAAGTGCAATATTTTTTTCAGGTTTTGGGATTACTGACGAAAGTTTTTTGTATCTCGTATCGTATTCATGCTTAATAGGAATTAAGGTATGTTTTTGTTTATGCTGTTTAATAAGGATGTTATAGCAGGAAAATTGGCGGGGATCTAAAATTTGTGATTCTTTATATAGTATATTTGATGGATAATCTCTCGTTTTTTTTGTAGATGATTTTCAATAAAAATGTCTGCATTCTTTCTATTCTTTGAATGAATGTGATTGCAGCACCACCCCATGCTACTACTCCATATGTTAGATGTGATTCACATAATGCGTAATATAGAGTTTTGAGGTATTGTATTCTGAAGATTAATGAGAAGTATTCGAATTTATAAATCAGATATCTTAATTTTTTCACTAAGCTGTTAATATGTGGCTCCCATTTTATATGATTGTCAATGATGACTCCAAGGTATTTTATTTTGTCTACGGCCGATATTTCGAAAGAGTTATTTCGGTGTGAGATTGTAAGATTTTTGTAAGACGGAAGATATTCAGAATAACGAAGCTTTTCCATACTGATAATAGGCATACGAGAATCAATTTTTCTAAACTTCCTTCTGAGCTGTTTTCGAGAAATTAGACTTCAATTAAATGTTTATTACTGCGGTTTTTGGATTCGTGACACCCGAAGGGTGAGAAAAAGGGGATGATTGATTATTCGCCTACTGAATTTTTACCTGCTAAGTGATTCTAGCACGCATAACTTTGTACTGGGTTACCGATTTAGATGTTTTTTTTATTGAATAGGGTATACCTCGAAGTTGGTCCCATTTGAATTCGAAACAAATCCACCCTTGAGGACAGTAAAGTTTTTCACCTGTGAATCGATTCCGCGACAGTGACTTCCTCCTCAAACCATATCCCTCTAAAATATTCAACAATTTCAAGTGATTTACGCGGTCGAATGCCTTACTGAGGTCGCATAAAACCGCAATAGGGCATTCTCGTCAATCAATAAAGTCCATAAAATTCACATGAAAAGTAGGTAATGCAGTTTGATTTGATTTCCCATAACGAAAACTATGTTGCATAGGAATCAAAATATAATGTTCCTGGATGAAATCATTCAATCGCTCCATAAATGCTTACTCAAAGACCTTCGAGAAACTGGAGGGAAGGTTACCGGTCTGAAAATATCCATTAATGACGAATTCTTATTCTTCCGGATATTTATTACCGTTCCCACCTTCAGGGAGACTGCTAAAATACCATTTGAGAATGAAAGATTCACTAGGAAAGTGATCGGTGTTGTTATAATACTTCTGTAGATACAATAGAAAATTCAGACACAAAAACTTTGATAACAAAAATTTCTCGAAATGTGCGTGAAGTTGATTATATAATAAAAGTTTGTAAAACGTAATTTCTAGATTATTGTAGGAATAGTTGATTAATTAATTAATAAATTCAAAAGTCAATAATTAGATACCACAAGGTTATGAAAGGTTCACCAAACACTCATTTTTTATTATTTCGAAACTGATCATAGACTATGCCAACATCCTTAACGACCTGATAATAATAACATGTATGTATATTCAGAGTCGTCCCAGAGTATTGGTCATTTCCCAGTAATCAATATTGATTATTGTAAACGCTCAGTATTGAAAAGTTGGCGTAAATCTTATTTTATTTTGATGTTTTGTGATTTGATATTATTGAATATCAAGTTCTTGTTACAATACTGTATAACTTTGAGCAATTTTCGGTGTTAACAAAAATAAAAATTACTTTGCACCAAAAATTTATTTTACCCTTCAAAAGAATTGACCATGGTTAACACAATAGTTGTGTAATTTGTAATATCACAGGCTTTTTAAATAATTCGTCGTATACAGAATGTTGTCTATCGTTTTGGCAATTTTTTTTTCGTCAAAAAAAATCAAACTCCACTTAGATGGCCATGACTTCAAATCTAGATGTATTTTTCAAAGCTGAACAACTTTTCTAAATAACATTTCCCGAGATTTTTCAAAATAAGGGTACTTTACTCCCGTCTCAAAATCAAATTTTTGAAGACTCGTCGTATATTACGTGCGTTTTACTATATTTTGGTGCATGTTTAGTTTTAGGGGATTCACAAACTTTTTCCGAAAATAACTTTCTGTCGAAAAACCCCCAATAAATAAGTTTTCCATATGGTGCATACTTTGAGGATGACACTGTATAATTACATGTCCTGACTAACTGACAAACTGATTGACTGATATACGATCAACGTCCAAACCTCTGGAGCTGAGAGCTAAAATTTTGACAGCATATTTTTCTTATATTTCATTCCTAAATGGGTGAAAATGTGGGTGAGAAAGGGGGTGAAAGTGGAAGAACAATTGGTTTTGGAAATACAGTCATGGAAATTAGTAATTGGGCTTTTCTTCACAAATATAAATGAATGTCTTTCAGGGTTTTTGAAAATTTAACCCTAAAGGGATAAAATGGGGTTTGAAAGTCTGTATAGTTAGTTTCAAAGTTAGGATCATGAACATTGGTATTTGTTTGTTACAAATAAAAAATATGTGTTTCGGTGTTTTTGTAAATTTTTGTAAATTTAACCCAAAGGGAAAAGGGGTTCGAAAGTCTGTATAGTTAGTTTCAAAGTTAGGATCATGAAAATTGGTATTTGCTTGTTACAAATAATAAATACGTGTTTCGGTGTTTTTGTAAATTCAACCCCTAAAGGGATTAAAGGGGGGTCAAATTGGTATTGGAAGTTTGTATAGGAATTCGGTTAGTTTTGATGTTGGGGTCATACGAATTGGTGTTCGAGGTCGATGTTACAAATAGAAGAAATATGTATTTCAGTTTCTTGACATAGTTCTTTCGATGAAATGAATAAAAAAACGCAAGAGAAAGTACCAAAAACTGTGTTTACAACATACCTTGTTCGTGTGGTGATAGTTATATAGGTGAAACGTCAAGACCATTAGAAGTGCGCCAAAGTGAACATCAGAGTTACATCAGAAATCGACAAATAAATGAATAAAAAATTGCACAACATATCCTCACAGCCAATGGCGATCATACGATTGGATGGAATTGGACAAAAATCTTGATGAAAGAACCACATCAAGAAATGAGAACCTAACAACTGCTTTTCAACAAATTCTGTTGAAATAGACCATACATGGTTACCCCTCTCAGAGAGGAAGTGAGACATGTTAGAATCCTAATTTATTTATTCATTTAGCTTATGGAGTGTACAAACAACATACATAAATCCTAATAAACTGATCTGAACAACATCCCATATATCAAATTCATATGAGCAATATGTCACTCTCTAATTTTTCGGCAGATCTCAATTGACATCTGTCATTTGGAAGCGGGAAAGAATCTGCTAGAAAAATTCAAATTATTCAAACAATTGAAGGGGATTCAGAAGATTTTAAGAACGGGGGCAGATATAGTCCCCGAAACTATATAGAGAATTTTTACTATTTTTTCTATAGGCAAATTCAGCAAACGACAAGTTACTGACAAATTGAATCAATTTCCTATAGGAAATATAATTTGGTGAACGCAGTAACTTATCTGGGTAAACTAATAGTTTGCCCTTTCTACACTTGTATAGATTTTCCTGATTATATTTTCATTTCCAGACTGTGGAAGAATACCCAAAAAAACATGTCAAGAAACGTTGTTTATTTACAAAAAATCACATGAATCCAATATGTATTTCAGTGTTGTTGGAAATTCAACCCCTAAAGGGTTGAAATGGGGGGTTAGAATTTGTATGGGGGTTCCGCTAGTTTTCAAGTTGTGGTAATTGAAATTGGTATTTGAAGTCTTTGTAAGGAATAAAAGAATCAATATTTCAGTGTTTTTATAAATGCAACCCCTAGGAGGGTGAAACGGGGGAGGGGGAGATTATGTGAGGGTTCCGTTAGTTTTGAAGTTAGGGTCATAAAAATTGGTACTGAGGTCTTTGTTACAAATAAAAAAATATGTGTACAAGTATTTTTGGAAATTCCGTCCCTAAAGGGGCAAGTGAATTTGTAAAAGACGTCACAACAAATTACAAAGTTCAACGCGGACGAAGTCGGTGTTACCATCTAGTGGTATATAACAGTATGGGGTCGGCTTTAGAATAGCCCCATGGTAAATCCTGCCTGTCGTAAGAGGCGACTAAAAGGATAACCGTAGGTGGAAGATGGTCTCATCGCCCGGTGAAATACCACCATATCGACTTTGTGTGCTGTGAAATGGATCATTCCATGTTTCAGTGTTCGGTCGATACTTTCCGGTCTCCCTCTTTCCTTTTCCCCAATTCCTCCTTTATTTTCAGGTGCATCCTAATAGTAATAATGATGAAGTCTCCTAGAGTAAAACACTCCGGAAGCAAAATACCTCTCCATTCGGATTTCCGGGCGAGAGGTACTCGAGGGGACTCAACATTAAAGATTAATTTTTGCAACATCCGCGGACACAACAAGAACATCAATGACGTCCACCATCACCTACAGACGAAAAAAACGGATATTCTGGCTCTAACAGAAACACAAGTAAACTCGTCCACCAACAAGGTCCATATGCTTTGTCCTGGTTACGAACTCCATTCTCGATTCAGGTTCAGAGGTGGAGTCTGCCTTTACACTAAGGCTAACCTTTCATGCCAGCGTGAAGAGAGTTTGGAACCGAAAGACTTTGATGTGATGTGGTTCAAGCTATCTGATACCAAACTGACTAAGTTCCTCTGCTGCCTTTACCTATCACCTAGTGAACCTTCATATAACGACCTCTTTGAGTTTTTATCACTCAAACTGGACTACATTCAGGGGAACCATCCAACAGCTGAAACCATAATCATGGGAGACTTTAATGTACATAACGCTGCCTGGCTCAAATTCTCTAACAAAACAGATGATGCGGGTCGTCAAGCCGATGCCTTCGCCATCACTCATGGTCTAGAACAACTGGTCGAGCTACCAACCCGCATCCCTGATGTCAACAACCACTCTGCCAATACACTAGATCTTTTCCTCACCACCAATCCTGACCCGTATAGAATAGAAGTTTGTGCCCCACTTGGAAACTCTGATCATACCCTCATCTCCACAACATGATCTTTCCATTTACCATCGAGCTGCACAATACCACCACGTCTCATGTGGCATTACAATTCGGCCGACTGGGAAGGTCTTCGTATGTTTTTCTCAGCGTTTCCATGGAACAGAGTTTGTTTCTCTTCAGTAGATCCAACACGATGTGCTGAGACAATTTCTGAAATCATCATGTTGGGGATGCAAACCTACATACCGAATACCGAAAGAAGAACATCATCCGATAAGATCTGGTTTAACAGAAACTGCTCTAGAGCTGTGGCTTCCAAACAGGCAGCATACCATCGATGGCTAAAAAATCCGGGCCCTGAGACCAGAGCATCATATGTCGAGGCTAGAGGCATATGCAAAGAGACAATAGAATGCTCAAAAGATGCCCACAATGCCAAAATAAGATCAAAACTTGCTGAATGTCCTAACGGATCCCGTTCATCTTGGTCTTTCGCCAAAGCTGTGGGAAGAAACTTCACTTCCAGCTCATTTCCTCCTCTAACCAAAGAAGATGGAACACTAGCAACGACTGCCCAGGGAAAAGCCAATATCTTTGCGCACCTATTTGCTGGAAATTCCACTCTGGATTCATCGGGAAAACAACCCCCGAACATTACACCTATTGACAGTCACATGCCCGAGATCACCTTTCGCCAACGTACTATCAGAAAGATTTTGCTGGGTCTCAACACCAACAAAGCCTGTGGATCTGACGGAATCCCGCCGATTGTTCTCAAGAAATGTGCCCCCGAACTAACACCTGTTCTTTGCAAGTTGTTCAACCACTCTTACAATTTGGGGGTATTTCCGTCCAATTGGAAAATTGCAAGAGTACAGCCAGTCCCTAAAAAAGGCAAGAAGGCCCCACCTAGCAACTACAGACCTATCGCACTGCTATCTATTATTTCAAAGGTCATGGAAAAAGCCATCAACATCGAGATCATGAAATATCTGGAAGACTCAGGAATTGTCAACGATAGGCAATATGGCTTTCGCCATCAGAGATCGACTGGTGACCTGCTCGCTTACGTCTCACATATATGGCAGCTATCTATTGAAAAGTATGGAGAAACTTTAGCTGTGGCATTAGATATCTCCAAGGCGTTCGATCGAGTTTGGCACCAGGGACTCCTCGCCAAGCTTCCGTCTTATGGCTTGCCCCCTCAGCTGTGTTCTCTGCTTGCTAGTTTTCTCTTAAACAGGTCCCTCCATGTGGTGGTCGATGGAGTTTCATCTGACACTCTACTCATAAATGCTGGTGTTCCGCAAGGATCTATTCTCGCACCAACACTATTTCTTCTTCACATCAACGACCTGTTGAAAGCAACTTCATGTCCAGTACACAGCTTTGCCGATGATAGTACCCTCCATACCGCTTTCTCTTCAGCCCGTGAAACCAGAAATGAACGAGGAAGAAATGTTAATAATATAAATATGGACTTAGCAATAATTCTCGAGTGGGGATCTGATAACTTGGTAGAATTCAATGCAAACAAAACACAAGCATGTCTTTTCTCTAAAAAAGCCGATCTCACTGTGCCTAATATAACTTTGTCAGGAGTAACCATACCACTGAAGTCATCCATATCGATGCTTGGTATTACTATCAGCAATAACCTTTCCTGGGAAAATCACGTGAGGTCCATTGCCAAAAGTGCATCCCAAAAACTTGGTTTTTTGTTTCGTGCCAAGAGCTATTTCACCCCCACTCAGCTGCTTATGATCTATAAGGCACAGATCCGACCTGTCCTGGAATACAGTTCCCATATTTGGAGCGCGGCACCTAAACATGTCCTGAGGCTATTGGATTCTGTCCAAAAAAGGGCAATTCGTCTCGTCGGTGATGCCTCGCTTACAAACTCGCTCACTTGTCTGGAACACCGTAGAAAAGTTGGCGATTTGTCTCTATTTATAGATATTTTCATGGGCGATGCTCTTCTGAAATATCAACAATCGTTCCTGCTTTGGCAGTCTCTTCGAGACTAACCCGTCAAGTTCAGTCATCACACCCCTTCGTGGTCACTTTGGAGACCTGCAGAACATCACTTTCCAAAGACTCGTTCATCCAACGAACAGCGAGGCTTTGGAACTCATTGCCTAGGGAGGTGTTCCCCGAGGCATACAACCTCCAGAAATTTAAGAAGAACACCAACTCCTACCTTCTGTCCCTTGGTTCCCACGATGTTCTCTGAACATTACAGGATATCCCTTTTCGTGGGAACCAGAACATAAAAAAAAAAGTTGATAGTTAAAGTAAGGTGAGTAAATAAGTATTTTGAAAGTTATCCAAATTAAGTAGATAAGAAATGAAAAATACAACTGAGTACCCGGAGACACGGCTAGAGTTAATTTAATGATACGCTGGCAAGAAAAGTGGAATCAGGGAAAGTATGGGCGCTGGACCTGGAGCCTCATCCAGGACAAAGATGGCTTGACAGACCATTTGGAGAAGTCGACTACTTCCTCACACAAGCTCTGACAGGTCACGGGTGCTTTAGGAAATACCTTTTTGAATGATTGTGTATACTGCCAAGCAGTCGACGATGCATCACATACATTGTTCCTATGCCCCAGATGGGCTGACACGAGGAGACAGTACGAAGACTCAAACAATAGGATATTCGACGCCCAAAACATGATGGAGGGCTTGATGGAATCTGAGGAAACGTGGAAACAAACATATAGAACTGTGAGAGCAATAATAGAAACCAAGGAAAGAGAAAGCAGAATTCCCTGGAGGAAAGGACAGCCCTCATACTGAAGTAATGCGAAAGCGGATTCCGGTGTGGGGGGCAGGACGGAAACAGGAGAGGTTTTAGTCGCTGAGAATCCGGCACCCCGGAAAGACCGGGGTCTATGCAAGATTTCCTCTGCTCTGACAAAAAAAAATAAAAAATTAGGTAGATAGCAGTTGGTAGATTTTAGCCACAAAAATTGAAAAATTAAAACTTTCTAATAAAAAATTAAACCGACGGAACAAGAAACTGAAAAGCAACAAATAAAATGAACCTATTTAGTCTTAATAACTAAGCTCCCAACTAATGTGAGTAACTAATTTCGAGTCGGCGCCAAACAAATAATCTGCCACCATTTTAAGCTGTACGTAATTAGTTTGCTTGTTTGTTTGTTTGTTTGGCGCCGACTCAAAATTAGTTACTTACATTAGTTTAGGGGAGCTCATTTATTGAAAAGGTTCATTTAATTTTCTGCTTTTTAGTTTCTTTTTTCGTCGGTTTAATTTTTTGTTTATTAGTTTTTATTCAAACAAGACTTCAAATAGGTTTTTTCAAATAATTCGGCAACGCCGAACCGAAATTCAAAATTGAAAAAATCGTTGAGCAGCCAATGAAACAGCGGATCAGAAAATATACTGAATGTTGCATTTTTGAAGATCAACTCAGGTTAGTCACGCTCAACTGATGCACCCTGTATGAATCATAATAATTTTGGAATATAGTTTTAAATGGTCCATTTGGCCAAAAAATCGAAATAGTGATTCACAACGGAGCAATATATATATATATATATATATATATATATATATATATATATATATATGAAAGAGAGTAATATCGAGGGGACTGTTAAAAACAAAATGGAAGGAATATAATGGACATAGCCCTCAGAGAAAAGTGCTAACCGTAGACACGTGTTTCGCTCTCGGCCTCATCAGTACAGGTGGAAGTGCAGGATGAACAACACTTGGTAGAAACGATAAATCACGAGTCAACAAGAGCCAGCCGCTATTTGTGATTTCGGTCAGCAGACCTGAATTCCAGGGCAACAAACAACGTACACGAGGCAGCTATAGCTACCTGCGTGACATCGAGTCCAGGAATATTAATATGAAGAGTATACGGGGACTGTTAAACAAATGGAAGGAATTTAATGGACATAGCCCTCAGAAAAAAGTGCTAACCGTAGACACGTGTTTCGGGCTCTCGGCCCTCTTCAGTACGGTGGAGAAGTGCAAGGATGAACAACACTTGGTAGAAAACGATAAATCAACGGAGTCAACAAACAGAAGCCAGCCGCTCATTTGTGATTTCGGTCAGCAGACCCTGACTCGGATGTCACGCAGGTAGCTATAGCTGCCTCCGTGGTGACGTTGGTTGTTGCCCTGGAATTCAGGGTCTGCTGACCGAAATCACAAATAAGCGGCTGGCTTCTGTTTGTTGACTCCGTTGATTTATCGTTTTCTACCAAGTGTTGTTCATCCTTGCACTTCTCCACCGTACTGATGAGGGCCGTGTCTACGGTTAGCACTTTTCTCTGAGGGCTATGTCCATTAAATTCCTTATATATATATATATATATATATATATATATATATATATATATATATATATATATATATATATATATATAGGAAAGTATCTCGACCGGCTTATTATTATAGAATGAGTATCTATCGGGGATTCGGTCTTGAAGAAGGTACACTCTTTTTTGCTACCCGAGCTTTCGCAAATCTTTATTTGCTTTTTCGAGGGCTACAAAGTAAAAATATGGACATTGAAATATTTAAATAATAATAGTATACATACTGTGCAATTTGAGATTTTTTTGGACATCAAAGCTTAGGAGCATATTATATAATCATAAATGTATGGAGGAAAACTTAAAAAATGTTGTGTCAGGAAAATTTGATGACTGACAATCATTTATTATGGATGTCAAACAAATATACAGAGGTGAATTAATTCAGGTATTTTCAAATGAAGAATTGTTTTTTTAACCGACGAAACCAAAAAGGAGGAGGTCTCTACTCGACCCGTATATTTTAATTTTTTCCATCATATTTTTTTATGTATGATCACGCATAACTTTTTACTGAGGCGTCCGATTCCAATAATTCTTTTTTCAGTGGATAGGGTGTACTTCTAATTTGGTCCCATTCGAATTTAAAAGATGAAATCCATCCCTAAGGGTAGCAAAATGAAGGATATTGATCACTCACCCTCTGAAATCTGGTCCGTTAACCGATTCTATCAGGCATAACTTTGTACTGGGTTCTTCGATTTGGATGATTCTTTTTTTAAAAGATAGGGTATACCTTATCTTTGGATTGCGGAATTAGCCACCCTCACGGGTAGAAAAAGAGGGGATAATTGATTTTTCACTAGTGAACATTGGCTCACACATACGTAGTTGACAATGACAGATCGCTACTGACATTATTCTTGTTCCACATCCGTCAAAATCAGTATATTTTATGAGAGGATGGAATGATATACGAAGGAATGAAATAAACTAACCAGAACAACGAAAATAATTTTTATTACAATAAATAGTAAAAGTAGATAATCATATTATTTAACTGGTAATAGTTGAAGTAAGGTGGGTAAGTAAGTGGGGAATAACGGGGATCTTCAGTCAGCACAAGTGTTGAACTATGAAAAACTCTTTAATACGATGGACCGAGCTTTCGTTTCAATTTTGAAACTTCTTCAGGGTCAGTAATCTGAGTAGATGATAAATGAACATTAACTTTAAAGAAAAAACGTAAAATATGTAAAAATTTGTCGGAATGGTGTTATACCAATTTTCAGTCGTTATTTCTAAATTCATATATATATATATATATATATATATATTTAAAAAAATATATATATATATGATTTTTCAGCTGCCACCTCCACCTCCACCTTCACCTTCAATATCCATATATATGTATATATTATATTGAAGGTGGAGGTGGCAGCTGAAAAATCACTGGGTATATCGAAAGAAAAAAAATACTGTGCTAGAGAAAGTTAATTTGATAAGGAAGATATGTTTAGCTCCTTTCAATACATTATGGTGACGATGATGAAAATGATAAGTTAAAATTTGAAAAAAACTCAATTTAAATAAAATATTTAATTTTTTATTATTACTGGTATGAAAAAATATATACAGTACCCCACTGATAATATTTCATCCAATTAAGATGGAGGAGATAGAAACCATGTAAGCTACAAGATTAGGTCCCTCAATATTCTTCCCAATCGATTTAGAATTCGCCAAAGTATAATAAACGCCATACATAAGATACGATGCTCAAACTCCGTATGGAGATATTCAAGACATGTTGATGTGAATCCAAATGGCAACATAAATGCACAAATTGCAGTTACTGAAACGGAGGACAATAAAAGGATATTCGTTGTGGTTCTAATCAAGAGGGATCAAGAGTCTCTCAATCTAATTCAAACAAACCTCAAACTTGATGAGATAAACCATGTAATCAGAATTTTCTTCCTAATTGAATCATATAGGTATGTAAAAAAGAAAGAAAATCGCATCGTCATCTACTTCATTTTATGTCGACCAATCGCAATTGAGTCTCACATTAGTTTCATACTTTCGAAGGAATCAGAAAGATCAGTGTAACTTGAATGTCCATGATTCACCCCTTCGTGAATGGTGAGTACCACGCTGTAGAAATATTCAGCTGCAAAATTCCTCGCAGCGAAACTGTCTCATATTATCAATGATTCATGTTTGGATTCTTTACGCCCGCAATGGAGCAAAATCAAAGGAAATCTCATTTCGAAACATGTCTGAAGGAAAAGCCCGAAGGAGAATAAAGTTAACAAAGATCACTCGATACATGTCGTGGTTGAAATATAAAGTTTTTTGGTTTGATATCAGATTCGAGGAAAACAGAAGGAAAGTTGCATAATTTGTTAAAACTTTTGTTGTGCGAGCTCGTTTTTCAAAGTAACGTAAACGACAGTTGTGCCCTGTGTCAGAACATTTCAGTACGTTTGTGGCATTGATTTTTTTTCTATATTATTCCTGAGCATACATAAAATATTGCTTTCCCTTTCAAATCTGCTAATTTGGTGTGATTTGAAGAAACTCCGGCATATGAAGTAATTTGAATAAAATAGATAATAGTTTAAAAAAACTAAAAAACACGCTTTTAGAGAAAACCAGACTAAATAAATAGAAAATAAGGAAAATATTTATTTTATTAAAAAAAACGTGGGGTGCATGGTATCGCCTCGGTGTGTAATGTACTATATAATTATTGATACCATGCACCCCACGCTTTTTTTTGAATAAAATACATTTTTTTCCTCATTTTCCATTTTTTTAGTCTGGTTTTCTATAAAAGCGTGTTTTTTAGTTTTTTTAAACTATTATTTATTTCCTACTTTTTAGTGTGGTTTATTTATAAAAGCGTGTTTTTTAGTTTTTTTTAAACTATTATTTTTATTATTTTTTTGCGAATTGAAAAATGGAATAATCTTATCAAATTGAGAAATTATAATCTCCGACTCCAAAAACCCCCACATACCAATTTTGAATAGAATCAGACCATAATCACAAAACTTGGCCGCCATTTTAAAGCCGCCATCTTGAATTTTTCAGTTTTCACAAAAGAATCATAATATTCGCCCCCAAACACCCCCACATACCAATTTTGGATAGAATCAGACCATAATCACAAAACTCGGCCGCCATTTTAAAGCCGCCATCTTGAATTTTTCAATTTTACAAAAGAATCATAATATTCGACCCCAAAAACCCCCACATATCAATTTTGAATAGAATCAGACCATAATCACAAAACTCGGCCGCCATCTTGAATTTTCCATTTTTACAGAAGAATCATAATATTCGACCCCAAAAACCCCCACATACCAATTTTGAATAGAATCAGATCATAATCACAAAACTCGGCCGCCATTTTAAAACCGCCATCTTGAATTTTCCAATTTTTACAAAAGAATCATAATATTCGACCCCAAAAACCCCCACATATCAATTTTGAATAGAATCAGACCATAATCACAAAACTCGGCCGCCATCTTGAATTTTCCCATTTTACAGAAGAATCATAATATTCGACCCCAAAAACCCCCACATACCAATTTTGAATAGACCATAATCACAAAACTCGGCCGCCATTTTAAACCGCCATCTTGAATTTTCCAATTTTTACAAAAGAATCATAATATGCGACCCCAAAAACCCCCACATACCAATTTTGAATAGAATCAGACCATAATCACAAAACTCGGCCGCCATCTTGAATTTTCACATTTTTACAGAAGAATCATAATATTCGACCCCAAAAACCCCCACATACCAATTTTGAATAGACCATAATCACAAAACTCGGAATTTTCCAATTTTACAAGAATCATAATATGCGACCCCAAAAACCCCCACATACCAATTTTGAATAGAATCAGACCATAATCACAAAACTCGGCCGCCATCTTGAATTTTCACATTTTTACAGAAGAATCATAATATTCGACCCCAAAAACCCCCACATACCAATTTTGAATAGACCATAATCACAAAACTCGGCCGCCATTTTGAAACCGCCATCTTGAATTTTCCAATTTTACAAAGAATCATAATATGCGACCCCAAAACCCCACATACCAATTTTGAATAGAATCAGACCATAATCACAAAACTCGGCCGCCATCTTGAATTTTCACATTTTTACAGAAGAATCATAATATTCGACCCCAAAACCCCCACATACCAATTTTGAATAGACCATAATCACAAAACTCGGCCGCCATTTTGAAACCGCCATCTTGAATTTTCCAATTTTTACAAAAGAATCATAATATGCGACCCCAAAAACCCCCACATACCAATTTTGAATAGAATCAGACCATAATCACAAAACTCGGCCGCCATCTTGAATTTTCACATTTTTACAGAAGAATCATAATATTCGACCCCAAAAACCCCCACATACCAATTTTGAATAGACCATAATCACAAAACTCGGCAGCCATTTTAAAGCCGCCATCTTGAATTTTCCAATTTTTACAAAAGAATCATAATATTCGACCCCAAAAACCCCCACATATCAATTTTGAATAGAATCAGAACATAATCACAAAACTCGGCCGCCATCTTGAATTTTCCAATTTTACAAAGAATCATAATATTCGACCCCAAAACCCCCACATAACAATTTTATGAATCAGACCATAATCACAAAACTCGGCAGCCATTTTAAAGCCGCCATCTTGAATTTTCCAATTTTTACAAAAGAATCATAATATTCGACCCCAAAAACCCCCACATATCAATTTTGAATAGAATCAGACCATAATCACAAAACTCGGCCGCCATCTTGAATTTTCCCATTTTTACAGAAGAATCATAATATTCGACCCCAAAAACCCCCACATACCAATTTTGAATAGACCATAATCACAAAACTCGGCCGCCATTTTAAAACCGCCATCTTGAATTTTCCAATTTTTACAAAAGAATCATAATATGCGACCCCAAAAACCCCCACATACCAATTTTTAATAGAATCAGACCATAATCACAAAACTCGTCCACCTGCCAAATTTCAAATCATTTGGACGTCTGGAAGTGGGTCAAAATCGCGCCCAAAGGAGTCGGTTACAAACAAACAAACAAACATACAAGTGAAGCTAATATAAAGCGTGTAAAAAAGAAATAACTACTGATTCAATTCCCATTCAAAATCGAGTTCGCATCAATCAGACATCACCTGAAGATGGCAATATTATTTTGCTGAAGATGATTATCAAGTGCCCAGGAACATAAAAAATATTGAAATATACGAAAGAAATCTACCTCTTTCTAGTTGCTGGCCGCCCAATCACAGCATGATGCAATAGTTGGTTTTTGTGGTTTTGTTCAAAGTGCAGTCGGAATTATCGATGCTCGGAAACAGCTGAGGATCATTTATATTTTCACAATATGGTGGAGATTCCAGTTGTTCTATGAATATACTGCGTTGAAATGAATTGCTGAAGCACCAAATACATGGCAATTTCGAACATTTTCTGGGATATTGTGGTACTAGTTACTAAAAGTTACACGTGCAAGTTTAAATTAGTTTCTATGTCTAGTTTCAGAGATATGAATTTTTCAAAATCATAAAAATGGCTGTTTTACTAAAACATAGTAAGGTTCACTCATCCAAAAGTATTACTTTTTAGATGATTAGCAACTAAATAATAGCATTGCTGGTTTAAAGGAAGTCAAATGGCATGTCAGTCTGTCGGTCGTTAAGACAAAATAAGCCGCCTATTATACAGGGTGGGTCAAATATAGCGACAATTTAGCATATTTCGCCAATCCTTATCATTGGTCCCATTAGTGGAATTGAGCATTTTTCATTAAAAATATCTTTATTGGAAGTCTTTTCTTATAACAAGAATTTTTTTTTTAAAGTCTCAACTTTCTTCCTTTCTTATTAGTATTTTCGAGAAGTTTATATATCAACCCCTGTCTCAGATATATGCCTACACCTACAAGCTATAAACCCAGGAATATTTATTGTTTTTAAGTTTGTTTCATTCTGCCAGTGCTCTGAAACGCAGGCCACATTGAATTTGAAATCATCCAAACATAGAGCAATTTGTTCTTATTTCTTTGACAAACACTGTATGATGATATGGAACACACTCACTGAATTTGAACAGCTTATTTCACTTGATAGGTCAGTATTTGGTAAAACATTTCTCTATTGGAGTTGATACAGGGTGTCCCTGGACTTCCTATTTTCCTTGCGGAAATGTATAGATGATATCAAAATATCACCAGTACTTCATATAACTTTTGTTCCTAAAAGCCTCCGTTACCAAGTAACGGGCCCTCAAAGTTACAAAATGAAAGATGTTTTTCTTTGATAACTTTCAAAGTGAATATTCAAAATCATCTAAATTTTGGTGATTGACTGAACGAATGAATTCCGTCGATGAGCTTTCATGCAGGAGTCAGTTGTTTTGCTACAAAGTCAGGAACGGACTACCCCCGATGGTCCACACCCCAAAACTTTGAAATGACTGGGATTTGTCAATATGTTTCAACAAAACAAGGTTACCTGGACAATTTTCTGAATAAAAGTACTCGTGTGGAAAATCGATCGGAGCAACGGTTTTTGATAAAAATGCATTTTTGTTCGAGGACATCCAACCTGAGATGTCTACCATTATTCGAAAAGAATAATTTGTAATGAAAATGGAAATGATAGGTACAATGTTCATAACGGATTTTCATCATGCAAACACCTTTACCTTACAAGCCTCAAGAGCAAACAGAAATGCGAAATCCGCTACAATAACTGCTCGATATGACCCCCGTCTCTCTCAATACATTTTCTCAATCGGCGCAAACACCCTCTCTGCACTTGAAATAGCATGCCAGGGTCGTTTCGTATGGCTTCACAATGTAATGTAATTCTATTCATCTCTGATGTGGATAGGTGTAGCGTAAACGAGGCTTTTTAGATGCCCCATAGAAAGAAATCCACCTATTCATGTGCAGCCGTCTTTGTAGTTTATTCGTTTGCTTTTTATCAGTTATGTCTTCCGATATGCGTTTTTTCAGCTGAATTTATCTTCGGGTTAAAGATTTTCTCCCATGAAATTATACTTATCAGTGAAACATTTAAGCTGTGAATACGAATTTGCAGCATCCAAGTGTTGAGTTTCATGATATTCAGATGACACAACACGGAACGTGCTTATTCCACGCGTACATACAAAATATAGACTGAATTCGATATTTCATAGTGGAGTAGCTTGTTAGTTCAAAAACACCACGAATCTACATAACTTGATATTGCATTTGGGAAAATATCTACATTGTGACTGAAACTTTCAACTAGGTACTGTACATTTTGTTTGCGACTTTATTTTAGCATATTTTGTATTTTCCCTGTTATAAATGTTGTTGAATTAACGTTAGCATTAGTATTTCTACTGTGAAAATTTTCAAATAATAGTGGACGATCGGGTTTGATGTCGTCGAGTAAAACTGAATTTTTATTAAGAATCGTTGCTCCGACCGACTTTCTACACGAGTACTTTTATTCAGAAAATTGTCTACGTAACCTCATTTTGTTGAAAACTTTTGAAAAATTATCTGTCATTTCAAAGTTTAGGGTGTGGACCATCGAGGGTAGTCCGTTCCTGACTTTGTAGCAAAACAACTGACTCCTGCATGAAAGCTCATCGAAGGAATTCATTTGTTTAGTCAATCACCAAAATTTAGATGATTTTTAATATTCACTTTGAAAGTTATCAAAGAAAAACATTTTTCATTTTGTAACTTTGAGGGCCGGTAACTTGGTAGCGAAGGCTTTTAGGAACAAAAGTTATATGAAGTACTGGTGATACTTTGACCACATCTATACATTTCCGAGAGGAAAAGGGGAAGTCCAGGGACACCCTGTATAATTTATGAAGGCAATGAAACATAAAAAAGGTGCAAACATTTTTATCCCTACCTCTCATTTATAGTGAATTTAAAAAAAAAAATATCTGGCAAGCGTACCTATGACTATTGAACTTCTAGGCCCTGTTCATTTTGTCGGCCTTCGCGAAGATGGTGTCAATATCCGATTTATCTATTTGGGTCGAATAGTAACTGCGTAAAATTCTTTCATTTATGCATTATTTCGGTCACACCATATTTTCATCACCATTTTTAATGACATAAGTTCAAAAGGTTATAGTATATCGAGTTTTTATCTTGTGAATGAATAGTCTAATACTTTATCCAATTAAACGGAATTTACAATGAAGATGGTCAATGAATGGAAAATATTCCGTCCATCAACCATTTCAAACTTAATTTGAAAGGACTTCCGCCAACATTTTCCAAAGGGTATTCAATCATAATAATAATCAATAGAGCAGAAAATGGCTGATTTTGTGACGAAAATAGTACCGTTACTGATGATACGATCGATTGATTCGTTGAAAATATAAACAGGATGTTCATTAAATCAGATGTGGAATCATCTGCGACTGAAAGATAAACTTTATGGTAAGAGGACGAATACAGTTTCACAGGAAAAACAAGGTAAATTTGGAAATTTTTATCAATAACCTGGAACAGTTCATGAAACAAAATCTGATTCGAAATGACTATGAGTACTTGCACCACTGTATTCACAATTCCTACAACTCAAACAATCAAAAGAGAAACACAATACATATCAACAAATTTCACAAATTATTGGAAGAGAAACGAATACACCCACAACACATATCAAACAATAAAAAAAAATCTGAAAAAACTGTAATCAATTTGTCATAAAAAAACTTAGACATACACGAAAAAATTGTGTTAGCGAAGGGACTGAACTTTGTTTGCAGTTGCACCCAAAATGGTTCCAACGCTAGAAATGATCACTGCCATCGAAGCAACAGCCCAACGTTTACCACCTGAAATAGCGGGTGATTACAGATCTGACTGCAAAAACGCTCTAACACAGCCTTATCATCCTAGAAATAATTCAAATGAATACAAAAGAGGTGCATTGAGATCTCTTCGATCAGACAATCAGATCAAAGTACCAGCAGATAAAGGTAACGCCACAGTCATCATGAACACTACTGATTATGGGGACAATCTAACACAAATGATCTCAAACACCACATATCACACACTCATTCAAGACACTACCGTATTAGTGAACAAAGTATACAAAAAACTGAACAAAAAACCAACCCCATCAATAGAAAGCAAAATATACCGAACTTTAGCTAAACACAAAAACATACTCACGAAAACAGAACGAAGAGACCTAGTATCACACCACAGCAAACTCCCACATTTCTATGGATTACCAAAAATACACAAACCATCTCATCCTCTACGCCCTATTGTAAGTTCCATTGGATCTCCCTCACAAAAACTCGCTAGATACCTACCAAACATTCTGAAACCACTATCTGGAAATGGAAATAGTTTTATGAGGAATACCCCTCACTTTCTGAAGAAATTGAATGAATTACAAATTCAAGATGGAGATCTCCTAGTGAGTTTTGATGTCGAAAGTTTGTTTACTAATGTACCTATCGATAAAACTCTGGAAATCGTTGAAGAAAGATTAGAAAATGACACATCACTGAAGACAAGAACAAAACTGGATGCCAGTGCCATCATAGAATTACTCAAACTATGCACAGAAGAAACATATTTCCAATTCAAGAACGAATTTTATCAACAAGAGTTTGGTATGGCGATGGGTTCTCCTTTGTCATCCATTTTAGGTAACATATTCATGGAATACTTAGAAGAATCCTTCATTGAAACATTCCACAATGGTCCAAAAATATGGTGGAGATACGTGGATGATGTTTTCGCTGTCTGGAATCGAAGTAAAGAAGAATTAAACATTTTCTTGGATCATATAAACAGTCGAGAACCGACGATCAAATTTACGTTAGAATCAGAACAAAACAACCAACTCCCCTATTTAGATGTCATGATCCAAAAATCATCATCCCATATGGAAACATCTATACACAAAAAAGAGACGCATACCAATCGATATCTACACTACAACTCAAACCATCATGCCAGTGTGAAAGAAGGCATAGTTAAATGTCTCTATAATCGAGCCCAAACAGTTTGCAATTCCAACCAGAATCTACAGGAAGATATGAACCTCATAAAATCTGTTCTCAAAGAAAATGCATATCCGGATCAGTTTGTGGAAAAAACAATCACTGACATTGAAAATAAAAATCCCTCAAACAACCAATTAACACAACCAACAGGAGTACTCCCACCACCTACACATTTCACAACCAACATAATACCTCATGTCCCCGGATTATCTGAAAAGAGCAAACGAATTGGACATAGGTATGATGTGATAACATCATTTAGAACAACAAACACACTGAGATCTATACTAACACAAACAAAACCAAAAAATGCAGAAGAAAGTACCAATAAATGTGTTTACAACATACCTTGTTCGTGTGGTGATAGTTATATAGGTGAAACGTCAAGACCATTAGAGGTGCGCCAAAGTGAACATCAGAGTTACATCAGGAATCGACAAATAACCGGATCAAAAATTGCAGAACGTATCCTCACATCCAATGGCGATCGTACGATTGAATGGAATAGGACGAAAATCTTGATGAAAGAACCACATCAAGAGAGGAGAAGATTGAAAGAAACGGCCTGTATCTTCCTTTCAATAACAACTGCTTTTCAACAAATTCTGTTGAAATGGACCATACATGGTTACCTCTACTCAGAGAGGAAGTGAGATATGGTAGAATGCTAATAAACTGATCTGAACAACACCCCATATATCAAATGAGCAATACGTCACTCACAAATTTTTTTGGCAGATCTCAATTGACATCCGTTATTTGAAAATGCAAAAAAGACTCTGCAAGAAAAATCCAAATTATTCAAACAATTAGAGGAGATTTAGAAGATTTTGAGATTTTGAATTTTTACTATTTTTGTATAGGCATATTGAGGGAACGATAAGTTACTGAAACATTGAGTCATTTTTCTATAGGAAATATAATTTGGTGAACTTATCGGTAACTTATCGGGGTGAACTAATTTTTTTTCTTTTTCTTTCAATTTCAATATCAATTTATTTCCATAATAATTTCACTTCAAGTACATGTGTATTCATCATTAAATTAATAGTAAATCATATTTATATTATGTACTATTTGCAGTGATATTTGACAATTGTTCGGTTACTGAGTGCCCTACAAAACATCGTCACACTAGACTTGAAGCCTGTCTTGTGATATCTGTTATGTATGACACCTAAAGCTTGAAGTATTTCATTTTGATGATTGTATCCAATTATTAATTCATCATATTCATGGTAAAGGAAGGAAGGTTGGACGAAATTCCTAGAGCTGGTTGATCCTACATCTCTTACATAAAAATATTTAATTGTGATTACTAGAAAAAAATTTCAGGGTGGCTTAATATATATTCCTTTGATTCCTTTTTGAAGATTTTGAAATTCGTTGTTTCTTTAAGAGTTTTTGGGAGGGTATTGTAGATCTTTGGTCCATAGTTGAAATATGACTTTTGCGTGTAACAGTTTTTTTAATGAAATTGACTTTGATATCTGAGTTTTTTACAGATCGAGTTTCTCGTGAATATTGTTGAGTGGATTTGTGTTGTTCTTGAAAGATTCTTTTCAAGCATTGGTGAGCACAGATTGAATGAATGTTCAATATCTTTAATTCTTGGTATAATTGGCTTGTCGAGAAGAGTCTAGGTTTCTTAAAAATAATTTTTAATAATAAGTTTTGTGCAATCTTCAGTGAGCTAAGATGGGTTTTGAATATTGGTCCCCAGGCCGGTATGCAATATTGTATTATTGATTCTACGAGTGAGGTAGTTTACCCTTTCTACACTTGTATAGATTTTCCCGATTATATTTCCATTTTCAGATTGTGGAAGGTTACCCAAAAAACATGTCATGCAACTATGAGAATATTATTGAGAAAAACTATCCTACGTCAAAGTATAGTTATAAAATAATTATTTGCTGAAAATGAAGTCATTAGTGCAGCTCATTTGGTATGCTTGATATATTTTTTATTTCTGTGAATTTTCCTACATGCAGTCATAAACAGTGTTCCCCAACGTGCTTTCTAATTCGTTCTACATGAAGCCGAGATTAATTCATGAATAAACAAATAGGGAATATGCACGAAACGTCTTGCAATTTGGCACAATATAAAAAGTAGCAAATGAAACAATGAGCTTGAAAAATTGTAGAAATTCTAGGCGATGATTTGGAAGATTCACGCCTGAATGTCTTTCAGGAATGTATCTCATTTTGGAACTTTTACATCTTCGACATATCAGAATGGCTGGAATTCTTAGTCACAGTGTCTGATTATTAACCGACGGGATCAAAAAGGAGTCAACTCGTATATTCTCTTTTCTTTTTTGTATGATCACGCATAACTTTTCACAAAGCAGTTCGATTCCGATGATTCCTTCTTCTTCGGATAGGATGTACTTTGGAGTTGGTCTGATTCGAATTTGATCGGAAAAATTAATCCCTAAGGGTAGCAAAATGGAGGATATTAATCGTTCATCCTCTGAATTTTGGTCCGTTAACCCATTCTATCAGGCATAACTTTGTAGTGGGTTTTCCAATTTCGATGATTTTTTTTTATTGGATATGGTATACCCCATAGTTGATTATATTTCTATTTGCAATGAAATAATCCACCCCTATGGGTAGAAAAATAGGGGATGATCGATTTTTCGCTTTTGAATATTGGCACACTTATGTAGTTGACATTGACAGATTCTCCTACATCCGTCAGAATAATTACATTCTATGAAAGGATGGAATTATATACAAAATGCTGGAATAAAATTACTAGAACTATCAAAACTAATTTATAATTTATAACAATAAATAATTAAAGTATATTAAGCTAGGTAAGTAAGTATTTTGGAAGTAATAAAAAATTAAGTAATTAGTAATAAGTAAATTGCAGTCACAAAAAAATTAAAAATTAAAACTTTTTAACAAAAAATTAAACCGACGAAATGATCAACTGAAAAGCAAAATATAGAATGAACCTCTTAGTCTTAATGATAATTGAGCTCTTAAACTAATGACACTAATTTTGAGTCGGCGCCAAACAAACTAGCAATTGAATCAGGTAAATCGTAAAATAATAGCAGCGAGATACACAGCGGCGTTTTGATGACTTCTTCAAAGTAATATAATGACCTTCGATAATTGTTTGTTTGGCGCCGACCCAAAATTAGTTACTCACATTAGTTTAGGAGCTCAATTATCATCAAGACTAGAAAGGTTTATTTTATTTTTTGCTTTCCAGTTGATTTTTTCGTCAGTTCAATTTTTTGTTAAAAAGTTTTTATTTATAATTCCTTATCTCATTTCCTCACATACCGGGTGACACAGGATATCGGGCCACCCCTGTAACTTCTGCTTTCGTGAACGGATTTTTCTGAAATTTGGTACAGTTATATAAGCAAACATTTCGGATTTGATCACGTTACAATCCAATATGGCGGACTTCCGGTTTTTCTGCAAATGCCAGCAACTTTGTATTTTCAAATGGAACACCCTGTATATTTTTACATATTCGAATTCAACAGGTCAAAACAAGTCCAAACCTAATGTCAAATGTAATTTTTTTTAAACAATTGAAATTGAAATAATTTTTTATTTATCTCGTGGATAAATGAGATTTGGTCAAGGCTATTCACAATGAGTTGCACATAACAGAGAAACATAATTTTTTCTGAAAAATTCTTGTTTGTGTCACTTATTGATGAATCGATGCAGTCACATCACATTTTAATCAAAAATCAATGTTTTTCGAATGCAACCCTCATGGGCCACCTACATGTCTCTCTAGAACATACATTCAGGAAAAAAATGATTTATCATTTTTGTATTTCGGTGCAGTAACAAATTGTATACGTTCAAAAATCTACAACTAGTTCATGAGTTTCCTTGTATTCGAATAATGTTTCAACTTAGTAAGCTGTGGAAAACAACATTTCTGAATCTTGTTAACTGATTGTGTTTCGCTGTCATCTTCCATCTCAACTCTCGAAAACCTATAATTTTCATTTTCCATTTCTACTAGTTCTCGAAAGTTAACTAATTTTTTAAAGTTATGGTCGCACCTGAAATCTAAGAAGGTCGTGAATCAATAGTAGCCGACGACCCTCATTATTATCTATTGTTCGAAATATAGATAAGCAATAAAAGTGTGTGTCCCTCAAAAGATTTCCAGGTCCGGATTAAAATATCTCATGAAATGGTTTGGCATTTTGATAATAGTGGGCTCTCCATTATTTTTGGCTTTTGTTGGCAGTTTTGTATTTAAATGTATTTAATAATAAAAAATCTCGTAAGGTTCATTTAGAACCCTTAAATGTGTGTAAATAATAAAATTTACTCACCTGGCCACCACACTTTCAGTACTAATGGGCTATTAATGAGATTATAGCGATAATGGTCTATTTACGGTTACAAAATAAATTAACTACCAGATTTGGAAAACAAGACCGCTTTCCAATTTCGGACATAAAAGGGAGAAAGTTCAACAACATTTAGTCATTACCTACCTAATATTCCGTTGTGTCAGTTGTGTCTATTTTGAGGTGTCTATTCGATTTTTGTGTCGTGTAAAATGTGGCGTCCATTGGCTCATCCTGAAGCTAGTACTTCAACTGGAGGTCGTAGTACCACTAGTCGACAAGTGTTACTCCCTCATGGGGAACAAATTACATTAAATGCTTTTTCTTCCCTTCTGGAACGTGGAATGTCCAAGGATCAAACTGTTCAAGGAAGTGCTTCTTCAACAAAAACTCGGTATTCCACAGTGTTTGAAATAGTAAGTAACCCCATTCTAAAAAGAAAGAAACGAAAAGACTCTGGCGGTTCGAGGAAACTAGATGGCTGTGATGTAGATATAATTCGAAGAACAATATATGCCTTATATAAAGAGCAAATTGTGCCTACATTAGATATTTTAATGCAACGGCTTAAAAAGAATGAAACTGGTATCCAGTGTTACAAGGAGCCTTTAAGGAAGTCTCTTTTACAAAACGGATTTGAATTTAAAAAGCTCACTAGTAGCAGAAAAATCATGATGGAATCTGTGCGTCTTGAGAAATGGAGATTTGTATATTTATTGACAATTAACGAATTTAAAGAATATGGTAGAACATCAGTGTATTTGGGAGAAACTTGGTTCGATATTCCAAACAAAAGTTGGGTAGACTCATCTGACTTGTGCCAAACTAATGCGCCGTCTAAAGAAGGGAAAACGCATTACGATGATTCACGCAAAAACCGAAAATGGTTTTATACCAAATGCGTTGTCTTTATCGGCAAAGAATATTGAGGATTGTAGTCGATTATCATGATGATACTACAGCCAAATTATTTGAAGACTGGTTCCAAAATAAACCCATACCAAATATTCCACTCAACAGTATTATCATCGAAACCAGATAAAACACCATGTTCAAATGACACCAAAGCCACTATACAAGAATATATGTGAAATAATGATATGTTCTATGAGGAAAAGTATACAAAAAACAGTTACTAGAAGTTTTACGGAGTTATTCGATAAAAAAGAAATATTTTTGTGATTCATTGGCTGAAAGCTTGGGACATACGGTGCTCAGACTTCCTTCTTATCATTGTATGTTGAACCCAATTGAACATATAAGGCATCAGCTTAAGTCAGCAGTTCGAAGAAATAATACTTCTCCAACCTTAAGTTCAACTGTGGTAGCTCTTATTCAAACAGAAACTGCAAACATTCCTGATAGCAGCTGGGCCAAGTGTGTTTCCCATATTAAAAAAGGGGAAAAGTCATATATGGATATAGAAAAAATTCCCGAAGAAAAGTTTATTATCAATTTGGATGACGACAGTGAAACTGATCTTCGTGAGTAATTTTGTTTATAAATACCTTTTATCGAGAAACTGAACTTTTTATAAAGTATAAAGTTTGTCATTTCACATTGATTAGGTATATCATATATTATTATATAATATAATATAATATAATTATATATATATATACATATATTATTATCATATATTATATATAAATAAACAATTCTCAATTATATTCAAGCGATTTTTCTTAATAATTATCCTAACCAAATATCATTATACCTACCTATAAAACAAAATTTAATGGCTAGGGCAGGTACAACTCTGCGTAGAATCCACCGCCTGCTGATAATTCAAGTGGTTGGTGATTTACGACGTTCGTAGATATCTGGTGCGACTTTACATAAATTGTTTTTCTCGTAATTGGTCTGGTGAGATTGATATAAGCGTACAGGGTGTGTCTTATTGAAAAACCACACACCTGTCCACCTTTTGTTATAACCATACTGAGTGTTATCAGTCTATTGACCAATAACGGAACAACATCCCAGAGCAGCTTGAGATTTTGTTTCACACAGTATGTAATGAAGCGGGGGACTCAATTTGACAGTACAATGACCAATCTCAGATTGTTCCGAAATAATAACACAATTAGGACTTGTAATGATGTATTTTCTAAAATATAAAAACAACTATTGATACACCTGGTATAATTTACTGAGAAAATGTATAGAAAGTAAAAAATGGAATGGAATAAACCATAACTCAAAATGAGAAACAAATATAGGATGACAATTAAAATAACTGTTCTTCAGTTATTTTAACAATTGATAATATTTTTACTTTTATCCAATCAATAATTTCTATTACTATGAAATCAATAATGAAATATTTTTTTATTACCCTGTACATATGTACCTTGCCAAATAAACAGTTTTATGTCTTACCCTCACTGAAGAGCCACTGACTTAATTATTCCGTTTTATTACCGAATTATATTACGCGTTCACTTGTTGTACTATGATTATTTAGCTTCTCGATAAATACTAATTCCATTCATTTGGTTATTACTGAGATGATTTCTGATGGTTACACTTTCACTGGGATTCTGCATATGTTTGAGTTATTGGCTACTTCAGATAAACTTTACAAAGTCTACGCTTGTTTCGCGTAGGAAGATGAGACTTCATCTTCTCTAATTGAAATTAAACTTCACTTTTATTCGCTTCATAATGAAGCAGAAATTGCTCTGTACTGACTCTCGATCGACGACTGGATTCTGAATGAAGTGTCTCTCTGTTAGGGAGAATCTTATATATATAGCTCTCGGTATTCAAACGATACCGCAAGAAAACAATAAAATATAATCTATGTGTTGGCGAGTACCCCTCTGAGTTGACACGCCGCCATGATATGTTGAATTTAATGGGTCATTAATGTGACAGCGGTCTCTTTGAGAAGCGATCTTTACGAGTTTATGTTTTTTCCCCGCTGTCGAAGAATCATTAATTACCTAGTCGCGCCTTTGGGCTCAATAGAGATAAAATAACTGTCCCGTCGTAATTAGGGGCGATGTGGTTTAGCGGTTAGATCATAGCTGTCATGATTTAATAGGTTCTTTGATATTTTTATGAAGTGTTACATTATTAACGCGGCCGCCTTTGATTTCGAACGAAAATTGATTTATTATATTGGCATTCTTCAGATGAGTGTATTACATATGGCTCTATTTGAAATACTTGATATAGTGTGCTCATGACAAGATGCAAATGAATGAATTTTATTTTTTTATACGAAAACCGTACGTCAAATGTAAAAAATTTAGGAGACCAGATTTGCTCAGAAAAGAATGAGGATTTCAAAAATGATTTTTACTCCGAAAAGCAGCAGTGGCTTTTCTCTTCAAAATGATTCAGTGCAAATCCCGCCAGTGGCAAGAATAAAAAATTCTCAAGGGTCATACCAAAGTTATCATAAGAAAACTTTTTTCAAAACTTTAGCACCCTGTAGTACAAAATTCATGACCTTTAGGACATATGTTCATATGAAGTTTTTCTCAAAATGGACCCAAGAATAACCTCCTTGAATATTAGCCTGTTATTAAGAAACACCCTGTATAAAGAAGTGTGCTCTAGTATTGAAAGTAGGAAATGTTGCGAAACGGGATGCCGCATAAATGTTTGTAAACAATCATAATGATGAAATTCTTCTGAACAATTCCAAACTAATTTCATTTTAATCTGGACTCGTAGTATTTTATCTAATATTGTAGAAATTCGAATGAAATTACTATTTGATCCATGGCCTTTCGCCTTTTATATCGTTGAAACGAACTTTTGCGTCAAAAGGTTCACTGGGTGAAAAACTATTACCCGGCTAGAAACACAGCGAGGAGATAAAAAACGAAATTGGATACATTGTGTTATGTAATCAATATTCAGTTGAAAACTATTCAAAGAAACTATATTTTAACTTTCAAAAATATGTCTTTTTGACATCTATCAATTCATTCAATGTCAAATTCTACTGTTTTTGATTTTAGTCCAGTGATAATAAAACTACACGCTCTCCTTTGAGATTTGTTCAATGTAGTGACAAAATCTTTGAATCTCGCAGGTGGTTTGATAATTCTCTTTTCGCGACTTGTACTAAATCCTTCTATTGATAATGTATCATTTTCTTTCTCCTCATATAAAGGAACTGCTGTTTCTTCTTTGTTGACCTCATCTTCTGTTCTTTCTTCATTAGGTATTGGTCGCAAATGAATTATATTTCTTGGCATCTTCTGTTTGCACCAAATAATTATCTGGTTCTTTCTTGTGATCCGATATTTTGCCTGGAATCCGGTTTCTCATTGATTTTTGTAAAACAACAGGTTCTTCCAAGACAGGAAGTTTCTTTTTATTCGCATTATAATTTTGAGCACATGAATTCTGGTTGGCTTTGATGATCCTAATGTTTTTTTCTACATCAAACAGCGGTTTCAATTTTGCTTTGACACATGGTTATTGAGTGCGAATTTTTCTCCCCATCAACATTTCTGCAGGTGAAGGTAACTGCTGCTTGGGTGTGCTGTTGTATTCCATTGTAACGAGATAAGGATGTTTTCCGGATTTCATTAACATAGATTTCAATGTTTGAATGTGCCTTTCAATCATACCATTCGACTGGCTATAAGTCGGACTAATAACGTACGCGACAACTTTTTCAAATGGAACACCTAATATATTATTAAATATTTGGAATATCCATGGAAAGGTGATTTCAAAGATATATCACAGATAGGGTTTGTATACAGTGCGTCCTGTATAATTCAGTGCTCTCGTAAAGTAGTGGATAAATTCGTAAAAAAAAAGGAATAATTTTTGGAAAGAACGCTTGAAGCCGTCGAATTTTATTTTTATTTGGGCATTCTTTCAAATTTAATTAATACATTCAGCATGATTCGTGTAGGAGAAATGACGTCATCGGTATTTTTTTAATGGCAACTCCATTTTTCATACGGAATGTGGAAAAGGTGATTATGAGTTTGGGTGGAATGAAATTAAAATAAGAAAAACTATTTTGAAATATGAAAATATTGAATTTAATGGCAATGATAGCTTCAAACAACGATCAAATTAAATGTTTAAATTGAGCACCGTTTGCTATCTGACAGTAGTCAAGACGATGAATAAATTATTCTCGAACATTGTCAATAACGTCAGGAAGTATACGTGACGAATTCTTGCTTTTAAATCTTCTAAATTCTCCGGCATATCAACAAACACTTTACTCTTCAAGTATCCCCACAAGAAGTGATCAAGTGGTGTCAAATCTGGAGGTCTAGCTGGCCACTCAATCGGTCCCCTTCTCCCTATCCAACGATTCGGAAACACCACATCTAAATAGTCGCGGACAGCTGCTGGATAATGGGGAGATGCACCATCTTGTTGAAAGAATAAATCAGTTCTCGGAGGATCAGGTTCCTCTAGATCAAGATACGAAGCCATTAGTGCAGGAATAAAGTCAAATCGAAGAAAATCCAAATATATTTCACCAGTCAGATTCAAGTCAAAGGAATAGGGAACCAGAATTCTCCCGTCGACTATTCCACACCATACATTCAATTTCTGTGGATTTTGAGTATTATACTCCATCATCCATCAGGGATTTTCGGTATCTCAATAACGGCAATTTTGCCTATTGACGTGGCCATTCAAACGAAAGTTGCCTCGTCAGAAAACATTATATTTCTTACAAAATTATCATTATTATTGCATGGCTGTTGCAGTTGTTCGCAGAATTAATTTCGCCGATCAAAGTCGTCTTCATTCAGCTCATGGATGAGGCGTACTTTATAAGGATGGTGCTTACTTTTCTCAAAATTTTGTGGACTGTAGGCGCTGCCATATTGAAATCAGAAGCCAATTGGCTGAGTGTTGTGTGATAATTTTCAATCACTACCAACACAACATTGAGCTGGTCGTCTTCTGGTGGTGAGGGTCGACCAGATTTAGGAAGATCACGGACATGCCAAATTCACGGGATTTTGACTTTCGCTCATCATGCTTTGGTTAATAGGTTGCCGATCAGGATGAGTTGCATTAAACAATTCAACTACTTCTCTTTAGGTGCGCATTCTGTCTCCAAATCCTATCATGCAAATAATTTCAATTCTTTCTCGTTCATTTAATTTAATCATTCTCCATGAAATGGCCAAACTTTCTATACTCAATAATCTTTCGACAAACGATGAGATATGTTATTTTTTGAAGAAATAACTTTACAAAAACTATTCAGCAATAAAAACAAAATTCTGGTCGCTATGGCTACTGTCAAGTTGAAAATAGTCAGATAGCAAACGGTGAACAATTTGAACATTCAATTTGATCGTTGTTTGAAGCTATCATTGCCATTAAATCTAGTATTTTAATATTTCAAAATAGTTTTTTTTTTATTTTCATTTCACCCATACTCATGATCACCTTTTCACATTCCGTAATGAAAAATGGAGTTGCCATTGAAAAAATACCGATGACGTCATTTTTTCTACACGAATCATTCTGTATGTATTAATTAAATTTGAAAGAATGACCAAATCAAAATAGAATTCGACGGCTTCGAACGTTCTTTCCAAAAATCATTCCTTCAATTTTTTACGAATTTATTCACTACTTTACGAGAGCACCGAATTTAACGGACTCACTGTATACAAACCCTATGTGTGATATATTTTTGAAATCAGCTTTCCATGGAGATTCCAAAAATTAAATAACATATAGGGTGTTCCTTCTGAAAAAATTGTAGCGGACGTCATTAGTCAAACTTGGATCGCCCTGTATATTTAATTTTCCCTTATAAATGTGGCAATTGAGATTAAAAATGGACCCGTTTCAGGAGATTCCTCAGAAATGGATAGTTTGGCTAAAATGAATTTATTCAGTACTTTACGGAAGCACTGTTTGTACTACTAATAACAGACTCATAAAATCTGCTTGGATTTGAATAATTCTGAGATCTGTGATTAGAAATAGGTTATCATAAATACAACAAATGTGCGTCACACCATTCAAATATTCATTTGAGCAAATTTCATCACAATATTCATTCTTCTATCTCTGTTTCACTATCAACATACAACCAGAATTATTGAATTAATTTGGTTCCAATGATAATATATTAACAAACGCAACGAAATCAACCACTTACCTTGAACCTCTCCACACAAGGTTGATAATACCGTCAATGAATAATTGAGTGTGAGGTCAATCGATCACCTACTGACCTCTAGACCTTGGACAAAACCCTTAAGTTCAATATCTGGCCGGGAAATAACATTAATTCCACAATTATATTTTTTCTACATTTTATGAATAGAAATACGGGAAAATTTCACAAAACGATACCTCGTAGCTCTGGAATTGGATATATTTCTGTTCTATTCCCACAGTCAAATCATTGAAGCAGAAAAATCATTAAAATATCTAAGCTCAGCAAAGCAGCTGCGATTTCGATTATTTCTATTGAAACATTCATTATATTTCTCCAAACAACACAAAACACAATTCTGAAAATTATTCTAAAATAAATAAAGGTAATTTGAAAAATAAAAAACCCGACTGCGTGAAAAGTGTACTTTAAAAAAGATGGAAGCAAGATGACCAGAAAATAATGTCAGAAAATTATGTTTCAAGAGGTTAACTATTTGTTTTGTGTGCGTGCAATTTTTATATAATCACAAACTCAAGAAATAAGTGGACTGTAATCTTTTTGCGGTTGAGAGAAAAACGATTAGAATAGTGAGAGGTTGAAATGACCATAAAAAATTGATAACCGAGACCTCAAGATCTTACCTGTAGGTCCTCCGAAGTGCGGGCTTGGTCAATGGTCTCCTCAGTGGCCTTCTCCTAGAGATCTCTAGTGGTGTATGCTGCTGCGGGGGTCACTTTCGTAACGCAATTTCACCTTTTCTTGGGTGATGTTCCGATCACGTTGAAGTAGATTTTAAAACAAGAGCGAGCAAATAGCACTGTGAAAGCCGAGAGTATATTTTCAACTATGCTTAAAAACTGTCACTCGCTGTTCTGCTGGTGAGAAATACGAGGTGAGGATCTTGAGGTTTTTGCGATTGATATAGCAGGTAAATGAATGTACACGGGGAGAAAATAAACTGATAATTGACAATGAATACCCACTATAATTAGATTTCTTTGATAAGAAAATATGAAAGAAGAGAACTATGTTTGAACTCAATAATAAACAAAAAATACATACACAAGAGCGTGTGGAGCGACACTATTGAACATATACTGTAAACAAGTCGGAGGCATCTTCTTTAATTTAACAATGAAGATATATTATAGCCTCCGAGTGCGTGAGATTGTTACAGTATTAAATTTAATAGTGAACATCTCAAAACATAATTCTCTGACAATATTTTCTGGTCACCATGTTCCCTATTTTTTAAAGTACACTTTTTACGCAGTCGGGTTTTTTATTTTTCAAATTAACTTTTCTATTTGTTTATTTTTATGGCTATTGAAAATTTACCATCACAATTGTTAGGACAATTTTTATGGGATTAAAAATCTGTTTGGGTCTAAGAGAAATTATTTTATACTTTTAAATTCGTTAAAAACGTGGTATATTGAAAAACATATTTAAATTATTATAAATTATAATTATCTGGTATCAAATAATTGACAATATTTCCAAAAAATTCCATAAGTTCTGGGAAATTTAACGGATCTGTGGATTGTCTTGATATTTCAACTGATGAAAGAATTAGGCAATTTCGAGATTATTTGTCAAACACCATATCTGTTTGTTCCGACTTTTCTCATTATTTTTTCGATCAGCCTTACATAATGTTTCCATCATCGACACTTGCGGAATGTATTGACATGATATACAGGTTTGTTATCATTATTATTGTCCCACTGAACGGGAGGTCGAACTTATATATCAATTCGGTGTGTTGAACAGAACTGACCCTAGTTAAGGAATAAATTATTATTGCTTCTCAAAAACACATGTCATGTTTTTATATTACTTGAAATATAAATATTGACAACTGTAACATATAACTTTTCATTGACATGCGATATTTGACATTATATCAAAATATATCTCGTTTCCATGGTTTTAACAAAGATGGATACAAAAAAAGAACAAAATATACATAGAGTTCTTGACAGGCGTTTTTTGAATTGTCATTCCTTAGAATCCCTCAACAAAAAGTGTCTCTATTATAACCTTTGAAGGACTCTTGGAAGTGATACCTCTATACTAGAATGCATCCCCTTTACTCTAGACAAAACTAAAATATATATGGATGTCATTCGGTATAGTGTTGATCGAGGTTAAATTGCAACGCTGCATAATTTCATTGCAGTGTGGACTTCGGTCGGATTGTTTCCACAAACGATGTAGTGAAAATCAATTTATGACCAGTGACAGATACTTCAACACGATAGGCGTTACAAATTGGTTTTCCAGTTTAGGGTGCAACAGATTAATGGAAGCTTCATCCGCCCAATAAAAGTTCCACTAATTTGCGGCAAGCAAAGCTTATTAATTCTTTTACTGCACCAATAAAAGCTACCTATTGGTAATAATGAAATAGTTTTATCATTGTCTAATGAGAAATGTTTTATTGTGCATATCGACTCCATTCACGATTTCGCTAAGTATATGCTAATCGGTTTGTAAACGGAATAGGGGATCACATAAATATGATTAGGATCGCGTTGACGCGTTGATGAGTTGAACGAATATACGGCAGATATGATAACGGTATTGGTAAAATATCGACATCGATTGTATGCTAAAATTCATTCCTTAAAAATTGTAGGAAATTTTCAGACTTGATGTTGCGTCAGTTGATGTTGCCATACAGTTAATAATCCGGGAGGCTGCTTTGCATTTTTGGGAGTGTTTTCATTCGTCTCAATGTTGTATCGAATTTGAATATAACTTAAGCGCCGGAATTTTTGTGGAGCTGATTGTGAAAAACTTTAGAATCTGTAAAAAATAAATAAAAAAACATCAATACACTCAAAAATTTGTTGATTTTAAGTGGAAACGATAATAAATGGAAAAACAATCGTCAGCTGCATTGAAAAGGGGGGATTATTCGTCAGCTACCTCCATAAACTGGATATACAGTGTGACCCATTTAAAATGGAACCACCCCAGTAGAAAACGCATTTTTCGATCAATCTCAGAATATCTTTTTTTTTAATATTAAGCATCGAAAACTGTATCTTCACACAAATTTTCATAACTTCAGTTTATTTCCAAAGCACACTAGGGTTTTTTTTCTTTGTCAGAAACGGCAAAAGTTTATTAGGCAATTTCTGTTTTCAAGTTTGACTACACCACTGGATTTGTAGTCTTTATAAATAAAAACCATCAAAATTTCATGAAAAAATATTTTTTACACTATTTCTCATTCATTGAGGTGAAATTTCGGCAAAAATCCAGTGGCGTAGTCAGATTTTTATTACAAAATAGCTTCAACCTCAAATCGCTTACATTACCATACTTTCAGGAACGGATTTTCACTGTACAAGTTGACTGGTGATCTACTTTGTTTCGGCAGTGTTGCCAGATTTTTAATATGTTTATAATCTAAATGAAAATTATAATCAAATACTTTGTTTCCAAAATTAAAGTTGTTGTAACTTCGTTGTTAACCAATATTTCTTCATGAAATTTTGATGGTTTCCATTTATAGCGACTACAAATCCAGTGTTGTAGTCAAATTTGAAAACAAAAATTGCCTAATAAACTTTTGCCGTTTTTGACAAAGAAAAAAACCATAGAGTGCCTTGGAAATGAAACTAAAGTTATGAAAATGTTTTATGAGATTGATTGAAAGATGCGTATTCTGCAGGGGTGGTTCCATTCTGAATGGGTCACACTGTATAAAGTGGGAGTACAAAATCATTTCATCCCCGCCAAATTTTTACAGGCTATTTGTTATATCACTTGAGGTAGTACCGTCACGAGACAGTTAAATTAGGAAATTATTAAAATTTGGCATACGTATTGTTTGACATGTGAACAACACCTCTATGAAATTTTAACAAGTTTCACCATTCCGAACCCGAGATATATATAATTGAAGTTGACTCAATTGACAGGTAACATATATGGACCATGCATAGGCAAACAGCACATAATTAATTCTACCGTTAGTACTAAAATTAAGAAGTTTATGAAAAACGAGGAGGAGCTAGAGCAGGATATCACAGATATTGTGAGGAAAAATCAAAGTGATTGACCATCTAGTTTGAAAGATATAATCAAAACTACTCTCGTTATTCAAAATAGTCCACGGGGAAGCGCACAGCCTTAAGGGGGGGTCGTAGAGAAATGCGGATTGTGCCAGGGGACTTTTTAAAGGAAGACGGAGGACCATTTGAGGTTGAACGCATATAAACTCCAGTTGACCGATTTCCCTTCCAAAATTAAAAGTCCATGAGTTATCGAAACTTAATTTGTTTCATGACGTATGATTTCTAGTGAGGGCGTTGACATTTTCTGCGCTGGACATCAATTTTTTGAGTCGCCGACTTTCTTTAACGAAGAAATTTCCTAGAGTCGATTGGAAGGGCAAGTGCCCCCCTTGAAAAAAAAAAAATTTTCGCGTTTCAAATCGAAAAGTCTCTTGAAATTTCTTAATTCAACTCTCTCGTGGCGGAACTACCTTAAATGATAAAATTAATAATCAGCAGTTAGGGAAAGACCGTCAGCTGGAAGGTTATAGGTGTCGTCTTATTCAGTAGAAAAGTCTTTTGATTTGATATGTTTCCTGTTTATTTAGTTTTATTGGAGTATTCTGGCAGTTTGACATTAATAACGTTATAATTTAATTCGAATGCCATGGTCGTGCGTATTTTTTATTCTTGATTGATGGCATCTCCATTGTTTTTATTTGTCTATCAAATTATAATGTTTGCTTTTCGTAGTTGACACGCGCGACCACGGCATTTGAAATTTAATCATAACGTTATCGATGCGAAACTGCCAGAATACTTCAATAGAACTAAATAAACAGGAATATCTAATATATCAAATCAGAAGACTTGTCTACTCAATAACTTGTTTCTAACTCTTTAGTTTGTTTTATTTTTTTCATAGTCGGGTTACAGTTTTTTAAACTTGTTATTTTATTTTTCACTCTTTCGTTCAACCTTTGATTCGACAACAAAAGATAAAGATATGATAGCGTGAGTAATAGATACTTAATGATTGAACAATCTAGACTAGGACATTCATGATAAAATAATTGTTCAGTATTCGGAATAGGATAAAGTTAACCTCCTTTACCCTATTGCTAGCTAGTTCACCTAACTTGGAAATGAAGATATATAATTATGAAATAATTTAATGTGCATGAATGTTCGTATTGTGACAGTAGAAAATGAAAATGTATTTAAAATCCGCGCTAAAAAATCACGGACACGACCGTCAACGACGTCTGCCCTCACGCGCCTGATGCGTTCGGTTGGCTATCTCAGTGAGATTCGATTTTATTAGAATTATTTTTTTGCGCTGAATTTGCACCTTATTGGAGGCAATAATAATATGTGAGATTCTAAAATTAATCTCTAATAGAAACAGAAACACGAAACAGTCCTATCAATGGAAAGAGACAGCACCCCGCCTGTTCTGGATTTTAGAAAAGGACCCAATATAACCATCCCCACAAGGAAAGAATGGAAAGACAATGCACCTGACAGACCCCAAACCAAGGATCAACCTGGTACACAGATGGATCAAGATTTGGGGGAATGTCCGACGCAGGGGTCTACGGAAAAGGAACAAAGAGAGAAATCTCAGTTCCTTTAGGCAAATATGCCTCAGTGTTCCAGGCTGAAGTATATGCTATACTCACCTGTGTCCAGGAAAATCGCGACAATAAAAGTCGATGGCCTACTGCCATCTACTCGACAGCAAAGCTGATGTTATGGCGTTAGGCGGAAATAGTATCGTATCCAAACTGGTGTCCGAGTGTAGAAACGCCATAGAAAGTTCATCGAAAACAAGCTAAGTCAGCTCATATGGGTCCCGGACACTCAGGTGTCCCTGGGAACGAGAAAGCAGACAGATTAGCCAAGATAGGATCGTGAAAGACCCCAGTTGTACCTGAACCCATCCTGGGAATACCCAGCAGCCTGGCGATCTCAAACATGAAGGAACTGCTACAAAAGCAGTTCCTCAGAACATGGCAAGAGGCGCCAGGCATGAGGCAATCAAAGCTCCACATAAAGGAGCCAAGGAAAAAAATATCTAAAGAGATCCTGTCACTTAACAGACGGGACATCAAGACTGTGACTGGGCTCCTAACAGGACATAATCACCTGAACAGGCACATGGAGCTCATAGGGATCACAGATGATCCCCTATGTAGATGGTGCCTGAACGATGACGAGACATCGTCGCACATCCTCACTGAGTGCCCAGCTTTGGTGCACCAGAGGGAGATCAACTTTGGGAGCATAATTCTGAACCCAGAGGACGTCAAGGAGATTCAGCTGAGGAAGTTGCTGAATTTTGTCAAAGAAATCGGCATGCCAGCTGATTTTCTCAGAACAGTGGGGCACAATGGCCCAAATAGAGAGGCCTACGTGTACGGGGTTCTTCGGAACCAGCCCACCTTGTGCGAAGAAGAAGAAGAAGGGAGAAAGAAGAACACGAGACAGGTAAGGTGGTGTTTCTATTGTTTTTACACGATTGATAAAGCAGAACTGCCGATAGAAAACGCTAGTAGTATTCATTAACGCTGAAATGAAGTATAAAATTGTTTTTCTGTCGCTTGGTATATTTTTCTTGCACTATATTTATATTTAGGAACTTCAGAATTTTCTCCTCTTCCATTTGATATCCTATTCGATACGATAGCATTTCTTCCATTTTATTCATATAAAATGTAGCCTATGTTACCCGGACCATAATAACGAATCGAATGACACTTTATTCTTGAAAATCGGATGAGTAGTTTAGACGCTACGGTGGAACATTCGTAAATACACACATACATTGACTGCTGAAATAATTATCCTTTTTTACGGCTGTGCCGTAGTCGAGTAAAAAATTTAAAAAAAAGGTTTAAAAAAATTATTTGTATTAATTATTATTATATACTGTTTTCATATACGAGAATATTATCTACTACTATCCTCTCTTGTAGACAATATGGTTTCCGAGAAGGTGTGTCGACACAAGATGCTATCCTAGATCTAACGGCTGAAATGTACTCTGCTATGGATAACAAGAAGGCATCACTATGCGTTTTCATAGACCTGTCAAAAGCTCTCGACACGGTTAGCCACCCACTCCTCCTCAAATCACTTGAAAATGTAGGTATAAGAGAAACCACACTGAAACTGTTCCAAAGTTACCTGCTTAACAGAAAACAATGCGTCAAAATTGGAAAACACAAAAGCGGCTACAAGAAAATAGAATATGGTGTCCCACAGGGAACCATTCTGGGCCCAACTCTGTTTAATATCTACCTCAATGACTTATTTTCAATTCCAACAACAGGCAAAATATCCACATATGGTGATGACACAGCCATTTTTTATGAGGACACAACCTGGATTTCCCTGAAAAATAAAGTAGAGATGGATCTTGGAAACATCAAAAACTGGTTTTCACATAGACTCCTCACAATAAATTTCAGCAAAACGTACTACCTACCAATTTATGCTTCTGCACGTTACTCACCATATTTTACTTCCCTTAATGTGTCAAATTCTTTCACCATCACATCTGTAAAACAGATCAAATATCTCGGCATTATTATAGGGAATCCCATATAATATACGTAATAAAAAAGCTGCAATTTCTTATGCATCGTTTCAAAGTCCTACGAGATATGCTGGATAACAAAACACTCAAAACGTTATACTTCGCTCTCATTCAATCGCATATTACTTATGGGATACTGACATGGGGATCAGCTGGAAAGACTACTATGAATAAACTGATAGTGACACAAAAAAGAATCCTTAAAATAATTTTCAAAAAAAAGAGAACTCATCCAACAGATGCTCTCTATCTCGAAACGAATATATTTGATCCCGTACAGCTCTTCTTTTTACATACTAATATCAAATGTTTCAAATCAAAACACAAACATCCTAGAATAGAAAAAACCGAATTTAAACGGTTTTCTTCACATAAAGGATTCAATATAAAATTGAACCAGAGAAAGGTAGATCTCAGGTGGAAAACAACTACTTTCCTGGCAAATACCACGCAGAACGTTGAATGATATTCACCTGAAAATCCATGCATACTTCCATATAATATCAATGGACATTGAATGCAAATGTTTCTTTCCGATAAGCTCGATTATGTTTAATTTATGTCATGTCCACCTAACAATCCGCATACCGGTTTCAGGCTTCTTGGCCCTCATCAGTACGGAGTAGTCAACCAGCCAAAGGTCCAAAGAACTCTGGCTGAAGTGAGACACAACGTAAACAAACCATCATCGATCTTGTAACACCTATAGGTACGCCGGAAAAGATAAACTTTAACTGGCGGTACCTAGTGACAGAAAGAAACACTCGAAAATCTCCCACCTCGATAGGTTTCTAAATAAAGATTCCTTCTCAGTAGAGTGGAGCCCGTCTAGCATATAGTGAGAGATAAGTGCCATGTGAAGTGGAATGAATAGAAAAATCGAATTTAAACGGTTTTCTTCACATAAAGGATTCAATATAAAATTGAACCAGAGAAAGGTAGATCTCAGGTGAAAAACAACTACTTTCCTGGCAAATACCACGCAGAACGTTGAATGATATTCACCTGAAAATCCATGCATACTTCCATAGCCAGAGTTCTTTGGACCTTTGGCTGGTTGACTACTCCGTACTGATGAGGGCCAAGAAGCCTGAAACCGGTATGCGGATTGTTAGGTGGACATGACATAAATTAAACATAATCGAGCTTATCGGAAAGAAACATTTGCATTCATGTCCATTGATATTATATGGAAGTATGCATGGATTTTCAGGTGAATATCATTCAACGTTCTGCGTGGTATTTGCCAGGAAAGTAGTTGTTTTCACCTGAGATCTACCTTCTCTGGTTCAATTTATATTGAATCCTTTATGTGAAGAAACCGTTAAATGATTTTTCTATTCATTCCACTTCCCATGGCACTTATCTCTCACTATATGCTAGACGTGCTTGCCACTCCTACTGAGAAGGAATCTTTATTTAGAAACCTATCGAGGTGGAGATTTCGAGTGTTCTTTCTGTCACTAGGTACCGCCGGTTAAAGTTTATCTTTCTCGGCGTACCTATAGGTGTTACAAGATCGATGATGGTTTGTTTACGTTGTGTCTCACTTCAGCCAGAGTTCTTTGGACCTTTGGCTGGTTGACTACTCCGTACTGATGAGGGCCAAGAAACCTGAAACCGGTATGCGGATTGTTAGGTGGACATGACATAAATTAAACATAATCGAGCTTATCGGAAAGAAACATTTGCATTCAATGTCCATTTATATTATATGGAAGTATGCATGGATTTTCAGGTGAATATCATTCAACGTTCTGCGTGGTATTTGCCAGGAAAGTAGTTGTTTTTCACCTGAGATCTACCTTTCTCTGGTTCAATTTTATATTGAATCCTTTATGTGAAGAAAACCGTTTAAATTCGATTTTTCTATTCATTCCACTTCACATGGCACTTATCTCTCATCCTAGAATAGAACACGAATACAACACTCGAAATAAACAAAATAATTTCAAAATACCTTACATGAATAAAGCTGTAGGGCGAAAAAGCCACAGCTACCTGAGCCTTAAACTATTCAATACTCTACCAAATCAAATAAAAATTTCAAAAAATCAAAATGAAATCAAAAGAAGATTAAATGATTACATCACTAGCTTGCTTCGTACAGAGATACATAATTTATTATATTCCTAATCATCCCAACAGAAACTTTTTCCTTTTTTATATAAAATCCCCATGACATAAAACCTTCCCAAAAATTTGTCACTTTATTATATCGTAAATGTAATTTTATTCTGAAGAACAAACAGTTCATATATATATTTATATTAATGTAAGTGTATAAAATTGTATATCTATGTTTCGCAAACACCTAGTGTTAAATATTAATCTTATATTTTATTATTTTACTAAATGATACATTTTTACTTCCTGTTTGTAATTTTCACAGTCACACAAACTGGAAACAGTTTATGTGACTTCTCTCGTTTATTAACTTATTCCCTACTTCTGCCTATGTTTATATATTGTACCTAATATTATCACCTTACATAATTTTGAATTCTTAGGGTTGTCTGTTCAAAAAAAATATAAATATATAGATTGATTACATATTTTAAAAAAACATTTTTTTGTCTTTTATTTATTAGAAAATATTGTGATTAAAAAATATTTGTTTGTGTCTATAATCTGTTTTTTTACTTTTTTATTATTTAAACAAAAGATCGAAAAAAAACATGTATTTGTAAAATTATTCATTTACGATTTTCTATAGAGTTCTTTTTGCTCATAATTAAACTACATAGAAATATATGGTAGGGGATCGATTTGTCATATACCACTGGAAAATAGTGTCAAGTACCTGGGTGATTTCATTGATGACCATTTGAAGTGGGATGTCCACATTCAATATATAATAAAAAAATTACAGTTTATTCTATACAAATTCAGACATCTCTGGCACATATTACCTCAAAAAAAAACTCGAACCCGAAAACCCCCACATAACAATTTTGATGACAATCGGACCATAAACACAGAGATCATCGGCCATCTTGGAGCAGCTATTTTGATTTCATGTATCTTGAAAAAAAAATAATCTTCGACCCTGAAAACGCCTGCATACCAATTTCGAATCGAATAAGACCATACCTTTAATCTTGTCTGCCATCTTGGAGCGCCATTTTGTTTTTTTCTTTAACAAAAAGTCCATGAGCCGATATTTTAATTCCATAAATATTGACAAAATTTTAAAAGGCCAAAAAACCCCGCCATTATTGGTTTCCATCTCAAAATTAAAAAAATTCCAAAAATAAATTCATGATCTAACGACCCCACGAACCCCCACATACCAATTTTGAATAGAATCGGACCATAATCACAAAACTTGTCCGCCATCTTGGAGCCACAATTTTGTTTTTTCCTCTAATTGAAATTCCATAATGCATTCTCACCGGAATTATGAACACCTGCCAAATTTAAAATTAATCGGACTACTAGAGGTCGGTCGAAATTCACTTGCAAGATTTGACCCAAACTAAATAAAAGCTTGTAAAAACAGGAAACCGGACCGGAATTACACGATTTTCTGAAAAAAGTATATTTTTAAATAAACAATAGATATATTGAATGAATAAAGAGAGCAAAATCTTTAAAAAAAATACGATAGAAAAGAAAGGAATAGGTCAAGAATATGAGATCACCCAGTATCTTCACGAAATTTTCACAGATGCTTCAAAACATGGTAAAAACAGTATAGCATTCAAAAATTTTGCGCGGAAAAGATAATATTTGGAGACACGGGCCCCCGAGGGTCCATAAAGAGAGGTTATGGGATATCACTTTCGAATATTGTAAACTGATGCAAACAATTTCTTCTTACACTAAAATAGTATAGTTATTCTAATCCCAATTGGAACTGCAATAAAAATAAGAGCACTACGAGGAGTAGAAGGGGATACACATCAGATGATTTTTAATTAAAGCGCGTTTAATATTTAAACTATTAGAGCTATAGCTTGGACCGAAAATTAATTTGGTACATATTTTATCACTTGATAAAATCGACTTGAAAGTCTATTAGTATATCTGTAGTAGTTGATAAGTCAAGAAAGATTAAAACATGTCAAAAAAACCTTCCAATTTTTATAAACACATTTGGTCAGCATTTCTCTGTAAATAATTTTTATTTTTCATTATCTCTTATACTATGCCACTAAATAACATTCATTTAGCAAATTTTATTTTCATAAAATTTCCCAGATCATTAAATGATTCTTTAAGCAAGATATTTAGTGCTGCTGACTTTCTATTAGATCTACTAATCTACTTAGTTGAATGGGTTTCATTCTAAAAGGCAAACTGACAAGTATCAACTCGAAGAATGGTGATTTGTAATATGAAATTTAATAATAAATATTCTGTGTGGTTTTCCAAAGACCACATTGCGAATGGTTTTCATGACCATACAAGAATATTCAAAGAGATTTAAGTTCTTACCTGAAGTTGAGAACTAAGAAGCTTTTTCGTAATCACACCATTGTTCTCCCTTTTTCTTTTAACTACCAAATACTGTCACTATCACAAGCAGTCCATATCAATTATCATAGAGAAATAATTCGAAAACGCAATTAGATCACTTCCGACTTCCGATAATTTCGAAAAGAACTGAATTTACGTCACCTACATGAACTAAAAACTAACGCATTTTGACATTGATATGGGCGTGTGCAAAACGATTGTTTTCAAAGCCCACTATGAGAATTGGGAAGTAGCTGCCGTCTTGAGGTAACTTTTCATGAAGGAACTGCCAACTACCTTGATCGATTTAACGGGGAAAGTCGAGATGGCTCATGTAAAATAGGGGGTGAAGTTTGTCTGGTGTAGTTTTGAAGTTAGAGTCATGGAAATTGGTGTTTGGCTCTTCTTCACAAATAAAGAAAACTCACGAGTTGTATAGTTAGTTTTAAAGCCAGGGTCATAAAAATAGATATTTGAGGTTTTTGTTTCAAGAAATACGTGTTTTTGGAAATTCAACCACTAGAGAGGTGAAATGGGGGATCTGTTAGTTTTGAAGTTAAGAGTCTTTGAAAGTGATAAGTCAGTTCATAACCAACGGCAACTAACATCGGTTTGCTTTTTTGGCTTAACATTTCGAATACGTCCATTTTAAACACACTTTACTATAATAAGGTAGACAGGTGAAACTTCAAGTAGGTATATTTATTATTAATAGTGATTACGAAGATTGAAAAACAACGAATTATTGAAAATTCAGTTTCTTTCGAATAAACATATTTGAGCAAAACATATTTGAATAAATATATTTGAACAAAAATATACAAACTTAAATTTGAAGTAGAAGAAAAATCTCCGCCAATGGCCGATCAAAGCGCCAAATCCTATTCTGTTTCTCTCGGGACTTTCAGCTCATTCAACTGACATTGGAAATAAAATATAGATAAGCTATACCATTATCATCACAGTTTCAAGGTCAAATTGGAGGTTAGAACCGCCACAGGGTCATGTATTTATATAATTTTTTATATTTCAATAAAGTAATGTTACAATTTTAGAACACTTTCATTTGGTTAAGTTTAATTATTATCTTCTGGAAAGAGACGAAAATTAACCATGTGATTATCCTTCTTTTGTGTAAATTAGTAATTTAGCGAGATAGGGGCAAAGCCACAGAATAATTCCACCGAATAGAAGCTTGAATAAAATTCGTTATGTTTCGCCAATCATTGTTTTATGCTTGCTTCAATGAGAGAAAACCCGAAATTATTGTGTAGAAAAGAACAGTTCTGAGAAGAGTTATGAGTTCTATTATAAGAAGAAAAAATAAGAAGTGAAAGTTATCCAAGCCCTTGTCCTTGCAAACATCTCCAATCCCATGAAATTTATACATTTTTAGGATTGAATTCAATCTAGAATCCGCTCGGCCAACATCAGTTGCACATATCGACAATAACAAAACCAAGTTGCAATGAATAATGTTGTTCTTAAAAATAAATCATGCTTGTTACAATACCACCTTTCGAAACCTCGTTATTCCAAATCCGTCCAGTCGGGTAGACTATCTAGGCTAGTAGAGATATAGACATGATTTTTCCCAAAATTTAATAATAATTACAAAAGTTTCAAAACTTTAGTGGAGTGAAGAGGACTTTCATATGATATGTAGTCTGACTTTACAACCCTTTTTTCATCAGGATTATATGAATTTTCACATTATTAGCCCGGAAAAATTTGCAAAAGTTTGCAAGCTTTTGATAAATAGCAATTCACATCCTCTGATAAATTCGCAACCATCAAAACAGAAATGTCTGTTTTATCGAAAAAAAAATTGATATTGGTCCTAATTTTTCGATGAACATTCCAAAAGTTCTGCAAACTCGAAAAAATTACTGTAATAATGTTCTTGGCAAAAGTTTCAATTTGCAATCTCTTGCGTCAAACGAAAAACACATTTTTTTTAAAAAAAATATTTTTTCATTAAATTGTTTTTTTTTATTGAAATAAGTATCGGAATAATTACAAGAGATATCCTGACGTACAATGTTTTCATTAATTTGCAACCTCGTCTACAACACGGAAATGAGGGTAAAATCAAAAGAAAAATATTTTCGTATTTTGTAATCCACCAAAAAAAGCAAAAGTTTTGCGAATCGGACAGACAACTCATTTTACCAATTGGTGGCAATATAATAATTTGCAAACTATGTTACAATGCGGAACATTGGGAATTAAAAAAATATTTATTTTTGCAACACCTGTGTTATATGAATAATAAAGATTTTCATATACCTATAATGACATTCATTGTGTTACCAAGTAACTATCGACCAAGAAAAGTCGTCAACGGTAGGTGAAATTATTCATGTTGAAAGCTAACGTTTTCGATATGAATTCAAAACATCATATTACCATTAGGAATTTGCATAAAAAATACTATGAGTACGTTTGATGGAGTATCGAGAATATCTCGACACATTTTCATAATTTTCTTGATTCATTAAAAAATGGAGGAAATATTGAGATTTGAAAAACACTCGTACAGTTATACATTAGTACGATTAACCTACAACTGTGTTACGTCACAGTGTTTTGTTTTCAGATTAATGAGTGCACAGCAGTTTAGTAACAAAATTCATTACTAGAATAACAGAAAGACTGTCAACTATATAACTAACCAAAAACAATGCACATTTATTGAATAGTCCTGGAGCTACAACTGAAATAGAACTGCCTACAAAAATATTTTTCCCTCCTTATTTTCAAAATTTTTGTAGGATTGGTGGATAGGTAAATTATAATTTTATTCAATTATAGAAATACATACCAGTAAAAATAAAATTTGAGATGTAATATCGATCTCATAAATTTTCATTTTTCAGCAACGTTTCTGTTTGATGATGAAAATTATGTACTTGCGAGATATACAATCGATAACGTTTTGATATCCTTCTTTCCATACAGCATCGATTATTCATTTTAAAATCTCGTCGATTGCTATAAAGTCATATTGTGACAAATGAAAAATTTAAATGAAGAATGATTGCATGTCATTTCTAATGCGATAAAAAATTGATGTCTTTCAATAGTCTTTCAGCAGAATTTAGCAAAATTTTCTATTATTTCGAAAATATTATATTTAATTCATTTCGCTGATTAGTCGAGAACAATGATTGCTTCTGAGATCAATAATTAGTTTCAAAATTTTTAATTGTTAACTACGTAATCGAATTGTTCTTCGGATGCAATTTCAATCAACCAGTACAAAATATAACAGATATACGCGATGGATAATCAAGTATTTAACTGGACAACTGTAGATATGTCAGTGTAATATATATTGTCAAGTATGAAAAATATTACCCAATAGAAATATACCAATTTTTTTCAAATTCAAAATAATTACCAGAAATTCAAACATAATTGAACCCAAAGTGGAAAATCCGTAGTTCATTTATTCTACAGTAATTCATCATCTAGTATAACATTTATTGAAAACAGTATTCCTGCAAATTCAAAGTTCAACGCCAGTCATTAACCAGGGATTGGGTTTCAGTCCGGTATTGCATTCATCAATAACAAGAACGGTGATTCTGCAAGTCAGCGATATTTTTCCTATAAATGAAAGTGTTTGTTTTTAATCGGGCTCTTTGGTTTTATGCTGCTGGTCCACGGTGACACATCTCCTTCCCTTGGTTTTCATGATAATGTAAGTGTTACTTTTATCTGTTTTTTGGTACATACCCCCATTGTTCACTTCAGTTGGTAATTTTCGTATTCATCATTGTTATTTTCGTTTTCTTATAATTGTAATGATCCACAAGAGTTTTTACTGCACTTAGTATTTTTGTTTTCACCATCATGTATGTTTTTGTCTCAAACACAATAGCTTTCACTTCACTTTTCATTCCACTATACCATGGTGGTCACAATCAGAGAAGTAAAATGTTTTAATCTCTCCTAAGCCAAGCAAGATAATTAGTGGGCACCCTAAACAGTTAGGGGGACAGGGTTTCACAGGGTCTCTCAAAGTAGGGCGTGACAATATCTTGAACCTATTTGCACAATGTTTGCATTTCATGGCCAAATTATTAAAAAACTGTTCCGTTGAACAATGACGGTTGCAAATCTCTTGCTTCGCGTAAAATATTAGTCGTAATTTTAATTGCAATTTGCATAATTATTTCAGAAGTTGTAAGAATGCAAAAAAATATATTGGTGGAAAAATAGGTTCCGTTTTTCGTATGGGGTTGCAAAGTTACATATCCACTAAGACCACTATTCTCTTTATTTGCAACCACAATAAAAAACTTTTGTGATTATTTCAATGCTTGTGTGTATTGAAAATGGGAGCATCGATAAAAAAGTTTGTTGAATAAATGATGCGTTTTTCAGAAACGGTTGCACATGTACGTGGATATTTCAAACTTTTTTTCCAATTTGCAGCACTTTTGTAATTTTTTTAAACAAATTATAATGAAAAACTTAGAAAAATTACAAAAAACAAGGTTACGTAACTTTCAAAAGGTTGCAAACTCAATGCATGTTGTAAAACACCATTACTATAGGTATGCCTAGTTTGCAGAGCTTTTTACAATTTTCAGTGCAGTAATAACACATTGAAACGTTTTCTGCAATTAAAACATGTTCCATTCATCGCAGATTTCTGCAAAATTTTATGGTTTGTGTTCATTGATGCACTATCATACCATTGAAGTTTGAAAACTTTTGGAATTAATGTTAATTGATTGTCTATATCTACCGGCCTAAGGGTGGGTATTATAAAACTATTTCGACAGATAACTAGAAGTTAACTTGTGGATGACGTCACATGTTATAGTTAACTTCAAAATGTAGCAGTTAACTTTATCGGGTGGAACGGGTGTCGGTTAAAGTTAACTTTGTAGAAAATGGTGGTTTTCGATCGTCGACAATTCTCCTGCTCCTGTCAATATTGCATATGAGTCATATAACCTCAATTTTATTGTTTTGATTTTTCATTTTCGCAAAATGTTAGCAAACGATATCCACTTTATTTTTGAGGAACAATTAACCGATGATGAAGAAGATGCTGTGAATATTGTTGAAGCCCCTCGGCGACAAAGGATATTTAGGAATCGGTTAGACCATTTCACCTTGTGGAACGAAACAGAATTTAAAAACCGATTTTGACCATCAAGAGAGTCTGTACGCTTGTTAATGGGGCACATTGAAGCAAATTTACAAAGACCAACTAATAGGTCAGCATTTCTAGTACCTATTTTAATTATTGTAGAATTATAAATATTTTTATTTTTAGAAATTATCCTCTATCGCCAGTAACACAAGTGTTGATTACACTCAGATTTTATGCAACTGGTTCATTCTTGGTAGTTGCTGGGGATTTTGGGGGTATTCACAAGTCAACTGCTAGCAGTGTTATTAGAAAGGTCACAGGAGAAATTGCATTGTTATCGTCGAATGTTTGAATTAAAAATAAAACCAACAAAAAGAGTTTTTTTATTTCATTTAAAACGAACAAGATGGTGTGAAAATGTGTCCTTATCACCTAGATAAACATATAGTCTTTTTCCATACTGTATGAATAATCTTCGGTATGTCGAATAATATCTCTTTTTTCTCTTCTTAAGTCTCTTTTTTCTTTCCTCACAACTCTCTTTGAAGGTACTCTTTTTCACTTTTATCATGCCCACAGACGATACAGGAGGATTTTGGGAAGTGACTGGATTCTTCTTCCAGAGCCCATCGTCTGTCTAAAAACGAGTAAAAACTCGCTCAATCGTAGATTAGTCTGCACCAGAACGTTACGTTAATTTTCTCATGGAAAATGATGAAAACTTATTCCAGTTCAACGGGATCGTTTTGCCAAGTGTCTTGTCTTGTCTTGTCTTGTTTTTTATGGTTTATCCAATACTGGATAATATACCAGTAAACGGGGGCTATAGCCACAAATTCGACCCCCCTTCAGTGGGCAAACGGGATTGTCTCACTCGAAATGATACCACGAATGCCCAAAACTTTCACAATAATTAATAACTTTTTCAATGCACGTGGAACGGCTGTACAAAAACTGACATTAACCTAACTTTCTGCCCACGTGGCAGACGTCCGTCCACCACGACACCAGAAAGTCGAATCTTTTGCCAAGTGAAAAATTGTAGGTTACCTTGTTGCCTTCTTCTTCTTCTTCTTTTTATTTAAAAAATGGTACCTTTATAAAACTGACATTTTGAAGTTCAAGTTAACTTGACTGATAAAATTAAAGTTAACTTCAAAACATATTTATAACACCGGCCCTAAGTCGGGTAGACTATCCGAGAGCACAGCGGAAGGTGAATCCACAACACATAATTATTTTCAATAGGCACTCGTATAAAAACTCAAAGAATGATAGACTTTCTGAACAATTCACTTCCCACGACGTATAAGCCTCTTTCATTGCATTAATCAATCTTCAGGGATTATCGTATTGGAAACAAAAACAACGATGCTTGATAAAACGTAAGGGAATCAGAGAGTGAAGAATGAATCCTTTTAGAGAGCTCGAGCCTAACCACTGAAAGGATTTATATTGGCTATTTTTAAATCCGTTCGATATGACGGATGATATTCCCTCTGAGATATGAGGAATGTTTTTTTTCCATTTCTCGTGTTGAGACTTCTGTGTACTGAAGTGCAAATGGTGGAAAATCAGTAAACATGGTGAAATGTGTGGGAACTTTTTATGTGCCGTCTGAGAAGCGGGATTAGAGATTTCCTGTGAATCTGAGATCCTAGAATATCCTCATTTATTTATTAAACTTTGGGATACATATAGGTAAAAAAGTATCCTTGATACAGTAATATTTGAATAACAGTACGTTAGTTGAAGACATCACACTGAAGATCTCTTAAATAATGCGTGTTTACAAAATACAAAAAAGGTAGAATAGATTATGTTGACATGGGCGAAAAAAATTTCCTAACTCTTTGCTTGAACGGAAGTAAAGAAAAGCAGTAGACATCAAAATTGTTATAGTTATTCTAATCCCAATTGGAACGGCAATAAAAATAAGAGAACTACGAGGAGTGTTCATATGCACTGCCCGGCAAATGGAAAATTTGTATACTACCAGTGTTTTTACTTTCAGAGCGTTCCTGGTACAATCATAAATAAGTTGAGTGATGTGGCTCTAGTTGCCCAGATTATTAGTGAAGGCGCTATCAAATATATTTGAGGAATAAAAGCTCGGCTAGCTGGATTGGACATCTGTTATCTGAAGCCGCATGATATATAGTTTTCCCAATTTCAATTGCAGAAGCATAGAAAAGTCTTGCGGCGAAATCCTGTGAGCGGCAGTGGCGGAGATAACTAATTTTATGTAGATATTTTAAAAATACTTCATAAATAATGAAAAATGAAAAAAATTATAGACAAGCTTTTATTTATGCAAATACATTCAGAAAGGAAAATTATTTCTTTCTTTCAAAACTAGAATATCCTAAAACGTATTCCGATCGGCACACACCAAGACCACAGACGCTACTTGTTTTTAATCTTTCAGAGCTATTAAAACACAAATATAACGCGTGATTTATGACCTCCCATCCTATAGACACACCTGATAGCATTGATGTCCGACTTGATTAGCCCAGACGAATCGGTTGTAAAACAGACAGCCGTTACTCAAGTCCACGTTGACCAGCGGGCTCTTTGTGCCGACGGAAACTGTATACAAGTAGTACAGATTATTTTTCGTTCCGTTTCTTCGCATATACGCTCGTGTTAGCGGAGTGAGTTTTTATTTGATCCATATAGAAACAGCTTCCTCCATATAGAAACAGCTTCTGCAATTGATATTGGATGGACCATACCCAGTTCACAATATTCCATAATCAGTGCCGGTGTTGGTGAGGTAAGGAATTATCCATTTGAAATAATTTTATCAATATGGCTTCCTGGAGATCTTTCGAAACAAAAAAAAACTTGAGAGGTGTCAAGGGACACCCGGATGGAACGAAGTTCCTTTAAATTAATTAGTGAAAGAATTGTAATAAAATTTTATTCTTTTTGTTATAATATTTTTTTTTTCATTATTAACAAATATAATGTAATATAAACTTAATCAGTAGGCTCAATTTTAGTACATACGCATTGATATTGTAATATTAAAATATAATTTGCCTTTAAATTTATTGAAGTTATGACGCGTACACTTGCTAAACACACAATAATGGAGAGATCATAACGCGTATGACTTGGTTAGCACAAAAGTAAAGAGAGGTTATAATGCGTACTTGCTAAAAATACATAAGCATTTATTATTGTCTGTATAAAATCTCTACTTACCTAACTCCATCAGCAATATCCGGAACTTGTGCAGAAACACTGTCAGGATTCATTATTGTTATTATTTTTTATTATTTATTATGTACAAAAAACCTGTATACACTCAACAAAAATAATCGTCGCGACACCACACTGTTCAATGTGAAATAGAAAGACGAAACGAAAATAACTGGCTTGCTTTCTATGAGAGAGAGAGAGAGACAGACAGAGAAACACGCGCACGCCGCACGGCTTACAACCATAGCGAAAGTCTCGTTACAACTTTTGGTCTTAATTTATTCCGTCTAGCCCTCTTTCGCAACGCGCGATAAGGAACTACGTTCCAATAATATAATTCAGTAAGATAATTAATAATAATAATAACAATATACTTTACTGTCATTAAGAATAAATCTTGTGGACAAAGCTTGTAAAAAGTAAATATAAATGGAAATATAGAAATATAAAATGTAAATATAAAAACACGAAAAAGTAGAGTTAGAACATGCACTATAAAGTTCATCGTCGAATTTTGAATCAACATGGTTAATTGTGCAGTTTTGTTCGAAAATATTATCAAAACTTATACTTTATATACAATTATATAAAATATTACATAAATGAACACACCCATTACACCAAACAAACAGACATTCATATCCAAGCAAGAATATATACTAAATCTTTATATAACATATATATTCAAATATGCACATTTTGTCACGTAAATTTATCATTATAGAACTCTTGCAAATTATAATAGGGTCTATCAGCCAGAAATGTTTTTACTCTTATTCTAAACTTTTTGTTGGTCAAATTTGCCTGTTTTATATCTGAGGGCAAGTGATTGAACATCTTGACCCCATTGTAATAAATAGAGTCCCTGGCCAAATTTGTTGAAGGAATTGGCAATTTCAACGCGTGGAACGGGTGTTATAAGAATTGCACGAAGCCTCGAATAGGGACATATTTTTGTAAATGTGGTAAACCGATTCCAAAATGAACAAAGCCATCACTGTTAAAATCTTTTCCTCGACGAATTTGTGTCTGCACGAATCACGAGGTTTAATCTTACACATATACCATATACCCCGTTTCTGCTGATGAATTGCATACTCCCCAAAACGGAATTCCATAACGTAGGTGAGATTCTAAGAGGGCGTAATACACCGTTCTGGAGGTTATAATTCCCAAATTTATTGAAGTTACTCTCACTGCATAACATCCAGAAGAAATTTTACTTTCAAGATGCTTGATATGTTCAATAAATTTGAGCTTATTGTCAATGTGAATACCTAGAAATTTAGTTTGAGTCTCGTTCTTGATCACTAAGTTATCACGAAATGACAGGTCATCAAGAGCACATCTGAATGATATAATGTTTGTTTTAGTGATATTGAAGGATAACAAATCAGCATCACACCACTCCTTGATTTTTTTCATATCAGTAGATATTGCATTGTGTAAATCATTTGAGTTTTTGTTGTTCCACAATATCGTCGTGTCATCGGCGAAAAGAGTGAATTTTCCAGAAATGCTTAAATTTGCAAGGTCATTGACATATACTAAGAATAAAATGGGTCCTAAAACTGATCCTTGTGGCACTCCACACATAATATCCTTTTTTTCTGAAAGTCCTGTTGTTCTTACCATTTGATTCCTTCCTGAAAGGTAAGAGTCAAACCATTTTAGCGTCGTTTCTCTGCAACCGTATTGGTGAATTTTTCTTAGCAAGATCTTATGATCAACGCAATCGAACGCCTTCGATAGATCACAAAAGACCGCAACAGCTACATTACCAGAATTCAACTTTGAATAAATATCATAAAGAAATGAAAAGATGGCATCGTGCGTATTTTTATTGCTTTGAAAACCAAACTGGCTTTCACTTAAAATATTGTGGCGTCTTAGGAAATCCGTCAGACGTATTTTCACAAGTTTTTCGATAACTTTGGCTATAGTTGGAATGAGGGAGATTGCTATGATTGTAAGAATAAGTAACTGAAAAAATACCACTGGAAAATAATATACCTACGCCTATGTCAAGGCGGCAATTGGAAAGAGAAATCCTTCACGAAACTTTTTATGTCGGTCCAATTGGGATCAGAAATACTATACAATATTTATTGAAGCTAATACATAGTCTGATGATTGGAGAATTACAGGCTGATTTGGTATTTCTATAATCGATATTCAAAAGGAATGTGTTTCGAGTATTCTAGCAGGGATGTGTGTCTAAAATACCGAATGACTGTCTAGTTAGGTATACAGTGAGCACGTAAAGGTTGGAATAAATTCGCTGAAATCTTTACAGGGCCAGAAGAGAAAAATCGATCGGTCAGTCAATTTTAATTTTCATTCAATGAGACGTCATGATTGTGTTAGTTATGAAGTCATCGTTTTTTTTTTGCAACCCCCATATTTGAAAGTGTTGTTTGAAAGAGGACATTTTTCTGCATACAAAACGTTAATTTCATGGCATAATACGTAAATGAAATTGTCAAGAAAACATCAGTTGAATGTTAAAAGCGCCCACTACTTTTGATATGACCCTGGTAGATACATTTTTTGTTACGTTCATCCGTAACTACCTTTTCTTTTGTTTTTTATGTTACTCAGCAACGTGGACCTGGTGTTATTATTCAATTGTCAAAGTATTGGCAAAAATGCAAAAGTTCATTTGAATTTTTGTAAATGTTTCGTTTAAGTGAGACTCAAAGAATTGAAATATTGATGAAGATTGGCTAAGGAGAGCGGACTCGGACACAAGCTCGGGTGTGTCAAACATTCAATGATAAGTACCCTGATAATCTGAAGTTGGGAAGAAGTTTTAAGATTTCGGTCATGTGAGGGATAATTTCATGAGAGGTCGTCCTGGAATTTCAGAAGATCAAAAATTAGATATTCTACTGACAGTAATGGAAAATCCCCACGAACCAAGTCGCGCAGACGCAGCCGAGTATTCAATCAGTCAATCGTCAGTTTTGAAATGTTTGAAAACTAGTAAATGGCACCCATGTAAAATTAATTTCTTTCACGAGCTCAACGAAGATGATTTCAACCGCAGATTACAATTTTGCGAGATCATGATGGAACGATATTTTTCGAACCGAATAGTTTTCTCTGATAAAGCCACCTTCTATTTGAACGGCACTGTGAATAGACAAAATTGTCGATATTGGGCCCCCGAGAATCCGCATTGGAAAATGGAGGCACACACATGCTCAGTTTCCACAAAAAGTTAACGTGTGGGTCCAATTGTGGGTCCATTTTTCATTGAAGAATCATTGAATGGTGAGAAGTATTTGGAGTTGCTCCAACGGAACATAATTCCGGGAATTATCGCGCTGTATCCAAATGGCGGAAACCATAATGTACCGGATAACTCTATATGGTTTCAACAAGATGGCGCACCACCGCATTATTGGCGGCCAGTGCGTGATCATTTGTATGAAACTTTTCCTCGCAGATGGATTGGTAGACGCGGAACAATAGAGTGGCCAGCTAGATCTCCGGACCTCGCCTCGTTAGATTTTTTATGGGGTTATCTCAAATCCAAAGTTTATTTCAATAGAGCGACCAATCTTGAAGAATTGAAAGACAAAATTAGAGACGAAATCAGAATAATTGGTCCCGAAACAATAAGAAACGTTCTGAGAGATTTTCAATATCGCCTTGAGTATTGTCAAGAAGAGGATGGCAGACAATTTGATCATTTTGAGTATTTCTTGTTTTCATTTCATTAAATTACATAGGAAATTACCGCCAATTTCAATTCTGCCAATATTTTCGAAAATTGTTGAAAAAATAATGGATAGAAGATTGAGGGAATATCTGAGAAAATCAAAATTTCTGTAAGCAGAATAATATGGATTTCGGAAATCTAGTGATACTGAGTCTGCGGCAGTAGACAAGATCAAGATCAAGAATAAAACTGGAAATAGATTCGAAAAAATAAATGCGGCTTATTATCACTGGATTTACGGAAAGCATTTGATATGGTTAACCACAAAATTCTTTTGAGAAAATTATATGATATTGGAATAAGGAGAAAAATTTTAATTTGGTTTAAAAATTATTTGAGAGACCGAAAATACACTTGGTTCAATTAAAAGTATCAAATGTGGGGTACCACTTGCTCCAGTTCTATTTTTGATATATATATATATAAACTCGATATCAGAACTCAAATTGAAAGGTCAAATTAAATTTTTTGCTGATGATACAACAATAATATATTTTGCAGAGAACGAATTCGAGATTCTATCTAATATTGAACACGATCTTCAAATCTTATCTCATTGGCTCATCGCTCATAAACTGTTGTTAAATTTATGAAATCATTGATTATGTTTATTTCTAAACGAAGTATTGCAACCGATCCACTTAGACCAATAATATTCGAAAATTCTCGAATTCAGTATACCAACAATACAAAATTCTTGGGTTTATATCGACACAACACTTTCTTGGTTCAATCATATCAACAATCTGAGAAACAACTTCCACCTTTGATTGGAATACTATTCACAATAAGACAATATACCCCACTAAAATATATAAAAATCATATATTTCAGTTTAATTCATTCAAAATTGCAATACCTCATATCTATTTGGGACTCAGCCAAAATTTATAATTTGAAACCACAACAAACTTTGCAAAATAAAGCTATAAAATGCATATACAAATTGCCATTTTTAGAACCCTCAAAAAAATTATATAAACCTAATAATTCACTAAATCTTCGTTCTTTATATAAATTTGAAATTTCAATTTTCATCCACTATGTTGATAAAGGAAAAAAACGTTCGTATCTTACTTTTGATCATATTTCAAATATCCATTATCATGAAACAAGAAATGTAAATAAAATAAACACATTACTTTTTAAATCAAACTTTGGAAAAACTTCTATTCTTTACTAGGGAATTGAGATATATAATAAAATACCACAGCCTTCAAAAGAAATAAAGTCTGAAACTAAGTTCAAAAAATAACTTAAAAAATGTATACTTGACAAGTAACTTTCCAATTCCAATTCCTACTCGACAAGTTGAAAATGGTCTGAAATGGAGATACTGCTCTTAAAATTATGTGTGATAGCTCATTGGATCCGAAATAACGCCTAAAAAAATGTGCCAAAAGCGTGTATTAGCACATAAAAAATTGCAAAAGTTATAAACAATTGAAGATGAAAAAAAAATGGCTTTTGTTTTTTGGCAATATTTCATAAACTATCAATATGGGTCTCCGAGCGACATTTTTAGGTTGGGTCAAAAGCATACGACATTATCAATTTATTTAAGGATTAAATTTTTTTAAATTTGAAAAAAATATGGTGTATTCGGAACACTATAAATAATTCATTCCCGTTGGAAATTTTACTTAAAGTTGATTTTTCAACAAGTTAAACGACAAAATTTTCTCGAACTTCTGTCTTAATTGTAAATGAAAAAAAATGTTTAAATAATTGTCGTAAAAATTTTTCGCTTCGTGGAGCCTTTCTTATATACAAACTCAACAAGAACAGGCCATGAAAGTTAAAAAAATATTCATACTTTGTTTATAATAATTTTTGTACTTGAACAAAAACAAAAATGTTGTTAAAATTTTTTTTTAAAAAATTATTATTTCAATATTTTTGAAAAAAATTTCCCCATAACTTATTATATTACAAATATTATGATTTTTGAAAGAAAAATGTTTCCTTAATAACAATTTTTAATTGTTTATAATCGTTTTTTTTATATTTCTATTGTTTAAATAATTAGTTAAGAAATTATTTTTGTTCTGAAAATCATGATTGACAGTCCTCTATAAAGTAACAGAAACATATTTTTTTTGAACAACAATTCCATTGTTTATTAACTCACCGATTTGTTATAAAAATTTTAATTTTTACATTTTTTTTTGAAACTTTAAATGTACAAAACAACCATATATAAAAATATAGAAATTTTTTTTTTCCAATTTTTCCCAATTCCAATTCCCAAAGTACAATAAAAAATTGGAATTATTTTTTTCTATACTTTGTTATATATGGTTGTTTTTAAATTTTAGGAATTTCAGAAAAAAAATGTAGAAAGTTAAAAATTTGTTTATAACAAATCGGTAAGTTTTTTGAATAAATTTTGTTTAAAAAAAAATATTCAACTGTTATAGAAAAAAATAAAAAAAACTATTATAAACAATTAAAAATTGTTATTGAGGAAACATTGTTTTTTCAAAAATCATTATATCTTTAATAAAGTTGTGAATTTTTTTTAAATATTGAAATAATCAATTTGTTTATAAAAAATTATCAACAAATGGCAAGAAAATTTTTTTTGCAAATAAATGTATATTTTTTAAATTTTTTTGTTTTTTAAAAAAAAAATATTAAAACAAAATATGAATATTTTTTTAACTCTCATGGCGTGATCTTGTTGAGTATGAAGGCTCTACGAAGCGGAACATTTTTACGACAATTATTTAAACATTTCATTTACATTTCATTTACAATTAAGACAGAAGTTCGAGAAAATTTTGTTAGTTAACAATCGTTTAACTTGTTGAAAAATCAACTTTAAGTTAAATTTCCAACGGGAATGAATTATTCATAGTGTTCCGAATACACCATACATTTTTCAAATTAAAAAAATTATTTAATACCTTAAATAAATTAATAAATGTGTCGTACTCGCTTTTGACGCCGCGCGCGCATCCTAAAAATGTCGCTCAGAGACCCATTTTCAGCGTTAAATTAAAATTATAAATAATGGAGATAGAGTTCCGAGTTCGGTTTTTATTGGAAATTTCCTCCTCTTTTAGAATCTTTTTTTGAAATTTCTTAAATATTAATAGTTTATGAAATTTTGGCAAAAAACCAAATGCGATTTTTTTTTCATCTTCAATTGTTTATAACTTTTGCAATTTTTTATGTGCTAATACACGCTTCTGGCACATTTTTCTAGGCGTTATTCCGGATCCAATGAGCTATCACACATAATTTTAAGAGCAGTATCTCTATTTTAGACCATTTTCAACTTGTCGAGTAGACTAATAATATTTCACCTTGACTGCTTTGCTTTTTTTCTATTAATTGTTCGATATATTCATGAATTTATGTTTCATATGTATTGCCGTTATTCAATTTATGTAAAAAGTAATCCCTTTAAAAATTTTTTTAAAAAAAATTAATTTCTTAGTTATCAGTAGTTAAAATATTTTTTTTCGTCAATTTTCTTATGTACCATAGACCCGAAATTATACACATTCAAATATGGGGGTTGCAATTATTTTTTTTTATCGATGACGTCATAACTAACACAATTATGACGTCACCCAAAAAAATTATATGTCTAAAAGTGCACGTTCAAAAATTAAAATTGATGTGTCCGAGCGATTTTTCTCTTCGGGCCCTGTAAAGATTTCAGTGAATTTATTCCTACCTTTACGTGCTCACTGTATATTTTTACAAGCTGTGGGAATCGATATGACTAAAAAAATTTACACATGCTAACAACTCTCGATAAATTTTCTTCATGACCCATTGATCTTTTCATCAATTTTTCCACAACCAGTCACGAAAAATGAAGTAATTTTTCTCATTGCAAATTTGAAAAATAACTGTGCACCGGGACCAGACGGTATTACTAGTAAAACTATTTAAAAAATTCATCAACATTTATTATTTATTGTATGTTTGAAATTTGATAGGCTCGAAAAGAAAATATCTACGTTGCTTAAGTTATTATAGCTTCCATGTTATCAATCTCTCCTACAAAAATGGAACAATACCAAGACAATGGAAGGAATCCATTGTAACCCCTATTTAAAAATCAGCAAAACACGAATATCTGTCATAAATAATTTTGATAAGATTTTTTAACAGAGTATTAAAACTAGATTAACTGCATTCCTCAACAAATATAACGTTATTTATTTATTTATTTATTTATTGAATACATCCAGCAGGTTCGAAAACCCAATTACAGGTGTACATAATGTCTATTGCGAACATGATTTCATAATTAGGTAGGAATTACAAAAAGAAAAATTAAAAGAAAAGAAAATTCGAATAGCAAAGATAAAACATAAAACTATATCTAAACCATTAATTAGTTTGGTAATAGGCGATTTATTGTATGTTTGAAATTTGATAGGCTCGAAAAGAAAATATCTACGTTGCTTAAGTTATTATAGCTTCCATGTTATCAATCTCCCTACAAAATGGAACAATACCAAGACAATGGAAGGAATCCATTGTAACCCTATTTAAAAATCAGCAAAACACGAATATCTGTCATAAATAATTTTGATAAGATTTTTAACAGAGTATTAAAACTAGATTAACTGCATTCCTCAACAAATATAACGTTATTTATTTATTTATTTATTTATTGAATACATCCAGCAGGTTCGAAAACCCAATTACAGGTGTACATAATGTCTATTGCGAACATGATTTCATAATTAGGTAGGAATTACAAAAAGAAAAATTAAAAGAAAAGAAAATTCGAATAGCAAAGATAAAACATAAAACTATATCTAAACCATTAATTAGTTTGGTAATAGGCGATTTATTGTATGTTTGAAATTTGATAGGCTCGAAAAGAAAATATCTACGTTGCTTAAGTTATTATAGCTTCCATGTTATCAATCTCTCCTACAAAAATGGAACAATACCAAGACAATGGAAGGAATCCATTGTAACCCCTATTTAAAAATCAGCAAAACACGAATATCTGTCATAAATAATTTTGATAAGATTTTTTAACAGAGTATTAAAACTAGATTAACTGCATTCCTCAACAAATATAACGTTATTTATTTATTTATTTATTTATTGAATACATCCAGCAGGTTCGAAAACCCAATTACAGGTGTACATAATGTCTATTGCGAACATGATTTCATAATTAGGTAGGAATTACAAAAAGAAAAATTAAAAGAAAAGAAAATTCGAATAGCAAAGATAAAACATAAAACTATATCTAAACCATTAATTAGTTTGGTAATAGGCGATTTATTGTATGTTTGAAATTTGATAGGCTCGAAAAGAAAATATCTACGTTGTTTAAGTTATTATAGCTTCGACACATTGTCGAGATGGGACAGTGAAAATGGTGAAGCGTGTGCGGAACCCCAATGTTGAATAGTAGTCGAGATCTAGATGTCACACGCGAACATTGAAATTAAAAAAAAGATAGTAGGGTTGATGAGTCTACTAGGTTATTGACAATTTTATACATAAATATCAAGTTGCTCTTTTCACGGTGCTTTCTTAACGAGCACAGATCAAATTCTTCGAGAAGCAAGTTGTAGTTGTATCCTCTTTCAGGATAGATTCCGTGTTTTTCAGGTAGCAGAATTTTAGAAATTTCTTTTTGGGTACTTTCAATATTTGAGATGGATTTCAGGTGATTGGGATTTCTTTCTGGGCTACTGTATTCGAGCTTACTTCTAACATGAAGAACAGTACAAGGTACGTAGAGTGTCTATTGAGGTGAATTCCTTGCAGTTCCTTATCAGGAATCCCAATGACCTGGTGGCACTTGAGATGGTATTATCAATGTGTTTCGAAAACGTTAACTTAGGATCAAATGTAATGCCAAGGTCTTTAAATTCAAAAATACGAGTTAAGTCAGAGTTGTTGATTTGATAGTTAAATTGAACTGGAATTTGTTTCCGAGTGAATGACATAACTTTGCATTTATTAATATTTAATCCTAGTTTGTTTTTCTCTACACCAAATACAGAGATTTTTATATCCTCCTGTAGTAAGTTGCAGTCTGATAAATTATCTACTTTCCTAAAGATTTTCATGTCGTCTGCATATAATAATGTATGGGAATTAATGCAGTGTGTTATGTTATTAATAAACAGAAGGAATAGAAGAGGTCCTAGGTTAGAACCCTGAGGAACACCCGAAGTAGCAACAAATGTCGATGATTTGACTCCTTCATATTCGACAAATAGATTTCTATTTGATAAATAAGATTTTAGAAGCTGCTGAATATCAGGTGAGAAGCCAAAGTACGGTAGCTTTCTTAGCAATTGTTCATGTGAAACCCGGTCGAAAGCCTTACTAAAATCTGTATAAACAACATCAACTTGATCTCTAGAGTCGAGAGTTTCGGGAACAAACTAAGTAAAAGTACAAAGATTAGTGGAGGTAGAGCGGGCTTTAACAAATCCGTGCTGAGAGTCTGAGATCAAATTTCTCACATGTGCATACATAAGGTCGCCAAGGATTATCTCAAACATCTTGGAGAATACTGAGATTAGGACAATAGGTCGGTAGTTTATAATTTCGGTCTGTTTTCCAGCTTTGAATACCGGACATACACGAGAAATTTTCCATAGCTGGGGAAAAGTTTTAGTTTTGATGATTATGTTGAAGATAATGTGAATAGGTTCAATAAGTAGCTCAATATGGTCTTTCACAAATTTGATTGGTATATTGTCGGGTCCACAGGTGAATTTATTCTTCAATTGTTTTGCCGCATTATATATTTGCTCGATGGAAATATAATTTATATTGAAAAAGTTGAGACTATTGCTTAAGTGTTCTTCATCATTAGAGTCGTTATGATCCGAGGTAGTAGAAGGTAAATAAATACTTTCAAAGTATTTCGCAAATGCGTTGACAATGGTGTTAGGTGTTGAGAAGTTTAGATTTTCGTAAAGCATTCTACCAGGTATACGTGATTTATTCATTTTTGAATTGATGTAGTTCCAAAAATTCTGGGGGTGTACTTTCAAATCTTTTTCGGCATTTTTCACGAACAGAGTGTGAGCACTATTTATTGCTGATTTAAGAGTACGTCGGGCATTCCTCAGGCGTTCTAGGTAAAATAGATATCTACGTTTTCTGTACATTTTTAGATAATGATTTTTCACTTTCATTTTAGTAATAATATCTCTTGTGAACCAAACTGGGTATTTGACTGACCGACATTTTTTTAAGGGAACACATTGTTCAAAAATACGTTGAATGGTATTGTTGAAAAAGAGGTATGCTGAATTTACATCTGGGAAATTAGGTAAGTCGCACCAATTCACTTCACTAAACAGTTGTGACAGTTTTCGGATATTTGCTTTCTTGAAGTTGAACCGTTGCAAATTTGATTTGAAAGCTGGAATTTTCTCACATTCAAGAAGAATGTTTACTAGGAGTCCTGGATGATGCACGTCAATGGGTACCAGTGTATTTTCGTCTCGTGAAACTTCAAGGGCATAATCACTTGGGGCGATAACTAAATCGAGTATCCGATTATTGGCATTACAAATTTTATTATGTTTAGTAGAATCGCAATAATTCAGAAATGCGTTGAGACGTGAGACAAGATTAGAGTGTTGATCAGGATTCTCAGGATCATGTAGCTCACTTATATTAAAATCTCCAATAATGATGGTTTTATGATTTTCTTGGAAGTTCTCGAAAAATTCGAATAATTCATCGTATTCATCATAAGAGATACTCGGTGGTATGTATACTACGAGAATAATAACTGATGTGGTGCGTTTTCTAAAAATTTCAACTCCTAATATATCAATTTTTTCTATTGAACACGTTAACGGAAACTCCTCTGAGTTGAAGAGGTCCTTGTCTACCGCCAGAAGTACACCACCTCCACGCGATCCGTAACTGCGGTCTTTGCGATATACAGAGTAGTTACCTGGAAAAGTTCACTATTATTGACAGCGTCATACTGAGCCAACTTTCAGTAGTGGCAATTACGTTATGGTTATTTTCACAAACGCTTTTTAAAAAAGTATGAGTCTTCGTATTGAGGCCACGGCAGTTTTGATAACATATTACTAAAGTATCTTGAGATTTTGAGGAGCTACTGGATGTATTCAAGCATTTTTTGAACAAATTGTGGGGGAAGTCCATTCTTGTATTTAATGACTAAATTTATTTCGCCGTTGCGCTCTCCTCGTTGAGTTCTTGACGAGTTTTCAAAAAATGCTCGCGTTGTTTAACAGTCTGATCTGCACGAAAATAGATGTCCTGATATTTCCTGTTAGCTTGTAGTTTTTTGTTTCTCTTGAGCAAGGACAAGACGTGGGTAGTACCAGGTAATTCGACTTTGACAGGACGACATTTGTTGGGATCATTTGGAGGTAATCTGCCTATCCTACTGAAATGTAGGCTGTCCATTACCATCATGGGATCGACCGAGCTGAATGCATCCTGTATGAAGTTATCGAGATTGGGTTCGTTTTCGGGGATTCCAAAAATTAGGATGTTTTTTTCACGACGTCTCATTTCGTTCAGTTCAGTGATGATTTCTGTTGGGTGTAAAAAGATACCATCTTTTTTGCCCAGGTCATTTATATGTTTTTCTAATTCCGTTATCTTCTTTTCATGGCTGCTCTTTATTTCAACAATTTCGGTTTTTAAATCGGTCACAGTTTTTTCGAGATTGTTCAGTTTCTCGTTTAGAAGTGCCACCACGGCGGCTGATACTTTCTCGACCAGCATGTTAACAAAAGATTGCTCTTTACACAGTTGCTTTATTACCACGTCGGCGACATTTCTGATTTCATTCTGTTGTTCTCTTGTGAGGGGCATGATGATGATTGTGTTTTCTTGGAGTTTTAGGGGAAGTTGTGAAAATTCCACAATGATATTTCACTTACTCTCGATTCAAACCTAAGTTTTCTCACTTTTCACAATAGAATGAGCACATATTCCACAAGTTTTGAGCGATTTTTAACGGGAGATGGCTGACATACGTTCGCACTGTGCGAGTTCTACACTACTTATCAGACGGACAGTTTGGTTTCCGAAGTAATTCAAATACTGAAACAGCGATATTGGATCTCATCGAAAAAAAACTGTCGCTGCTTTGGACAGATCGGAGAGATGCCTAGCAATCTTTCTTGATCTGGCCAAGGCATTCGACACAGTTTCGCATAGCTTATTACATAAAAAAACTTGTAAATTATGGAGCGCAAAGGGTTGAAATAGGGGACTATTTGAGTGAACCTATTGATGTCAAAATAGGTGTTCCACAGGGAACAGTACTAGGTCCAATACTGTTCCTACTGTATATTAATAATATTGTTTCAATTAAAAATTCCAAAGGGGCTATAACAGTCTCATATGCTGATGATTCAGCAATTATATACAGGGAAGACTCATGGCAAGAGTTACAGGCTGATTCAAAAGAAGATCTAAAAAATCTTCATATTTGGCTTAGCTACAATCCCTCAAGTCTCAATGTTGAAAAAAAGAAATTTATCCATATTCACTTTACAAAACCGAGCAAAAAAATGCTCACTTAACCACAATGCCCATCGCACTTTCTCTCTCGCAGTGTTTCTCTCTCTCTGTTTCTCTCTCTCTCCGTGTTTCTCATTGTCTGTTTCTCACTGTCTTTTTTCGTCCTTCTACTGAAATTTGTAACTATATACATTTGAGTCCACTCGGAGAATAGGTAATGAACAAAACAGGCATTAGTTCCCTAGGAGGATTGCCTGTTTTGGAAGTGGAACCATAACAAACAAGTACATGAATGATTGAAATGATCGTATTTACTGTAATCATTATTGTTGTTATTATTAAAAAAAAATAAGAGGGGCTCGAAAGGACGAAACATTTTTAGAGGTACCGTCAAACGGGGTAAAGCGGATCAAAATTTGGAGTTTTTTAACATTCTTGCATTGTAAGGTACCTACTTAAATTCTGCAAAAAATATATATTACTTGTGAATTCTTCTGCTCTCTGATACACCCATTAGTTTTTTTTTTTGTGATGCACGTACCACCTCATATATTTTTTTTAAAGGTGATCCGCTTTACCCCATAGTTAGGGGTAAAGCGGATCACCCATACTATTTGCTTGCAAAACCACTTTGAACGTATTGCAAGTAAAGCGGATCACCAATTTTTTTTTTAATGTTTCCATGGAAACCGCAGGAGAGAGTTGAGACAAAACAATGTGAAATAAATGAAGAATCGGTTATTTACAAACATTTTAATGAAAATAAAATAGCATTCTCTTATATAAATGACTGGAAGTGTGGAAATGAATGAACTACGAAATAATTCATTGAAATCCAAAATAATATAATAACATAATCAGTTATAAATTCCTTTGACTTTCGCATAGAACTTCGGACTACTCTAAAAGTGAATCAGAAATATTTCTGAAGAAGAATGCTACCCTCCTCTCAGCATGTCCAACCACTTCCTCAATTATTTGGCACTTTTTTACAATTGCAACATCTTCTACATCTGGGTAGACAAAAACTTGTTTTGTCCCTTTTTTTTTTCTCGGCACATTAACTGTGTATTCATTGCCATTTTCAGATTCTATTCTAGCAATATACATCCTATCCCTCTTATTTGTTTCAAATTTGATGATGACAAAATCCCCTACGCTTATAGTTCTGGTCATATCTTGGGGCTCATCTTCTTTTGACGTTGAGGGTGAATTTTCTTTTTCTGTGATATTATCTTCCTCTCCTTCAGAAACATTTTCTTCAGATATTCCGTTCAGCCCTTCGTCGTCGTTTATTTCTATGTCTTGTTCCGAGTGGTTGTCATTCAATTCCGATTCAATTAATGTTGGTAGAAGATCAGCTGCTCCAATGCTCTTTCCTGCTGAAACATTAATTTTTTTACCTCTTTTTGGAGCCTGCTCACCTCCAGATCGCATCTGATTGAGATGTGTCACAATAGTATCGGTCCACGTTGTTTCCATTTCTCTTTCAACATCTTACGTCTGAAAGATAAATTCTGGATTTAAATAAACCCTGATCCGCTTTACCCCAATAAAATACAATTTTTCAATAAAAAATCTGTATGTACATAAATTTCCGTTCTGTAGCAAAACTAAGGTTATGACTAGATTGCGGAAAGTCTATTACACAAACATGTCTTTCAACAAATTCACAGCTGTTTCTACTCACCTTGTACAACCGTTTGTTTTCACCACTTGTGGAAAACTCAAAATCTGACAACAATTTTCATTATCTAATTTCGAACGTTTGAACTAGGTTATAATTTCACAACCGGTAACAAAATACCAATAGACATCAACTGATTAGTGGCCACATGCGCGCGCACTATTCAGTGGCGTGACTTTGAAGATGCATAATTATTAGTGAAATAGTGTACAAGTGATCCGCTTTACCCTGTATGATCCGTTTTACCCCATTTGACGGTATTACGCGTATTACGTGTTTGGTAGGAAACAATACGTAGAATACGAAAGCTTCCAGTCCCCTTTGTATACCCCCAGTTCCGGTGTTCCCCAGGGTTCAAACTTGGGACCACTTTTATTCCTGTTACTTATTGATGATTTGGCAAAAAAAATTAACTGCTCAAAACTTCTATATGCTGACGACCTGAAGTTATTCAGAGTTGTCAAAGACCAAACAGACTGCAGGAATTTACAAGAGGATGTAGCCTTTGTATTCGATTGGTGCCTCCACAATCATCTGAAACTGAATATTTCAAAATGTTTCATAGTGTCATTTTCTAGGAAAAAAAGAGATAGATGCCCTTATCAAATAGATGACAATATCATCAACAGAGTCACGGAGATAAAATATCTTGATATTAAGTTTGACTGTGAATTTCCATTTTCTCTGCAAATCGATGAAGTTGTATCATCAGCCAATAGGATGATGGGATTTGTTATGAGAAGTACTAGGGAGTTTCGCAATGTCAGGCCAATTCTCACATTGTTTTATGCGTATGTGAGGTCCAAACTTGAATATGGGGCATTGATATATAACTCTGAAATTAAATCTGTGGAAGCTGTTCAAAGAAAGTTCTTGGAATTCCTGCTATCCAAACAAACGGGGACGTATCCATAAAGAGGAATCAATAACTCTTTTGAACCGCTTCGACGTAGGTTCCTCAAACACCCGTCGTATTTTTGTGACAATATCATTGTTTCACAAATTACTACACAACAATATTTCGTGCGCCTCAATTTTACAAAAAATCAACTTCCACATTCCTCGGCTGAATCCTAGAAGTGAGACTACCTTTCACTATGAAAATATTCGAACAATTGTTATGCGTAGGGCACCCGTGTCATTATTGTTCTAATTATAATTTTATCTGTGATTCATGTGACATCAATGTGAGCACTCTCAAACATATTATGGAATGTATTACCAATAGATCTTTCTTACGCTCATTGAACTGTCGAGTAATTTTTCGTTACTTCTCTAGCTTTCCTTCATTCTATAGTTAATTAATCATCTATTTACATACACGCATGTACATTTATTTAATTATTCTGGACGTTCATGCATTCGTATTTATGTGTGTATTATGTGTGTGTGTATCTATATGTATATGTGTGTATATATTTTTTTTTTTCCCTTCTCTGTAATTTGTTATGTTAAATATTACCTCCTAAACATTTTCTGTAATTGGGTGTACACCTGTTGAGAATAAAGAGCTTAAACATTTGTGCCGTTTTTTATGAAAACCGAGGTCCGAAAATTAAGCACTAATTGACAAAAGCCTAACTTGTTGAAAAATAAACCAAATTTTTTTTCCAACGCGATCTTGTTCTTTCAAGTGTTGAAAATACACCATAATTCTTTAAAAATTTCAAATTGATATTTAATACCCAAAAAAAATTATCACGCGGACCCCTATTTTCAGCGTTAAATTAAAATTTTAAATAATGGAGATGGAGTTCCATGAGTCTCAACTTCTTCAATCGGAAATTTCCTATTCTTTAAGAATCTATTTTCCGATAGCTCATAGTTTTTGAGTTATTCCCAAAAACGGATCCCCTTATTTTTGTTAAAACTGTCTTTCTCATAATTGCATTCCGAATCGAATGAGCTATTACTCATATTTTTTGGAGACTTGGGACTATTTTTCGCAGGAAACTCACTTCTCGACTAGTCTACATCCTGATTTCCTTTAAACGCTACCATGCGAGCAAAACCGCTGTTTTTTCGCATTCCCCCATTTCCTACCGAATTCTCATAATCAACATCCCCATTTCGATTCCTTAACGCCTTAACTCCTGAGCATGTATAGTAAGCGGAAGAATTCATCCAAAATTAGATACATTTTATTGTAACAATATTCCAATATATGAATTCAATATACACCAGGATATATGAAGAATCCAGAAATGCACAAGGTTTTATTTCTTCGCCTCCTTTTTAGGACTAGTGGTAGACTTTTTAGTCTCTGCCGTTTGATTAGCTTGTTTCACATCTTTAGAAGCTTCTCCAGTGTTGGACGCAACCGGTTCTTGCAAGTTGATGGTGTCTTCTTCCAGCGTGCTTCTTCGGGTTTTGTCTCTTGGTTTGGCCTCCGCCTCGAGATGTTCTTTAGTTATCAATTTGGGTGTCGCAATTTCTTTGATATCAACCGAAACCCTCTTTGCTTCTTCTTCTGCATCTACAGCTATCAAGAGGCTCTTCTTCTGGCTGCTTGTACCTGAAAGTAACAGCAATAATAGATAGATAGATAATTTCATTCGCATCTGAGTATAGTATCGACATTGTGTATGGGATATGTTTTTTTTTTAATTAGCGTTGGATACTGGTATTTCTGCCTAAGTCATGGTGACTAGTGTTGTAGAGCTACCCCTTTATAACGCCAACTGTTACATTATGATAAATAAATTATAACAATTATTGTAGTGAGAGTAACTTAGTTATTAATATGGGAAAAAAACTCAATGATACTTAATGATAAACTCAATGATATCTAATTGATAATTTTAGTACTTGATATGTATTTGTTCTTGTAGGGTGACAGATTTTGAAGTCTTAATTTCATTTCATGCTTTAGAGCAGAGGAGGAATTACATGTTGTCTATTTAGGAGTTTTCACATTTGCTAGATGAATATTCGAGAAAAAGTGAAAAAAAAAAATTTAATTATATGAAGTTTTTGGTCCTGTAGCGAGTGGGCCAAATTGGAAACTTTTAAAGGGAAAGTCCTGTTTTCAAACTAGATAATGAAAACTGATGCTGTGTCTGAGGGTCAATTTGTATGACAAACTTAATGGTGAAAACCCATATCGTTTCTAAGTTACAGCATGTTTTTCGCAAATGTGCATTTTTTTAAAGTTGCTGTAACTTTTTTCCTGTCAAAAATTTTTGTTTCTATGAAACATTTCCGGAGACATTTTTACGTAGAAATCAATGGTGTAGATCATTTATTTTTTCAAATCATATATCAATAGTCATTAATGGAAAAATCTTTTTTTTTAATGAGACGGCCTTATATTCTTGCATATTTCGATAGAGCTTGAAATTACTATTCCAAAAATGTAGCACACTTGATGTTTTGCTAGAGTCACCTTTGAAATGCAGAGCTTTTAGGTTTTTTTCATGTAGACTTTGAAACGCACACTTTGAACAAGTAGGCTTTGGACGACGCGGCGATGAAACAGAAAGCAAGTATTCACTAGTAGCTATCAAATGTTGAGAAAGCTGTTCACAGCAGTAATTAAAAGTCATAGTTTCAATAAAACTGATAACAATGTATACTATATTTACTACTAATAAATGAAACTCCAACAATAATAATAATAATGAAGAACAAACAAGAACAAAATATTTATTTAGAGGATGTGTTCGGAATGTCTACCAGCTTCTCCTACACATAGGCGGCACCTTTTTGGATCATCTCTTGACGAATTAATTAGTTCAATGGGAGTGAGAGAAGCAAAACTTTGCATCACTGCCGCTTCCAATTCGTGTCTAGAGTTGGTCGGCAATTCAAAAATAAGATCTTTTAACTTTTCCCAGAGGTAAAAGTCCATAGGCGTAGGTCCGGAGACCTGGCCGACCAACGGTTGGGTCCTTGGTTGGCTATCCAATTAATGTCAAAATTTGCAGCCAAAAAATTGTTGACAATTGCAGTGTTGTGAGGCGAAGCCTTGTCTTGCTGAAAATATATTTTCCTGAGCTCCAATAGCGGCAAATTCATCAACAAGGGGTTCAATTTGTTGTCTCAAAATTTCTAAATACCTCTGAGATGTAAGACTGCCATTATAAGGACCGATAACTCTACCCCTGAAAACACCTGTCCATACACTTAATTCAAATCTTCGTGGACTTCTCTGCTCCACAATAGAATGGGGATTTTGTTGTGCCCAAGTAAAAGAATTGTAGCTGTTGAAAATGCCGGCACTGCTTACGTAAGCTTCGTCTGTCCAAATACTTTAACGAAAAATCAAGCACTTGGTTACAATTTTCCAGGAACCACTGGCAAAAATCCATGTTTATGAACTCTTCTGGTCCTGTATGGCTCAAATCTGTGCTGTTTCAAAATCCGCCTAACGTTAGTTCTTGGTAGGCTTGTTGATATTTTTAAATTTCACGTTGACGTTTTGAGATTATTTGCAACAGCTCCTATAACGACAATTTCTTTCAACTCCCTATCCCTATTTAATGTATATAATTTCGGCTTTTTCTTTTCAAATTGACCACCATCAATTAGGTTGTGTCAGAATCTTGCAAAAATGTCTCTGAAAGGTTGAAAGGTTGTCTTCTCTCTGGATACCTCTCGTGGTACAATTACTTGCTGCCCTCATTTTCCTGTTGAAAAAACAGACTACCATATCCCATTTTTCATAATTCTCATACTTCATCACAAATGTGTTTGGAAAATGAACAAAAAACACGAATGATGGGCGTCTTTTCTGTTAAATCAAAATTTGACAGCTACCAGTAAACATTTGCATTCTGTTTTAGCGCCGCCTCGTCCAAAGCCTACTTGTTCAAAGTATGCGTTTCAAAGTCCACATGAAAAAACCTAAAAGCTCTGCATTTCAAAGGTGACTCTAGCAAAACATCAGGTGTGATACATTTTGGAATAGTAATTTCAAGTTCTATTGAAATATGCAGGAATATACAGGTTATCTTATTGAAAAATATATTTTTTTCCAATAATAACTATGATAAATGATTTGAAAAAATAAATTATTTAAACCATTGAATTCTACGTAAAATGTTTCCATATAAACACAGAATTTTCGACAGGAAAAAAGTTACAGCAACTTTTCGAAAATGCACATTTTCGAAAAACATGCGGTTTTCACCATTAAGTTTGTCATAAAAATTGACCCCCAGACACAGGCATCAGTTTTCATCTATCTAGTTTGAAAACAGGACTTTCCCTTTGGAAGTGTCCAATTTGGCCCACTCGGTACAAGGTTGTTTTGATCAACTGTAACAAGTTTTTTGCATTTCTTCATATTGTCTGGTGGTATGTTGAATATTTTTGGACCGTGGTGAAATAAATATAGTTCTTTGGGGTATGGGTTTTGTAGAAACGTGGAATATTCAATGCGAGATCTTTGGTGTACCTTGTGGTTCTGTTTGTTTGTTATGCATTTATTTTTGTTTTTGTCCATATTAGATTTGTTGATGTAATATTCCAACCGTTAGGATTTTCACTGTTTCATAGAGTTGTTTGGTAGAGAATAGTCTATTTTTTTATACATAATTTTCAATATTGTACTTGTGTTGTTTGTAGTCTGCAGATCACAGTGTTGAATGCTCCTCCCAAGGCAGTGATATAGTATCTCATTACTGATTCTATGAGTGAGTTGTAAATAGCGTGCAGAACTTTTTTGTTCAGGATATCTCTGAGTGTATAGAATTTGTGTATGAGTTTCCTAGTTCGATTAATGACATACTTTATGTGTTCGGTCAACCTCATATATTCATCCACAATCACACCTAGGTGTTTAATCTTAGTGACGTTTTCCATTCTGCAGTTTTTTCGTGTCCATGAACAGTCATTTTTATGTAAGTACAATTGTTCAATTTTAGGTTTGTCAGTTTGTGTTAGCGTGAAATTTATGAATTTCGATTTTTCTAAGTTCAAACTTAGGAGATTGATGTTCAACTATTTATATAATTTCCCAAGTTTGTCCTCAGTGAGGCGATACAACTCAGGACAATTATCGTGGGAGAGGACGATTGCGGTATCGTCTGCATAGGAGATGATGTTTTTTGTCATTATGTCATTAATATAAATTAAAAATAATAGTGAACCTAAAATGGTACCCCTACGGTGACTATTTGTGGCTTGCTCAGGACATTTTCTATTTTAACTCTCTGGGTGCTGTTTTTAGAGCCAGGACTCTTATTCCATTATCATATAGGATACTGTGGGACACGGTGTCGAAAGCTTTGGCTACGTCGAGAAAGACCGCTAAGCATTTTTTCGAGGCATCTTAATTCCGTATAATATCTCTGGTTAATTTTTTGAAAATATGAACAGAGTGTTCATAAAATCAGATGTGGAATCATCTGCGACTGAAAGATCAACTTTAGTCGCTCCATCGTCAAGATAACTCCTTGTGGGGCATTCATGTTGAAAAGGGAAACATTCTCAATTGAATATTGAACAGAAAGATTTTTCTGTGAACTGAAAAATCCACGATAATAAATAATAGTTTAAAAAAACTAAAAACACGCTTTTATAGAAAACCAGACTGAAAAAATTGAAAATAAGAAAAAAAATTATTTTACTTTAAAAAAGCGTGGGGTGCATGGTATCGCCTTGGTGTGTAATGTACTATATAATTATCGATACCATGCACTCCACGCTTTTTTTAAAGTAAAATACATTTTTTCTTATTTTCTATTTTTTTGGTCTGGTTTTCTATAAAGGCGTGTTTTTAGTTTTTTTAAACTATTATTTATTTCCTACTTTTTAGTGTGGTTTATTTATAGAAGCGTGTTTTTGAATTTTTTTAAACTATTAATTTCATTATTTCTTCCCAAATTGAAAAATGAAATAATCCTATCAAATTAGGTAATCATAATCTCCGACCCCAAAACCCCCCTCATACCAATTTTGAATAGAATCAGACCATAATCACAAAACTTGTTCGCCATTTTGAAGCCGCCATCTTGAAATTTTCCAATGTTTACAGAAGAATCATAATATTCGACTCCAAGAACCTCCACATGCCAATTTTGAATAGAATCAGACCATAATCACAAAACTTGTTCGCCATTTTGAAGCCGCCATCTTGAATTTTCCAATGTTTACAGAAGAATCATAATATTCGACTCCAAGAACCTCCACATGCCAATTTTGAATAGAATCAGACCATACTCACAAAATTCGGCCGCCATTTTGAAGCCGCCATCTTGAAATTCCCAATTTTCACAGAAAAATCATAATATTCGACCCCAAAAACCGCCACATACAAATTTTGAATAGAATCAGACCATAATCACAAAACTCGGCCGCCATTTTGAAGCCGTCTCTCCGAATTTTCCAATTTTCACAGAAGAATCATAATATTCGACTCCAAATACCCCCACATACCAATTTTGAATAGAATCAGACCATAATCACAAAACTCGGCCGCCATTTTGAAGCCGCCATCTTGAATTTTACAGTTTTCACAAAGAATCATAATATTCGACCCCAAAAACCCCCACATACCAATTTTGAATAGAATCAGACCATAATCACAAAACTCGCCACCATTTTGGAGCCACCATCTTGAATTTTTCAATTTGGACAAAAGAATCATAATCTCCGACCACAAAAACCCTCGGATACCAATATTGAAGCGAATCGAACCATAATCACAGAACTCGTACGCCATATTGAAGCCGCCATTTTGTTTTTTCTCCACACAAAAAATTTCTCAATGCATTGTCACCGGAATAATGCAAATTTCAAATCATTCGGACGTCTGGAAGTGGGTCCAAATCGCTCCCAAAAGAGTCGGTTACAAACAAACAAACCAACAAACAAACAAACAAACATACAAGTGAAGCTAATATAAAGCGTGTAAAAATGAAGTTATTTTCTGTGAATGTCTAACAGAAAACAACTACTTCTCCGGCTTTATTCAATATTCAATTGAGAAGGTTTCCCTTTTCAAAATCATTGGTTATTTCTAATATAGCGTTTTCTGTGCAAAGGTTTTTGCTAAAACCAAATTGTCTCTCCGTTAATATATTGTTTTTATTAATGTAGTTAAGCGTTTTTTTTTCAAGGCAGTATTCAAAAATGTTGGCAAAAGTATTCATTATCAAGATTGGTCTGAAGTTGTTAATAGTTGCTGTTTGCCTAATTTGTATATTGAGAAAATAACAGTTTCTTTCCATTGAGTTTTCTTTTATCGGGAGTTAGATTCTTGAGGTAGACTAGTGGTTTCAAGATTGATGTGTATGTGCTTTCAATGAGTTTCGTGTTAATAGGATCAGGTCCTGGGGAGAAGTTGTTTTTGAGGTTTGCGATGGCAAAAGTGATGTCGTTTTGTGTAATTGGTGTTAGGAACATTGATGCCTCTGTGTTGATTTGTTCATATCGTTTTTCCGATAAATAGTTGTCCCCAATTTGCTAGGCCATGTTTTCTCCTATTGTCGCGAGGTCGTCATTGGATGCGTTTGCTCTATCTTGATTTGTTTTCATTTCATAACAAATTCTTTTCCTTGTAAACACATAAAATTTTGACGAAAATACAATACTGAATTATGCAAAAAAAAAACATTTGCAAGCCCGTGTCTGAAATTTATGTACTACGGATCAAACCATCAGGATAGTAGAAGTAAATGAATTGATGATTGGAAAAAAATGAAAATATACCTGCTTCCGTTTCGTCGAACGTGAACCATGGATCTCTCCGTATGCCAGATATCCTGATTCGTGATTTGAGGGGGGAGAGAATCTGATTTATGAGAGCACGGCAGCTGCTGGACACTTTCGAATCTTTCGGAAATACCACTTTGTTGGATACCTGGATTCAGAGAAATAAAACATAACAACGTCTTTCGAACCCAACATATTCATGTAGCCAGTGATTTGACGGCCTGTTGAAAAACCATGACAATAAACATTAATTTTTCCCTTGATTTAGTATTCATAAATATTGTAAAAGTTTTCCATACCATTTTGGAATCATAATAATATTTATTTGCCGATAAATTAAATGAAATAACAATATATTCCACTTCTCTCTGTCATTTCCTGCGGAAGTTTCAGATTCAATTAGTTTGAACTGACGAAAATTGTTAAAAGTGGTTACACAGTGATGAATATAGTGCTTCCACTATTTGTTATATTCAAATGGTACGTACTCCGCACTCAAACCTGATCTTTGCATCACATTCCATGTTCTGCGATCAGTTAAATACTGCAACATAAAAAAACAGATATTATCTCCTCAGGGCCGGTTGTTCAATGCGAGTTCAAACCGTCGATTATCTAAACTCGGATTGTTAATTAACTATAGATTAGAACGTTATGCATTTTTCAAAGGAAAAACTATTCCAGAATTCCTTAATTCGTTGTTCTCATATGTTGGCAACACATTTTTTCGCTTGTACCATCATTCGGACTGTTCAGAAATATCAACATTGAATCAAACTCAACCTATGAATTCATAGTTTTGTCAAAAGTAAACAGAAGAATTGATCGAAAAAAAGCCAAGTGTATGCTATAAATTGAAGGCGTCTCTTAAAAAAAAAGGACTCAATTTCAATGATGGTAAAAAAATATCAAGATATTGTAGAAAAAAAGACGGACGAAGTTACTAATTCGCAAAAATTGAAGGCGTGGGCTATGATAAGTAATGAATACAATACCATCTGCGGAGTTTCCAAAAAAAAAGGAATGGCACCATAACAATAAAAGACAAGATTTCTACTTGGGCTCTGTCCGAAGCAGATCTTGTAGATTTATAAAAACGATCCTTCGTAGGACACAAGTTGAAATTAATACACTTGAGAGTTAAACACCAACTTTCTTGGAACTACAGAGGGAGGAGTAGAAAGTAGAGAAAACCCATATGATTGAGATTACAGAGTGGGCCATTGAAAACGAAACAGTGGCTCTGTAGGTCGGATTTCATCCCTCGGAGCTGTGACCGCCACCCCTAAATTTTTAAATGGCAACATATGGCAAGTGATACCTCATTTGGAAAGGTATTTTCCTCCTCAATATCAAACAACAAGAATAAATTAATTCTATCGATTCGTTTTCGAGATATAGGAACTTGAAGTTGGGAAATCACTTTTTATTCACTCAATCAATAAAAACAATATCTGATAAAGCAACTGTCGCAATAATTATTACTATCAATGAAATAAATGTTCGAACTGTCTACCACCCATTTCCATACAATAGTACAAGTTCTGTTCAAAACGAGACCTCACATTTCGTAGCATTTCCGGCGTTATTCGACGGCATTCTTCAATAATTCTCCTTCGTAAATCTTCCAGAGATTCTGGTTCGGTTGCAAAGATTTTGTTTTTCAAGTGACCCCACAGAAAAAAATCGAGTGGAGTTGAATCTGGAGATCTGGCTGGCCACTCTATAGAGCCTCTTCTTCCAATCCAACTTCCAGGAAACATTCTATCCAAAAACGCCCTAACAGGCTGTGCATAATGTGGAGGTGCCCCGTCTTGTTGAAATATCAAGTGGTCTTCATGGTAACGATCGTCATTTTCGATGATGTCTACTAATTGTGGATAAACAAATTCATCCAATAATTCCAAATAAGTTTCTCCTGTCAGGTTACCGTCGAGAAATACTGGTCCAATCAAACGGTCCCCAAAAATAATACCGGCCCAGACATTGAGTTTTTGGGGAGTTCGAGTATGGACTTCGTGGAAAACAAGTGGATTGGCATCCGACCAATAACGACAATTATGACGATTCACAGTCGAATTCAAAAAGAATGTAGACTCATCAGAAAAGCAGATGTTGAAAAGGAAATTCTCATCAGCATCTATTCTCGTAGTCATAATCTCACAAAATTCCTGTCGCCTATTAAAATCATCTTCATTCAATTGATGTACCAGATGTATTTTGTAGGGGTGGAATTTATGATGTTTCAGGATTCGGCGGATACTGGTTCTACCGATATTGGTAACACTAGCCAATTTCCTTGTGCTCAATGTTGGGTTTGCATGAACTTGTCCCAAAAGTGCAACGTCAACAGGTTCATTTCTCGACGGAAATTCACGTTCTGGGTCTCGTTTCTTGTTGGCTTTAATTTTATTGAATTGAATAAGCAGCTAGTTATTTCATGTTGAGGTAATACTTCCCTACATTTTCTTAGGAAAATGTTGAAATCGAGATATGATATAAATGAAATATCATTCTTCAATGCCAAAACTCTGAAATTTTCCTTGTGTTTAGTTCTTGAGATTTGTAATAACAAAGTCGATCACTTTCACATGCAAGGTATAGGGAATTACTACAGAAATTGTCAACGATAGGCAATATGGCTTCCGCCATCAGAGATCAACTGGTGACCTGCTCGCTTACGTCTCACATATATGGCAGCTATCTATTGAAAAGTATGGAGAAACTTTAGCTGTGGCTTAGATATCTCCAAGGCGTTCGATCGAGTTTGGCACCAGGCTTCCGTCTTATGGCTTGCCCCCTCAGCTGTGTTCTCTGCTTGCTAGTTTTCTCTCAAACAGGTCTCTCCATGTAGTGGTCGATGGAGTTTCATCTGACACTCTACTCATAAATGCTGGTGTTCCGCAAGGATCTATTCTCGCACCAACACTATTTCTACTTCACATCAACGACCTGTTGAAAGCAACTTCATGTCCAGTACACAGCTTTGCCGATGATAGTACCCTCCATACCGCTTTCTCTTCCAGGGCCCCTATATCAGCCCGTGAAACCAGAAATGAACGAGGAAGAAATGGTAATAATATAAATATGGACTTAGCAACAATTCTCGAATGGGGATCTAATAACTTGGTAGAATTCAATGCAAACAAAACACAAGCATGTCTTTTCTCCAGAAAAGCTGATCTCACTGTGCCTAACATAACTTTGTCAGGAGTAACCATACCACTGAAGCCATCCATATCGATGCTTGGTATTACTATCAGCAATAACCTTTCCTGGGTAAATCACGTGAGGTCCATTGCCAAAATAGCATCCCAAAAACTTGGTTTTCTGTTTCGTGCCAAGAGCTATTTCACCCCCAGTCAGCTGCTTATGATCTATAAGGCACAGATCCACCTGTCCTGGAATACTGTTCCCATATTTGGAGTGCGGCACCTAAACACATCCTGAGGCTATTGGATTCTGTCCAAAAAAGGGCAATTCGTCTCGTCGGTGATGCCTCGCTTACAAACTCGCTCACTTGTCTGGAACACCGTAGAAAAGTTGGCGATTTGTCTCTATTTTATAGATATTTTCATGGGCGATGCTCTTCTGAAATATCAACAATCGTTCCTGCTTTGGCAGTCTCTTCGAGATTAACCCGTCAAGTTCAGTCATCACACCCCTTCGTGGTCACTTTGGAGACCTGCAGAACATCACTTTCCAAAGACTCGTTCATCCAACGAACAGCGAGGCTTTGGAACTCATTGCCTAGGGAGGTGTTCTCCGAGGCATACAACCTCCAGAAATTTAAGAAGAACACCAACTCCTACCTTCTTTCCCTAGGTTCCCACGATGTTCTCTGAACATTACAGGATATCCCTTTTCGTGGGAACCAGAACATAAAAAAAAAACATAACCTATACAATGAACCTATACATGACATGATTTTAAAGTTCAAATAATTAGATGTGTAGATTAAAAAATTGACGTGCACTCAACGGCTTGTCTCTCTAGAACAATTGCGAAGTTGCCAGCCTTCTGGGACGGCCTAGATCCTTGATTATGTGTGTACGATCGCGCGAAGTGAGTAAATCAAAAACTAACTTCACTAACATGAGCGTATATGCGAAGAAGCGGAACGGAAAATAATGTGTTCTACTCGTAAACATTCTACGTCGGCGAACCGAAGATCAAAAGAGTCGATAGTCAACGTGGGTTTGAGTGACAGCTGTTTGAGTGGCCGCAAGCCAATGATAATGCTTGTAGGTGTGTCTATACGTTGAGACTAATAAATCACCAGTTTATACGTTTTTCAGAAGGTCTGAGTAAATTAAAGCCAGTAGCGTCTCTGGTCTGGGTTCAAAATAGGTTTTAAAATATTCTATAGCTGTGTTGTGTTTTGATGGAAAATATGGATTTTTTTCCACCATGGGAAAATGAAATTATGATATCCGATTGCCTATTAATACATACTTCCTCATTTATGGCATATTTTTTTTTATTTTAACGTATTTTCAAAATATTTAAATATCTAAATAAAATTAGTTATCTCTGCCTTTGCTGCTCATAGGATTCCGCCTCAAGAGTGGGAAACTTATTATTTATGCTTTTGCAATTGTAAATGGTTTGACTATAAATCGTAACACCGAAAAAATTACTGGGGTACACCAGATCTATATAAATAAAAATGAATTGCTCTATTCGTTGGTAAACGCATAACTTGAGAACGGCGGACCGATTTGGCATTTTTTTTTAATGGTAGTAATGGCTCGGATTAGTTTTTAGAAAAATTGTAAAAGTTGCCCGGAAAATTGGAAAATTCGAGAAAATGCTTCATTCTATGGGATGTTTGTATGAACTCATGAACATAATTCAGGATTCGAACGATAGATATGCGTGATTCTTTATTTGTTTTGTTCGTTATGGTCCTGAAACAGTTTTCAGGCAAAAAAAGTTGGAAAATTATAAAGGAATGTCGGACAAACTGCAGAAATCATAATTTCTGTATGCACTCTCGATCATAAATGACGATAGGAAAGACATATTTGGTAGATTTTTTTTTTTTAAGATGACTCGCCACTAAGTGGCGCTGCAGTTTTTTAACTTCCATACCGCTCAACCGAACGCCATGAAAATTGCTATACACAGATATTTGTACACGTTGCGCGCATGTTTATCGGTCGCGCGGAGCCCTATTTTCAACGTTAAATTAAAATTATAAATAATGGAGATAGAGTTAGTTCTGAGAGTCGTGATTTTCTCATAAAAAATTTTCCCCTCATTAAGAATATTTTTTTCGGTTTCCGCTATCGCTTATAGTTTCTGAGTTATTCCCCAAAAAACTGAAACCCTTTTTCATGTTTTTTGTTAATAAAAATTGCAATTTTTGTCAGCAGAAAAAAACAAAAAAGTGTCTTCCTCAGAATTGCATTCCGAATCAAATGAGCTATTGCTCATATTTTTTGGAGACTTGTAACTATTTTCCGCAGGAAACTCACCTCTCGACTAGACTAATAGTTATGAGCGGTAAGTAATGATACATGAAAAAAGTGTTATGGGCTCCCGGTCTATAATGGCGTCATTCCCTCCGTGAGAAGAGCTAAAAATGTGGGTATTAGGCCTGACACCGAATTGAGGTTCACCAAACATATCAACCATTTATGTAAAACGTCATTCAATGTATTCGAGTAGAGACTCATTATCGAGGAATATGAAAATGAATATATGCGAATCCCTGATTTTCTCTAGATTGGCTTACCTCGTCAGCATTTACGGACCTGCCCTCCCACAAACTGAAGTAATGCGACTGCAAAAAATTAAAATAGCTGCATTAGATTTGCTTACGGTGTCCGGAAGTATGACCACATCGGTGCATCATTTAAGGATTCGGGATGGCTGAAATCCACTCGCTTACCCACACCCACAAAATTTTGACATCGGGTAGTGTAACGAAGTTACTATTTCTGTAAGGATTTAAATTCATTTCGACAGTAATAATAAGTCTAGAAATACCATTTGTGTTCGTGATAAATCCGTGGATTACACCCACCCCAATGAATGGACTAAACACCCTGCGTATATCACGCCTATACCGCGACGCGTATATATAAAACATTCGCGAATATTACCTGCGACCAGCGACTCTCGAGAAAACATTTTCATCTAGCCGGCTGGGATTTGACAAACGCGACCGGTGACCGAGAGAATTCAGTCATCCGCTAAAAGCCAGAGACAGCAGTCCAGTCGAGACAAAAGCGCACGCTGCGAGCTGACGTCATCCGGCCGACGTCACACCACATGGATTGATAGCAAGGAGCATTTTCACAAGCTGGGGGGAAAGTCGACTGTATTTCCGTTCTGAAATATTCCAAAGATTCAGTAGCTTGCCGAGCCAAGCAGAAGCAGTCACGCGTCCGACCACTAGTATCCAGAATGTGAGCCAGATACCGAAGCAGTCTACGACCGTCCCTAGCCTTGCCGAAGCAGTGAGATCGGAGTTTGGGTAAATATGTTATCTCAGGTAAAAGATATCGGAAATATTTGTAAGTACCACAGGTGCGATGTGCGCATGATCGAACCATAGCCGTGAGAGGCACATATTCATTTCAATGCTGCGCTGGTAATTTCTGCATACGAGTCCATACGATACCCCCTTCCCCACCGAATGAGCTTTTTGGTTGCTAAATTTACCCCGCCTGCTTGAAAACACCGTCCCCGCTTTTTTCTGTATAAAGTGCTTGCCAGTTGTTTATTTGTTGTGATAACTTGAGGCTGCCGTCAGCCGCCCTGCCTGTATCTCTTTTATCAATATACCTGTTTATCCTGTTTTTAGAGTATTCTTTCATTTACTATCTTGGGTAGAATTCAAACAGTCGGTACCCAGGTTCGAAACCCAGTTAAAGAGTTTTTCTTCACTGAGACTGCCCGGTGGCGCCCGAAGAAAACCGAGAATAGTGACAGGCGCCAAAGTTTGATAGTAGGGGTAGAGACCCCTTTACAGTAGTCCTCCTTATCTACGTAAGAAACTAGTTCCGCTTTCACGTAAAAAAACCTCACGTAATAAGCATATTCTACTAATTCCCAGGCATACTGAGACGATATTTACCCGTTGTTTTTTCTATGATGCGGCTAAATTTTGTAATAGCATCCCTGTAGGAATTCTGTTTCTGGCAAGGCAGCAGTGATATTGTATGACTGCTCGATATTCTTTATGGTTGTGTTATACAGGGTGTTTCATAATTGAATGCTGATCCCAAAGGGCGACAATCCTTGGATGATTCTGAGAAAACTTCTTCATATGAACATGGTCCGCAACCGCTTTATTTCTGAGTACAGAATGTTGAAATTTAACAAAAAAATCAGTTCTTCCCCAATATCTCTGAAACCGCTTTGGGTTTCTTTTTTCATTTCGATTCATGCAAAGAACGCAAAAAAAATATTTTTTCCATGATAAAGGATTCCTTAATTTTCATCAGTGGCGTCCCTGTTAACATGCCCTGTCATATTTTTGATCAAAATAATGATACGCCACTGTTTTTTTCCCAAAAAAGTTTCATTTTTGTAATTGTCATCTACCTCCTCATAAAAATGGTCTGCCTTTTTTTCGTCCGGCGGCAGTTTTTGATTTAGAAAATAAAATGCATTAATTTGCTTGTCCCTATGCGAAATCAGCCGTTGAAGACTAGTAGAATTATCTTGTGTGCTAGAAACATCTAATCTGCTTAGAACACATTTCGTTGTTTTCAACATAAACAATTTTGACACGTGATATTATTTCCGTTATAAAAACTTGTTTATTAAAAAAAAACATGGTAAATTTTACAAATACCGAATTAGCAGACATGCATTACTTGTATGGGCTGACGAGAACGCATATGAAGCCAGGCGACTGTATCAAGAGCGCTTCCCAAATAGAATGGTTCCTGATGCTCGAACGATTTCAAGCACTCTCAGAAGGTTATGTAAAACAGGAAGATTTGAGCAGAATCATCACTTGAAAGGAGCACATCGGCCAATTCCAGCAATTGAGGTAGGTGTTTCAAATTCAGTTGACGAAAATCCTGGAATAAGTACGAGGCAACTTGCCAATGATTTGAATATCGCCCATTTGTAGTATGGAGGATTCTTCATGATTATTTCTTATATCCCTATCACATGCAACGGGTTCAGGCTCTACTTCCTCGAGACTTTCCATTACGAGTGAATTTCTGCCAATGGTTTCTCCAAAACGTTACCAAAAATCCTTTATTTGACAGGGAAAATTTGATTCACGGACCAAGCTAGTTTTACTAAAAACAGGATCAGAAATTTTCATAATAATCATTTTTGGGACGAGGAAAATCCGCATGCAATCGTGGAATCTCATCACCAGGAGCAGTTCTCATTGAATATGGGCTGGAATTATTGGAGATTACCTATTGGACCATTTTTTACCACGCATATTAAATGGACATAATCATCGGCGATTTCTTGAAGATAATTTGCCAATTCTGTTGAAAGATGTTCCTATTTTAATGCGACATCGAATGTGGTTTATGCAGAATGGTGCACCTGCTCATTTTAGTGCGAACTGGCATGCGGATATTTAAACCAAAACTTTCATAATCGCTGGATAGATCGTGGGGGAACAGATTCATGGCCAACTAGATCACCAGAATCAAACAGTCTTGATTATTTTCTTTGGGGACATCTTAAGAGTTTCGTGTACAGTCAACCAATTCTAACTGAGGAAGAATTGCGAAACCGCGTAATAGTTTCCTGTGAAGCAACAAGGAATACTCCAGGAATTTTACAAAGAGTACGCGAGTCAATGACAAGGAGGGCTGAATCGTGCATACTTGCAGGAGGCGGACATTTTGAACAGTTAATTTGATTTTGGTATTTTTTCCTCATAATAGTTGTTTTTAAAAATAAAAAATGTATTTTTATGCTTACTAATTACAAAAACCAAGTAATAGTTACCATGAAATTATGAAGATCTTGCCTAGATCCTTTGGTTACCACAATTGTGAAATTTTACTAAGAGAAAGAATCGAATAGGGATGACAAGCAATTGAATGTATTTTATTTTCTAAATCGAAAACCGTCCGCCGGACCAAAAAAAAGCTGGAGACCATTTTCATGGGAAGATAGAGGACAAATACAAAAATAATATTTATTTGGAAAAAAGACAGTGGCTTATCATTATTTTGATCAAAAATATGAGAGGGCATGTTAACAGGGACGCCACTGATGAAAATTACCAAATCTTTTATCATGGAAAAAATTGATTTTTATGCGTACTTTGCATGTACAAAAATTGAAAAGAAAGCCATCGCGGTTTCAGAGATATTGGAGAAGAACTGATTTTTTTGTAAACTTTCAACATTCTGTATCTCAGAAATAAAGCGGTTGCGGACCTATGTTCATATGGAGAATTTTTCTTAAAACCATCCAAGGATTATCGCCCTCCAGGATCAGTATTATGAAACACCCTGTATACAGGGTGTCCCACACTCGATGGCCTTTTAGACGTTTCTGGAGAAGGGGACACAGGGATAATTTTGAAAATTTGGTTTTTTGGTATTAGTCTGCTCTATCGATCCAAAATATTTTCAGCGCAGCAACGTTGCCGCTTTTATTGAAAAGTAGCAGCAACAACTTTAATTTTCTAAATGAAACACTATATATATATTATTCCATTTTTTGCTTTGCTATTGCTTCACAATCATTTTTGTATGTTACTTCTCTGAACCTAGTGGTTTTCGAGAAATTAATTGATTTGTTGTGCAAAACATAGCTTCAAATAAATGTTTATTACTGCGGTATTTCAACTCGTACAAAGCTGAAATTTTGGGTGTAGTTTACCAATATCCTGTACTTAGTTATGTTCGAAGAAATTCGTTCACCATTACACAGGATCGTTCAAAATTTGTGATTTTTCCGATAGATACAAAAATATAGAAAATTACATTTTTTTAAATAGAACACCCTGTACATTATCGAATATCCTGACAGACGATAGTAGTGAAGCTATGAGAGTTCTGAGTTATAGTTCACAATTTGTCCGCTAGATGGCGCTGTTTACATAAATTATGAAGTTTGATGTATAGTACACAGTGGCGCATCAATAGATTCGTCTCGATGTCAAGAATCATAATTGGACATTTTCCGATGCCATAAGGGCTTAGGAAGCTAACTCCGTTATTATTGGAGATACAGCAGCGTGCGAGTACTCTAACAAGACAACTTGTACTGGAGATTGTGAAAATGGAAAGTATGGGTGTATAGCAGTGAAACTGAAGAAAGTACCCCCCAAAACAATTATTTTGGAAACTCAATTCATTACTACCTAACTGAAATACTGAAATAACTTCCCATCTGTCATAATGTTGGAGGGTACTTTTTCCAGTTTTACTGCTATACACCCATACTTTTCATTTTCACAATCTCCAGTAAAAGTTGTCTTGTTAGAGTACTCGCACGCTGCTGTATCTCCAATAATAACGGAGTTAGCTTCCTAAGCCCTTTTGGCAGCGGAAAATGTCCAATTATGATTTTTGACATCGAGACGAATCCATTGATGCGCCACTGTGTACTATATATCAAACTTCATAATTTATGTAAACAGCGTCATCTAGCGGACAAATTGTGAACTATAACTTAGAACTCTCATAGCTTTACTACTGACAATCAAAGTTCCTTCCAAATGATGTATCATGTTCCTATACCTAAAAAGTCTGGTTTCCGAAATAAAAGCAAGTTTCTATAAAAAAAAATATTATCTGCATTGACAGAAACAACATGAAACTCACTGCTTGTCAAACTAAAATATTGACTTGCTATTTTCTGGTCACGGCACACTACTACCATTTCCATTCTCCAGTATAACAAATCGAAATAGGTAATATTCCCAATTGAAATGATCTGATTAAGAAATCAAGGAGGTTCAATTAACATAACCTTTGACTTGCACTTTTTTTAATATTTGTAATTTTTCATTACCAATCTGTAGTGATTCGTTTAGAAATGTTCATACTTTTGGAGATTCGCTGTTACTTGTTTTTTTCAACTCTCAGATGATGCAATTAACTTTTGGCAAAGATTAATTGAAAAATATCTCGGGAAAATTCGGAAATAGGTTCGAGTCGTACTCGAAAAAACATCCATTAGTAATTATTTTCAGATCATCCTGTATATATCATTAAAGTTTTTCAGAAACTTCAATAACAATTTTTTTCCCATATGTAGCCAACTTTATGACGGACACGTATACAGGGTGTCCCTGGAGTTCCTCTTTTCCTCTCGTGAATGTATAGATGGGGTTAAATATCACCAGTACCTCAAATTACTTTTGTTCCTAAAAGCCTTCGTTACCAAGTTACGGGCCCTCGAAGTTACAAAATGAAAAATGTTTTTCTTTGATAACTTTCAAAGTGAATATTCGAAATCATCTGAATTTTGGTGATTGACTAAACAAATGAATTCCTTCGATGAGCTTTCATGCAGGAGTCAGTTGTTTAGCTACAAAGTCAGGAACGGACTACCGTCGATGGTCCACACCCCAAAACTTTGAAATGACTCGGATTTGTCGATACGTTTTAACAAAACAAGATTACCTGGACAATTTCCTGAATAAAAGTACTCGTGTGGAAAATCGATCGGAGCAACGATTTTTGATGAAAATGCATCTTTGTTCGACGACATCCAACCTGAGATGTCTACCATTATTCGAAAAGATTAATTTGTAATGAAAATAGAAATGATAGGTACAATGTTCATAACGAATTTTTATCATGCAAACACGTTCACTTTACAAAACTCATGGTGTAAATAATCAATCGCAAGCCTCAAGAGCAAACAGAAATGCAAAATCCGCTACAAGAACTGCTCGATATGACCCCCGTCTCTCTCAATACATTTTCTTAGTAGGCGCAAACACCCTCTCTGCACTCGAAATAGCATGCCAGGGTCCTTTCGTATGGCTTCACAAGGTAATGTAATTCCGTTCAACAAGGCACCTCTGGTGTGAATAGGTGTAGCGTTAACGAGGCTTTTTAGATGCCTCCACAGAGAGAAATCCAATGGATTTAAATCCGGAGACCGCGGTGGCCATGAATATGGCCCACCTCTAACAATCCATCTATTGGGGAAAATCTGGTTCAGATGGTCCCGCACTATCAAACTAAAATGAGGAGGAGCGCCATCATACATAAACCACATATCTCTTCGGGTTTGCAATGGAACATGTTCCAAAAGTCTATTCAAATCGTTCTGAATGAACTCCAAATAACGTTCTCCATTCAATCGGTCATGTAGAACGGATGGTTTCCTATGATACCAGCCCAAACATTCACGTTGAATTTCCGTTGGTGTTTGGTTTGCAAGATCCCATGAGGATTTCCTTCGTCCCATATGTGGAGATTATGAGAGTTGATTACTCCATCTCTACTGAAACCTGCTTCATCAGTGAATAAAATTTGCAACATCCAAATGTTGAGTTTCATGAGATTCAGATAACACAACACGAAACGTGCTTATTCCACGCGTACATATTTCATAGTGGAGTAGCTTGTTAGTTCAAAAACACCACGAATCTACATAACTTGATATTTCATTTGAAAAAATATCTACATTGTAAATGAAACTTTCAACTGGGTACTGTACTTTTTGCTTACGACTTTATTTTAGCATATTTGTATTATTCCTGTTATAAATGTTGTTGAATTAACGTTAGCATTAGTATTTCTACTGTGAAAATTTTTCATTTCAAATAATGGTGGATGATCGGGTTTGATGTCGTCGAGCAAAACTGCATTTTTATTAAGAATCGTTGCTCCGATCGACTTTCTACACGAGTACTTTTATTCAGGAAATTATCCAGTTAACCTTGTGTTGTTGAAACATATTAACAAATCCCAGTCATTTCAAAGTTTTGGGGTGTGGACCATCGGGGGTAGTCCGTTCCTGACTTTGTAGCAAAACAACTGACTCCTGCATGAAAGCTCATCGAAGGAATTCATTTGTTCAGTCAATCACCAAAATTTATATGATTTTGAATGCTTTGAAAGGTATCAAAGAAAAACATTTTTCATTTTGTAACTTTGAGGGCCCGTAACTTGGTAACAAAGGCTTTTAGGATCAAAAGTTATATGAAGTACTGGTGATATTTTGACACCATATATACATTCCCGAGAGAAAAAGAGAAAGTCCAGATACACCCTGTATAGTTTTGTTATTATTTTTCTCTTTTTCCATTCCTAAAAGGTGTATGATTCTGGAAGTATTGGAGAATATTGCGTGCCAACCACAGATTTAAGTTCAGGGTAGGAGAATCCGTGCAGACAAAAAAATCTGGTACAATTTCTGTGAGCCATTTGCCCCTCACCTGTTTTAGCAATTCCTTGTAGTTGCCGTCGTCAAATGGCAGCCTTCCGAACACCATGGCGAAAAGAACCACCCCCATAGACCATACGTCCGCGTATTGGGGCTGATAGGGGATGCCTCGCAGGATTTCCGGAGAGGCGTACGCGTAGCTACCGCAGTACGTCTCGCTCAGGATGATTTGACCGTTTTTGGATTTGAGTTCTCCCCTGGCGAAACCGAAATCGGACAATTTGACGTTCCATCCCAGCTCCATCAGCATGTTTTCGCATTTGATGTCCCTGTAAAGGAATATACTGAGAACATTTCAAATGCTTGGAAAAATAATTCGAAAAAAGCATATTATGGAGCTGTATTTCTTGACTAAAAGAGCCTTTGAAACTATTAATAGAAATCGCTTGATAAAAAAACTGGAGTGCTTGGGTATTATTGAGGATGCATTAGAGTGGATGATTGATTACTCTGGAAATGGACGACGAAAGTTGAAGTTGAATGATATAGTATCTGATGAAATAGGTTGTGAAAGTGGAGTCCCACAGGGAAGTGTTCTGGGTCCCCTACTATTCCTTCTCTATGTTGATGACATAGTTGGAATGGCGGGAGGGTGTGGTATACATCTCTTTGTGGATGACACCCTCATATATTATTAATGTGAAAACTCATCAAAATACTGAATGAAATCTTAGAGAATATTAATCGGTGGTGTTGCTCAAATTTCCTCAAAGTCAATAACAAAAAACAAATGATTATATGATTATAAGCAGTTTACAAGACTACAAAGAGTTCTGTGAAATTTCGGATAACACCAATGAAATTAAAATTGGCAACGATATCATTGAAAGAGTTGAGCAGTTCAAATATTTAGGTGTTATTGTTGACCCGAATCTGAAGTTTAAGGAACATGCAAATAACGTTATTAGGATTATATCATTCAAAATAAATTATCTATATAGATGTGTTAGATTTCTTACCCAATGGTCGTTAATGGTATTATACAATACTCTCATCTTACCACATTTCAATTACTGCGCAACAATTTTATTCTTATTGAACCTGAATGAAATCAACCGATTCCGAAAATGTCCCAAACAGACCCCAATAAAAAATATGTTGAGTACATTGGACAGGTTACCGCTTAGAGTATATTGGCAATATCAAACTTTAATATTTATTTTCAAAATGAAATCCAGCAATGCTGCTTCATACCTCCACGAAATTGTTAGGTACGAGTATGAAGTGCATAATTATGATACAAGATCTAGAAATGATTTTTCAATTCAGATGGTATCAAAAAAAGGAACTGAAACAACTGTATTTGTTATAGGGATTGAAAATATATAATCAGCTTCCCTAGTCATACAAAAATGTTCTAAACTTGTGTCCTTCAAAAGTAACCTGGAAAAATATCTGTGTGACAGTCTCTAATGAAGGAAATATTTGTGAGTTTCGTACCTGCTATACAGGGTACATTTTTCAGTTAAAAAATCAATTTCTCTATCATATCTACGTAAACGAGCTACCCCTGTTGCAAGTCGCTATAAGCAACCGTTTTCTAGATACTTTGACTTGAAATTTATTACCATTATTTTGCATTTTTCACAAGAATTCTTAGGAATAAAATTTGACATTTAGTAAGTGATTTTGTTTTTTTGTAGGGGGCGCCACCTGTTCTATTCATTTTTACTTGTTTGAAATAGTTATTTTTGTATCGAGGATGCAAAATTTGTATTTGTTTTGATAAAATTTGCAAGAAATCTCAACATTTTATTTCAAGAAATTTTGAATATGTAGAATAGAATAGAATAAAGGGAAACTAAATTGTATTCAAACTAATTTTTCAAAATGTTCACCTTCAGCGAAGATACAGGCATTCAGTCTTCTAGTCATTGAATCTCGTACCCGCTCAAAAATTATTGGTGTGTTTCTTATTGTTTCACAGGCATCTACTATTCGGTTTCCTAGATCTTCCCCGTTCGCTACTGGAGTTTTATAAACTAGTGACTTCAAATGTCCCCAAAAATAAAAATCTAGCGGGTTCAGATCTGGGGACCTTGGTGCCCACGCCTGGTTAGGTTCTTCTACACCCCTACCGATCCATCGATTTGGATAGACAGTGTTAAGGAATTCCCTGGCTACAACGCTAGAATGGGCCGGAGCCCTATCATGCATAAACCACATGCGGATACGAATTTCTAATGGTACATTCTGAAGTAGTCGCTGCAATTCATTTTCTGAAAAGCCTCTGTAAGTTGCGTCATTCAGTCGGAACGGAATAAAGAAAAGACCTATCAAGTAAACATCAATTATTGCCGCCCATACATCTACAGAAAATTGGTACTGATAATGTCTTCCACTAACTGCGTGCGGATTTTCCAGAGCCCAAATAGACTACTCGACAAGTTGGAAATGGTCTGAAATAGAGATACTGCTCTTAAAATTATGTGTGTTAGCTCATTGTATATAACGCCTAGAAAAATGTTCCAAAAGCGTGTATTGGCACATAAAAAATTGCAAAAGTTATAAATAATTGAAAATGAAAAAAAATGGCATTTCGTTTTTTGCCAATATTTCATAAACTATTGATATTTAAGAAATTTCAAAAAAAGATTCTGAAAGAAGAGGAACTTTCCAATGAAAAACTTCGGACTCCCGGAACTCTATCTTCAATAATTATAATTTTAATTTAACGCTGAAAATGGAACTCCGAGCGACATTTTTAGGTTGCGCGCGCGGCGTCAAAAGCGAGTACGACACATTAATTAATTTATTTAAGGTATTAATTTTTTTTTTTATTGGAAATATTATGGTGTATTCGAAACACTATAAATAATTTATTCCCGTTGGAAATTTTACTAAAAGTTTATTTCTCAACAAGTTAAACGATTGTTAACTAACAAAATTTTCTCGAACTTCTGTCTTAATTGTAGATGAAAAAAATGTTTAAATAATTGTCGTAAAAATTGTTCGCTTCGTAGAGCCTTTCATATATACATACTTCACAAGATCACGCCATAAAAGTTAAAAAATATCTCTACTTTGTTTATAATAATTTTTGTACTTGAACAAAAACAAAAAAATCCAAGTAATGTTGTTGAAAAAAATGTTTTTTTTCTTAATCATCATATTATCGTTTTTTTCATCAATACAAGATATGAATTGATTTGGGAAAAAAAAATTCCCGCCATTTGTTGATCAATTTTTTATAAACAAATTTATTATTTCAATATTTTTGAAAAATTTATTTCCACAACTTCATCATATTACAAATATTATGATTTTTGAAAAACAAATTTTTCCTTAATAACAATTTTTAATTGTTTATAATCGTTTTTTATATTTCTATTGTTTAAATAATAGTTAAGAATTATTTTTTCTAAAAATCATAATGACAGTCCTCTATGGAGTAACAAAAATATTTTTTTTATCAACAATGCCATTGTTTAATAACTTACCAATTTGTTAAAAACCAATTTTTAACTTGTTAGATTTTTTTTCTGAAACTAAAATTAACAAAAACAACCATATACAACAAAGTATAGAAAAAAAAACAATTAAAAATTGTTATTAAGAAAAAATTTGTTTTTCAAAAATCATAATATTTGTAATATAATGAAGTTGTGAAAAAAATATTCATATATAAGAAAGGCTCTACGAAGCGAAAAATTTTTACGACAATTATTTAAACATTTTTTTTCATTTAGAATTAAGACAGAAGTTCGAGAAAATTTTGTTAGTTAACAATCGTTTAACTTGTTGAAAAATCACCGTTAAGTAAAATTTCCAACGGGAATAAATTATTCATAGTGTTCCGAATACACCATGATTTTTTCAAATTCAAAAAAAATATTTAATACCTTAAATAAATTAATTAATGTGTCGTACTCGCTTTTGACGCCGCGCGCGCAACCTAAAAATGTTGCTCGGAGACCCATTTTCAGCGTTAAATTAAAATCATAAATAATTATTGGAAATTTCCTCCTCTTTCAGAATCTTTTTTTGAAATTTCTTAGATATCAATAGTTCATGAAATATTGGCAAAAAACGAAATGCCATTTTTTTTCATCTTTCAATTATTTATAACTTTTGCAATTTTTTATGTGCTAATACACGCTTTCGGCACATTTTTCTAGGCGTTATTCTGGATCCAATGAGCTATCACACATAATTTTAAGAGCAGTATCTCTATTTTAGACCATTTTCAACTTGTCGAGTAGACTAAAACATGGTTGTTATGAAAGTTTGTTATAGAATTTCGTGAGAAGTTTGCCTCGTCCGTGATGAGTATATAACTTGAAATCTTTCCAGCCAATTCTCTCAAAAACTACTGACACATAGTAATGCGTTGGGGAAAGTCTCGTGGCAAAAGAACTTGTACCTTTTGAATATGGTATGGATAAAATTGTTGATCGTGGATAATTCTACAAACTGTGGACTGAGTAGAATTGAGAGCTTCAGCAATTATTCTTGTACTTGTTTCTGGATTCTCCTCGAGAGCGTTCAAAACAGCTTCTTCCAATTCTGGAGTTCGGACTGCTCGTGGTCTTCCAATAATATCAGCTGCCCTCTTAAAGCTACCTGTTTCTGCCAAACGACGGTGGAGACTGGTAAATGTTGGAGCTGAAGGCAGTACTCGATTATTAAATCGCTCCTGGCAAATACGTCTTGCTCCGCGCGCCTTCCCATCCGCAAGACCATACACAAAATGCATATCAGCAAATGAGCATTACTGTTTAAATAATCCATTTTTTCAAAATTAGTGTTTTTAATCTTACAGAAACTTCAACAAAACAACAAAACGTTTAACTGTCACATAATATGTAATTACCAAAACTACTTACTTAAACGTCAAATTCATTACCTAAAACCCTTATTACACTATGCCTTTTTCGTGCCTATTTTTGTGCTTATTTTCATGGCTATTTGTTGGCTAAATTTCCCCAAATAACTGGCACTATTACACCGTGCCTTTTTGATGATTGTTTCAGGCGCTAATTTTAGAGCTGCAAACCTAAGGAAAATTGACATTTACCTTAAATGATTGGGTAATTTAGTAAACCTGGACTATTTGTTTCAACTTTTTCCTTACCTGGTATAAGATTTTTCTTCTTTTCTGTCATACTGAACAAAAGGAAAACTATGTGATTAATTTCATTTGTTTGTTGGTTATGTCAAGTCCAATAGATAATTATTGTTTTGGCAAACCTGACATTTCCACAAACGTCCTTGAAATCCCCTCGATTCAGGCGGAAAAAATAGAACCAGTCCCATTTATTTTCACGCCTGAAACAATCAACAAAATAGCCACGCGCGCATGCGTATTTGTTTAAAATTTCAGCCACCGGCAGTCAGGCAGACAAATAGGCACGAAAGAGGCATAGTGTAATAAGGGTTTGAGGATTCTTGTGAAAAATGCAAAATAACGGTAATAACTTCAACACGCATCGATTATCAGATAATCGACTCGAAATTTTCAAGTCCAAATAACCAGGAAAAGGTTGCTTATAGCGACTTGTAACAAGGGTAGCTTTTTTACGTAGATATGATAGAGAAATTGATATTTCTACTGAAAAATGTGCTAGAAGTACGCTCAAAAAAGTTATGGATCTTCAAAAAAGGAGAAGATGTGTAAGTAGCGCACCCCACGAGTAAGAGCAATAATAACATCAGGTTCGAATTCGACACCTCAAAAAACCACTCAATACCAATTCAAGTTCAATCAAGGTCAGTATTTCGAAAGTCATTTAAAAGAAAACAAAATGAAAATAAAATTTCAACACCCTGTATCTTGGAAACGAAGCGTTTCCGGACATATATTTATGTGGACAATTCATATTAGAATATTGTGAGTAATCACCCCCTGTACTTTTGAATCACCCTGTATAAGTAAAAAAATTATATAGTTTTTTATAATCTACCTCATTACATGTTGTATATGTTATGTGTGTATATATGTATATTAAAATAAAAGATCTATATACACGAGTCTGATGTATAATTTGATTCTGGTCGTGTACATATCAACTTATGAAAAGTTCGAACTTTATACAAAAATAGAAATCCTGGTTTTGTTTTCAAGGAAAATGTTCCATTTTTTTCTGACATTTCAGAATAAATAAATACATTCTGAAATCTACCTTTCCGACCTGCCGCGACATCGGTATGCCAAGTTATATTTATGAATGTTAAATAGTTTTTGTCTTATCCTGGCTTTGCAGGAGAGTAGTGAAAATCGAAGATTGAAAGTCTAGCATTATTCCGAGATTCTGATCTGATATTCAAATCCTTCATAGAATTTACATAATTCCAATCGATTTTTATAGCGTCTGAACCAAATTCATTCAAGTTGAACTGTTTGTCATTTCTGCAGCGGATGAACTCTGCTTTTGATTGAGAATCTTAAAATTTCATTGCAGAGAAAACCAGCAATTCACTTGAGAACCTAACACTCATACAGGGTGATACATGACTAGAGATCTAAAGGACGCAGGTTCGAATCCTGCTCGATTTTTTTTTCTATAATTTGAAAAAGTCGTCTGGAATGACACAATTTTTTCCTTATCCCATATATTATTTATCACTTCATATTGGGTTTTTCTAAAAGTGACAAAATTCGGCACAAAATCTGCACAACACTGACTGACAATCTACTACTAAGATGTAGGGCATATTTAACAAATTTTAGACATGATTTGATATAAATGTTTTTCACTTATTAACAAGTGAGACCTATGATTGAAAGAAAACACAATTTTTTTTTTATTGAACTTTTCTTGGCTGACCAATAATCTGCAAAAAAAAAACAATCGATACTGGGTTCCACGTCACCTTGAACTATACCTACAAAACTCGATTAGGTGGGACAATATACAGGGTGTTTCAAAATTCAGTATCAAGATTTCAGGGGCGTAAGTCTAAATAAGACTTTTTTTCCATAAACATGTGTGAGCAAACGCTTCGTTACCGATCTACAGCGCGTTAAAGTATCAAGATTTTTTTATATTTTTCTCCATAGCTCTTTCAATTTTCGCGATATTGAGATCAAATTTGAAAAATAGGTTACGTTTTGGGGTTCACATCATCCAGTATTCCGAGTGATTGTGAGAATCTAGAGGGAAATTTTTTTTCCGAGGTCAAGAACTTTTCGCCCAATAAACTTATTTGTAGTGCACCGCTCGTAGATTCTAAAATATGCAATGAGTTCTTTGTTTTGTTTTTGAATTTTTTTGTCTCTTGTAATTTTACGCATCTGCGACCGTTATCGAGAAAAAAGTCAAATCATTTTTTGTAATTCGCTAGAGTTAATTAAATTTTTCAACGAAACAATAAAAAAGAGAATAAGTGGGCTTTGACTGCTGTTTTCATTGTGACGTTTAGGTTTGTTTTGAAACATGTGACATTATTCGAAAGTTGTTGGATGTCTCATCGTGTATTTGTTCAACATTAAAAGGAAAATGAACCATATTCATTCGAATATCTGGCTGACAACCATTTTGTTTATGGTCTGGTTAATGATAACGGACTTGAAGCTCAGAGGTTGTACGCGCTAAGTTTTCCTAATCGCCGGCTTCCCAACAATAGAACTTTTATAAATTCCCATCAGCACCTTCGGGAATACAACAGATTTCAGACTCCAAGGCACGATGCTGGCAGACGGCGACAAGCACGCAACCCAGTAAGAGATGAAGAGATTTCAAATGTTTCCCATTCAACTGTCTGGAAGGTTTTACATACAACATGCTGAAACCATATCATATCCAGCGCGTCCAAGGTTTGCTTCCGCATTCGATCATTTCTCGAGTAATAGAATTGAAAATATGTTTCTACCTATTTTTGAAGCACTCTTACTACTGATTTGAAATATTTTCTGTTTATGTACTAAAATAATTTTTGTTTCATTAATTCCATGCTAGGAAGAATAGATTTCACTGGATTGGTACACAATATGGCACATTTTTTCAAGAAAGGAGAGTCATTTGTCATAATAATTGATTACAAACTATTCTCATTAATATAAAATTGTTTGATAAAGTTAATCATCCTTAAAATCACTATTCTTGTTTCTATTACAAAATGTGTATTCGATTTTGGAAAATCAGAGCTAATTGAGCACATGCTAATTCATCAATATGATCACCTAGCGAAAATTATTTAAAGAATGCTCCTTTTTAGTGAAATGCCATCTAATTTGGGATGCTATATTGAATGCATGATTTTCACTATATATATATATATATACATATATATATATATATATATATTCTTCAATTTCTCGGAATAAAGGTCATCATCAGGTTAAAACACTAAAATTAAAAATATGGAGTTTGAGACATATTTAACTTAACACAATATTGAAATGTATGCACTAAAATAATTCTTTAAAAACATATGGTTCGAAATACAACACGTTATTTAACTCAATATAAAAATATCTGTAACATTTATGAGTATTCACTTACAAATTATTTTATTTGAATTTCTGCGTTCGCATTATACGAACAGTTCGCATTGTAGGAACGTTATTGTAGGAATGTGACTGCGACGAAGTTATCGGGAATGGTTTGTTTATCTTTCATGCATTTCTACCCCCTTCATAAGTACATGGGATTGTTTATATTGAGTTATAGTATATGGGCCGGACTGTATTTTTTTGGCAGCATGTAAAGATCAGTTTTCATTATTATTACTATGAACAAAGTTAAAAACGGTTGTTATAAATCTGGCTTAAGTTATTGTTAATGCTATTGGGGTCTTTTTCAATATGTATCATTTCAAAAAATGTTCTTACTCTTGGATTCTTTTCTTTGGTGGAAATTTCAACGTTGTTAGTGTCAAACTTATGTTGATTTTTTTTTTTTTTTTGAGTATTTGTGGGCTTGTACTTGTTTCTGCAAATATTGTTTTGTTTGACCTATATAGGTACTTTGACAGTCTTTACACGGTATTCTATATACTATATGAGTTTGTTTGTTTTTTGGTATTTCTGGTTTTAATTTTGAATAAATGGTTTTGTTCGTATTTTTCAGTCGATGTGCAATAGTTATGTTGTGTTGTATGGTAAAGGTATGTATGTAGTTGTTTTCTTTACTTCATTATAATTTTTATTGTAGATCGCATGTATTCGTTTTTTTATTGTTTTTTCTGCAAAGTGGCTGTGGTAATTATTTTCTTTCAATATATTCTTGATTATTTCGATATAATTTTTTCTGAATTTTGGGTGAGCAAGCTTTATAGCTGTCAGTTAAATTTTGAATAACATTTTTTTTGTAACTAAGGGGTGCGTTTGACAAATAGTGTAACGATTTGATGCATTTGGTTTAATAAACCAGTTTGTGAAAAATTTTCCAGTATTGTCGTGTATTATTGTTGTGTCGAGAAAGTTTATTTGTTTTTCTATTTTTTGCTATTGTAAATTCCAATCTAGGATGATATTCATTAAATTTTTCTAGAATTTCATCAACTTTGTCAGTAGGAATACAGGTTAAACAATAGTCTACATATCGTTTGAAGAATATTGGTTTGAAAGTTAGTGATTTGATGATCTTTTGTTCAACATACTCCATAACCAGATTTGCTACTGTTGCAGCAATTGGAGATCCCATTGCAATTCCGAATATTTGTGAGAAGTATTTATTTTCATATTGAAAGTATGTTGAGGTTAAACAGTTCAATTCCTTTCAAAAACTCTTCTAAGGTTAGTGTTGTGTGATTTTGTATTTCATGCCATTTTTCTCTTATGATATCTACCGCTAATTTTGTATCTATATTTGTATATAAAGAAACTATATCCAGAGAGATTATTATATGATTTTGTGGAACTGTTATTGTTGCAGCTGAAGAGTAATGAAGCGAGTTAGAGGTAAGGCGATTAGAATTAGAGTTGAAACAGGCAGAAATATGCAACTCACATTCAGAAAATGAACAAGTAGAAAGCATAGAAATCTTAGAAAATGTATATGCAATACAAGGTGCTACCTCGAGTAAAAATATCAATCAGGTTCAAGAGTGGGTGAATAACATACCAATAGAAAAATCCATGGCGGGTGTTGTGTCTGATAAATCTGTTTTTTCTAAGAGTTTCAAGGAAAAAGAATCGGTGCAAAGTGTCCGATCTATAGAAAATAATAGATTTGAGACATTTTTGGCAAGACAGTCAGTAAGTAAAGAACTTCCTATATTCTCAGGCGATCCTACAGAATGGTTACGTTTCATCACTCAATTCAGGGAAACAATAAACATATGTAACTTCAGTAATCGGGAAAATATATCAAGATTACAAAAATATCTTCGCGGAAAAGCTATAGAGAGTGTTGAAGCCTTGCTCACGTTCACGTTGGAGGTGAATAAAATAATTTCAGTTTTGGAAAGACGTTTTGGGAGACCGGAAATGACTGTAAATGATTTGATCAACACAGTACGGAAAATTCCAAATCTTAGGGAAGATAAACTACAGTCAATCATAGACTTTTCGAATTCCATTCAAAATTTGTCTGTCACAGTGACAAGTTTGGGAAGTCAACAATATTTGATGAATCCGCAATTGTTATCCGATATGGTAGCAAAATTAACTCCGAATCTCAAAATGGAATGGGCAAAAATAGCAAATAAAATATATTCGACAAGGCACAAACTTCCGTGGAGCGGACAAGGAACTCAGGCAAGCCCTCAAGGAAATGCGGAAGGAGTCCATTATTGCAGAAATGACCTACAGGGGAATCGAATGGCATTTCATTCCCCCAGGAACACCACATATGGAAGGTAGTTGGGAGCGACTTGTGCGATCAGTAAAAACAACTCTGAAGATTGTTTTGAAGGAACAAGCTCCGCGCGAAGAAGTTTTATGGACACTGATGGTTGAAGCTGAGCACATTGTGAACTCACGACCTCTGGTGCATGTATCAATCGATCCAGAAGATGAGGAAGCTTTGACACCAAACCATTTTCTAATTGGTACCTCTAGTTCTGTCTGCCTGTTCAGATCGTTTTCAGAAAATGATCTTGTTTCGCGAAAACAATGGAAAATCGCCCAGTATCTAGCTGACTGCTTTTGGCGAAGATGGCTCAGGGAGTACTTGCCTACGCTGACCAGAAGAACCAAATGGTTCCAGAAAGATCCTCGGAAAGTGGAAGTCGGTGACGTAGTCGTTCTTGTCGACAGTGAACTTCCAAGAAATCATTGGCCCAAGGGGAGAGTTGTTGCAGTATTTCCCGGTTCCGATGGTCAAATCAGAATGGTAGATGTCAAGACAAAATCAGGGATATTTCGACGTTCTGTAGTGAAGATATGTGTCCTAGACGTTGCAGAAGAGAAGAAAGAAGAAAAAAAGAAAGAAGAAATAAGAAAGTAATGAAGCGAGTTCCATTATCGAGGGGAGTGTTGCAGCTGAAGAGTAATGAAGCGAGTTCCATTACTGGGGGGAGTGTTGCTGCTGAAGATTGTTAATTGTTTGTTTGAGTTGAGTTCACTTTGTATATTTTGATCACTTGGTATGAGACTAACATGAAACTTGTCGAGTTTGACAAGTATTGTCAATAATAATAAAAATATAAGAAAAACTGAAAGTTGTCAGTTATTAAAAAATCACAATTCATATAGAAAAACTGGTTTTCTATTGAAGAATATAAATACTGTAAGCATTGGGGCTTACAGTTATATTGCGGATAAATTCCACAAATTCCCAGGAGTTTTTCACATAGTAATCATTTTTTCCAATAACATTTGAAAAAATTTCTGAGAGGCGCTTGCAGTTCCCTCGATGGATACTGCGCAACTGTACTAGGGATCCTGCATTTTTATCTCGTATCCGTTTTACCCACGAAACTCACTTTACACGCGACGGAGTAGTGAATTGCCACAACGTTCATATTTGGGCACTAGAAAATCCACACATGATCAGACAATCTCGACACCAGGAACAGTTCAGCGTAAACATATGGACAGGAATAGTAGGAGATTCTTCAATTGGTCCTTTTATTTTACCGGGAATTTTAAATGGTGCCACATATTTAAACTTCCTACAGAACGAATTGCCTGCAATAGTGGAGGACGTGCCTTTACAAGTTCGTCAACAAATGCGGTTTATGCACGATGGACCTCCCTCATTTTCGAATCGTCCGCGATTATTTAGATACAGTGTTTCCCAATCGGTGGATTGGCAGAGCATGTCTAATTGCTTGGCCCCCATGGTCCCCAGATTGCAACATAATAATAATAATAATAATAAAAATTTATCAACCACTTTGGTACATCAGGGTACATATGGTAGGTCAGATAAAAGGTATACAAATATATAAAACAACATAAAGAACATTAAAAATCACAGCTTCACATATAGAATTATAAAGGAAGTACATGAAATTAAAAAAACAAATACTCTTGCAAAGTATAGTAGCACTTGTCAATCAATAAATATTTAACTCTATTACAAAAAATGTTGTCACTTTGAGAGTTTATTGTCTCATTCGGCAATTTGTTGTAGAGAGACAAAGCATTGTAAGCCGGGGAGCTTTTGTATTTAGGAGTTTTATGTTTTGACATCCGCAGCTGTCCTCCGAATCTTGTACTATATGTATGTTGAAGCAATCGTTTCGAAGGACTCCGGGTTATTTCGTGCAAATTTAACATATTTAAAAATATAAATACATGGAACAGTTAACAGTTTTTCTCTAATAAAAACCGGTTTGCAACTATCTCGATAATTCATGTCGAAAATGAGTCTCAAAATACGCTTTTGGCCCACAAAAACTCTATTTAGGTCTGTACCGCGCCCCCGTGCCATTATGTTGAGTGATATATGTGAAAATGCCATGGCAAAATGAATGCTTAATGAACTTTCTTTTGTTATACAGGATTTCATTTGTTTGATTGCAAAGAATGCTGAATTGAGTTTATTGCAAACACTATTGATGTGCTGATCAAAATTCAGACGTTCGTCTAAAAGAGTTCCCAAAAACTTTACTTCTTGTGACATAACTATTTCCTCACTGAAGACTATTTCTTCTGGTATATTATCTTTCCTGATAAAAAATTTCATAGATACTGACTTCTTAGGGTTCAGAATGAGTCTGTTTCGGTCACACCAAGATCAATGATTTTGGTAACCTTAACAAGTAAATTGTCGATATTAGAACTTGTAACTGTGATCGTAGTGTCATCAGCAAACATAGTTAAGTGGCAGTTTTTCATGTGTTCGGGTAAGTCATTAACAAATAGCACAAATAATAATGGACCCAAAATCGAACCTTGTGGTATACCCATTTCAACATTTTGTTCACTCGACGTTATTGTATTATATTTGACAATCATACAACGGTTTTCCATATATGATTTCAACCAAGTTAAAATGTTTTCTGGGAAACCAAGTGCAGCTGTCCTATGGGTTACGAAATCCGAAAATACCGTGTCAAGAGCCTTCGATAGATCGAAAAAAAAAACTGATAACAAGGTTATTAGCGTCAATTTCTGCATAAATGAAATTGAGAAAATGGTAAGTTGCTGTTTCGATAGAATGGCTTTTTCTGAATCCATGTTGATTATTACATAAGAGGTTTGCTTCCAAATAATCAACTATCCTGTTAGCTACTACTTTCTCAAATAGCTTGGACAAGGAACAAATCAGCGAAATTTGTCTATAATTATCACTCTCATTTTCATCGCCTTTTTTATAGAGAGGTATCACTTAAGCCTTCTTGAATTCGATGGGAAAATATCCTTGCATGTAGGACTGATTCATCAGATAAGTAAGAGGATCAATTATGGGGTCAATTACATCGCTGGACTTCTAGTTTATGGTACAGAATCAGTGCCGAAGTTCTTACTGAACGAATTATATTCACCTTCCACACCGTAAGAAATACTCCTGGAATTTTAGAACGCGTATGGCAGTCTATGAGACGAAGAGTGAAAGATTGTATCGCAGAAGGAGGAGTGCATTTCCAGCATCTTTTATAAAAAGTCAAGGTTTGTTAGGTTTCTTATTTTTTGGGTAATGTAAACGGAAACTTGTGATTAAGTTCACAAACCTAATAAGTAGCGTTTTTTGTTCTATTGTGATAATAGGTTCCCCCCTTTCGTTAACCGACGAAACAAAAAAGGAGGAGGTTCTCTATTCGACGCTTATATTTTGTTATTATTTTTTTTATGTATGATCACGCACAACTTTTCACAGAGCAGTTCGATTCCGATTATTCTTTTTTCATTGGATAGGGTGTACTTCGAAGTTGATCCTATTTCAATTTGAACAACAAAATTTATCCCTAAGGGTAGCAAAATGAGGGATATTGATCGTTCACCCTCTGCATTTTGGTCCGTTAACCGATTCTATCAGGCATAACTTTGTAGTGAGTATTCCGATTTCGATTATTCTTTTTTTATTAGAAAGGGTATACCTCATAGTTGATCATATCCTAATTTGGAATGAAATGATTCACTCCTATGGGTATAAAAATAGGGGATGATTTTTTTCTCACTTGTGAACTTTGGCACACATATGTAGTTGACATTGACAGACCCTCCTACTTCCGTCAAAATGATTACATTCTATGAGAGGATGGAATTATATACAGAGTGATAAAATCAACTAACCAGAACTTTCAAAATTAATTTGTATTATATAACAATAAATAGTTGAAGTAGAAAATCATATTATTCAATAGTTAATAGTTGAAGTAAGCTAGGTGAGTAAGTATTTTGGAAGTAATCAAAAATTTAGTAGGTAGTAATTAGTGGATTTCAGCAACAAAAAATTGAAAAATTAAAACTTTTTAACAAAAAATTAAACCGACGAAAAAATCAACTGATAAGCAAAAAATAAAATAAACCTTCTTAGTCTAAATGATAACCTGAGCTCCTAAACTAATGTGAGTAACTGATTTTGAGTCGGCGCCAAACAAACTAGCAATTGAATTATGTAAAGCGTGAAATGCACGGCTGCGTTTTGATGACTTCTTTCATAGATAATGATCTTCGATAATTGTTTGTTTGGCGCCGACTCAAAATCAGTTACTCACATCAGTTTAGGAGCTCAGTTATCATTTAGACTAAGAAGGTTTATTTTATTTCTTGCTTTCAGTTGATTTTTTCGTCGGTTTAATTTTCTGTTATTAATAATTTTAATTGAATGTAGCCAATTACAAAAAATGATTTTACTTTTTTTCTCGATAATGGTCGCAGATGCGTAAAAATAACAAGAGACAAAAAACATCAGAAACAAAACAAAAAATTCATTGCATATGTTAGAATCCACCAGCAGCGCACTGCAAAAAAGTTTTTTTTTTTTTTATTACACTCTTTAACAGATACAAGATCCAATTACAGAATAGGAATATACAGTATGAACTATTAGCTATAAATGTTAATATAAATCATTGGACAAAAACAGAACAGTCCAGTTTTTTTATGGAGGCCACACTGCAACAAAAAATGTCAATGGTTTCATTCATCTTATTATATGTATTGCACATCTTATAAACAGGTGCATTCAATTTAACATTGGTGTGACAAAGTGGAAGGTAGAAAGTAATGTTTCTCCGAGATGTGAGTCTAGGAATATGGAACTTCAATATATCCAAAATGCAGCTGCAGTCCAAATTGTTGTGAATAAGGTTGAAAAGGAATATAACATGTGACCTATTTCGACGAGATTCAAGTGAATCGATTGAAAATCTGGAAATTAGTTGTTCATGTGGATAACCTACGTCTGGGTAGTTGCCATCAAGTTTGAAACATAGATACATCAAAAATTTTCGTTGGATATTTTCTAAATTAGATATATATACCTGATAATATGGTGCCCAAACAATTGATGCATACTCTGAATTTGATCTAACAAATGTAAAATATAATTGAAGAAGAGTTTTCTCATTCCTTCCAAAATCTTTTGAAACTCTGATTATGAATCCTAATGATCTATAAGTTTTTTTGGTGACTAGTTCGATATGTTTTGCGAAAGAGAGTTTTTTGTCGAATGTTTATGTTTATGGGGCGAAAAAGGGCTTGACTCCTGAAAAAATATCTCCTAGTAGATTCTCACAATCACTCGGCATACTGGAGGATTCGAACATCGGAACGTTACCCAAATTTGATCTTAATATTTCAAAAACTGAAAGAGCTATTGGAAAAAAATAAGAAATCTTGAAACTTCAACGCTCTGTAGATCGGTAACGAAGCATTTGCGGACACATGTTTATGGAAAAAAAATTATTTTACCCTGAAAAATACGTCCCTAAAATCTTGACACTGAATTTTGAAACGCCCTGTATGTTACTCTTCTAGTGGAATGGGATGTCACAGTAGACCGAACAATTTCATATGAGAAAGACATATTGTCGCACACAACACTTGTAACTGGAGATTTCATCTTCCCACTAATTATAGCTCCACTTGAGAGGGACAGCCCTTGTTCGTCCATTTAATGCACATGAAAATAGGCGAGGAATAGACCGATCGAAGACTGCCATACCTGCTGAAACTACCCCTTCAGGATATTTATCTGTGTGATATAGTGTTCAATGGTCAGTGAGTCAGTCAGTTTTGGCTGTGTTGATTTTGATTTCTTACACCTCTGTATACTTCATTGAGAAAAAAAAACGTTTTGAGAAAAAATTGAACCGAATATATATATATATATATATATATATATATATATATATATATATATATATATATAATATATATAATCCGTTAGGGATCCAAGAGAAATCACCATCCGTCTACAGCCTGTTTCATGGTTTCCCAATCATCAGGACGGCTTGTGGTCTCAAATTCATATCAGATATCTCGTGTGGTTATTACCTATCGGTACGTACAAAACTGTAAAAAGGATCCAATTATAGATAGCGACACCTATAATCTGTGTGGTGAAGCTTAGACCTGTTATCGTGGAATTTTGAAGACACGAGATTTCGTGAAACTTCATGGTCACCGACAGATGTCAGCATAGGCCAACCACGATACCAATAGTCGTACTCCTCGTGCTTAACGCAATCAAATAACGGAATATGAGAAATCTGTTAGGAATCAGAGAAATCAATCCGTCTAGCCTGTTTCATGGTTTCCCAATCATCAGGACGGCTTGTGGTCTCAAATTCATATCAGATATCTCGTGTGGTTATTACCTATCGGTACGTACAAAACTGTAAAAAGGATCCAATTATAGATAGCGACACCTATAATCTGTGTGGTGAAGCTTAGACCTGTTATCGTCGGTGACCTATTGAAGTTTCACGAAATCTCGTGTCTTCAAAATTCCACGATAACAGGTCTAAGCTTCACCACACAGATTATAGGTGTCGCTATCTATAATTTGATCCTTTTTATATATATATATATATATATATATATATCTTCATTACATTTTTGTCGACGAAAATCTATTTAACGCTTCCACGATCATCAGGAAAACAGGAAGAATGGGAAATGCATTTTCAAGCAACCATTTACGAATAATTTCTGGTGAGTACTCTCTTTTGGAATATTTCCCCCCTGTCAAAAATCTCATGTAAATGGAGTGCAATTATCGCAAAATTACAGCGAAAATTTTATACCAGTCATATTCAACGAATCAGATGCTTTATTTCGACATTGTTAGTATGGTAACCAGCAAATTTTCTGAAAATTTTTCATCCACATTAGCGTGTAGACGTAAAATTAATAAGTGGAAATTTCCCGGTACATGACAGCTGTCATATAATTAGACAAAAATAATATTGACAATATTTTTTATTCACTTACTTTATAAGTTGGAAATATTACAACAATTTATAAAGGTGTACATTTTATAATATCATTAATTAATTTTAAATTCTTCACAAATTCCACTTCTTCCTCCTGTTTCCTAAGTGGTGAATAAAACACAGAACCGGTGTTTTTTTAACAATATGCCTGTGTTTCATAAAATGAAAATAATACTGAGACACCAGTTTATTTCTTTGAGTATTAGATTTGTGTCCAAAAGAAGGCACAATATCACGCAAAATGTTGCCAATCTCTTCAAATAAGTTTCCTTGCTCAGGATTTAATCCAGATTCTTCCACTAGGTATGTTAGATATTTTACATTTTTATGGTACATTTTAATGTGCTGTGATTCTTTGCAAGAGAACACAATTCATAAGATTGAAAGTTCATTTTATTATCACTTTTTTACTAACTTATGATTGTATACAATGTTAAGAGGAACTTATAATGCCACAAATAAAATATTGATTGACAGGAGTAGTGAATGTCAAATCCATGGCTAACTTTACAAAACATTTTTTGAGCGGCAACATACGCCAACAACATTCTATTTAAAATAAAGAATGAAATATCGCGATTTCTTGAATTATTTGAAAAACAAATTATTACCGCTAATATTGATTTTTCTTAGAAATAAACCTAAAAGAATATGAAAAATATTTAATTAATATGTATAGGTATAGTTATATATTTTTTGCTGTATATCACCTTTGTTTGTAGTCAATATTGACATTTTCCTGAAACCCAGTAAGAAAATTATATGAAATCAATTATTGTCATATAATAATGTATCTGATATTATAAATTTTATTTTACTAGGGCACGGGAAAAATGAAAAAAAATATCCCGCAATACGAACATCCACTTTCATTTTCAATCAATATCGACATTTCCCTGAAACCCAGTAAGAAAATTATATGAAAACAATCAATTTTATATAAAAATGTATCTGATATTATATATTTTATTTTACTAGGGCACGGGAAAAATCAAAAAATATCTCCCGCAATACGAACGTATCCACTTTCATTATTAGTCAATATTATCATTTCCCTGAAACCTAGTAAGAAAATTGTATGAAATCAATTAATTTTACATAATAGTTTATCTGATATTATATATTTTATTTCACCAGGGAACGGGGAAAATCAGAAAAAATCTTCCCCAAAACTCCCACAGCCTTCTATTTATTTGTGCATAACGTCAAAATAAATATTTACTTAATGTTTTCTATTTAACTATAATTCCGGTATAAAATTTTCTTACCGAATCCCCCACGTGCTTGAATTAATTGCGGGAAATTTGTCTCGTACATGAATTTTCTTTAAAAATTCATGTACTCAAAAAATTTCCGACAATAATTTATGCTCTAGGGAGATTATAAGTGATAATTGCATTGTAGAAAGCGAAAGAGCCCTGCGATAATTGTACTGTAGACCGATAATTACAAAGTTCATATCCATGGCAATTCCATTGTACACTTTGATAATACAGCGACAATTTATAAGCAAAGTCAGTTTGACAAGTAATATCAAAAATATTATTTATTAAAAATGTTTCGTTTCGGTCTGGCTTCATTACAAGCTATTGAAGAAAATGTGTTGGAACACGAACCAAATAACACAAAACAGAACAGAAAATACGTGTGGCGTCAGTTTATGAGCTTCTGTGCTGAGAAAAACTATACTTTGGATAAAAAAAACACAAAATAATGTTCTGGCAAAAATATTAACGGACTGGGCATTCAATATGCGTAAGCAGAATAGCGATAAATAAAAAGAATTTACTGTCAAAACGATTTGGAACGTAACCGCTAAATTACTGATGGAAAAATATTTCGCTGAATACATCAATTTCAACCATTTTACTAATATTGAGTTAAAAGCAGCCAGAAATGCGAAAAATGTCAAAAGAAAACAACTACAAATAGATCTAGAGAAGAGTGCAGTTTTTCTGAAGTACGAATAATTCCAAAATATGGTTCGTGGTTGTGACGAAAACACCCCAGATGGTTCACAGGGGAAAGTATTTTTTGTTTTTACTTTTGAATTAGCTTCGCGTGGTGGAAAAGGCCACAAGTGCTCAATTCCGTACTTTAAAGAAGGAGAAAATAACGTAGGTGAAAAAACAGGATGGACTAATTACGATCCTGTGTTTACTAAGACGACGCAAGGTGGGAAAAACCATGCGCTTCATTGATACATTGTGACCCATTTAACATGGAACCACCCCTGTAGAATACGCATTTTTCAGTCAATCTCAAAAATATTTTTTTCTAATATTAAGCATCAAAAACTGTATCTTGACAGAAATTTTGATAACTTTAGTTTCATTTCCAAGGCACTTTATGGTTTTTTTCTTTGTCAAAAACGGCAAAAAATTATTAGGCAATTTTTTTTCCAAATTTGACTACACAATTTGATTCGTAGTCGTTATAAATGAAAACCATTAGAATGTCGTAGAAAAATATTGGTTGACAACGAAGTTACAACAACTTTAATTTTGGAAACAAAGTATTTGATTATAATTTTTATTTAGATTGCAAACATATTTGAAATCTGGCAACACTGCCGATACAAAGTAGAGCACAAGTGAATTTGTACAGCGAAAATCCGAAGTCATTAGCTCATTCCGTTCAACAGTTATAACTACTGAAAGTATGGTAATGTGAGCGATTTGTGGTAAACCTTTAACCCAATGATTATTCTTTCCAAACCGCTCACATTACCATACTTTCAGGAGTTATAACTGTAGAACGGAATGAGCTATTGACTTCGGATTTTCGCTGTACAAATTCACTGGTGTTCTACTTTGTATCGGCAGTGTTGCCAGATTTCAAATATGTCTATAATCTAAATGAAAATTAATATCAAATACTTTGTTTCCAAAATTAAAGTTGTTGTAACTTCGTTGGTAACCAATATTTTTTTATAAAATTTCCATGGTTTCCATTTATAACAACTACGAATCCAGTGGTGCAGTCAAATTTCAAAACAAAAATTGATTAATAAATTTTTGCCGTTTTTAACGAAGAAAAAAAACCATAGAGTGCCTTGGAAATGGAACTAAAGTTATGAAAATTTGTGTCAAGATTGATTCTTGATTTTCAAAAAAATGCGTGGCAATGACATACCATAGGCACAGCATTCTCTAACAACCTCTTCAGCCGTTAATGCACCGATAGCTGCATTGTCTAACCAGAATACGTATAATAATTGTGTATTTCACTGTAGTTCCTGCATTTTTTGATTTAGTTTAACCTTGAATAAATAGTTTCATTATATTTTTACGTATACTTTCATAATAAATAAATGAAAAATATTAAAACGTATTTCTGCGTGTCCTCTTTTTTTCCAGTTACGGGATGGTTATTGATGACAAGCTAAGAATTTATAAATTAATAACGTCAGTTTGACAAGTTGACAGTTTATTCGGGAAATATTTCCCCGAATTACACTCATGCATCAAAATAACCGGATAATTTCGCATTCCAGCGTGTTGTCTTTGAAAAACTGCATTCGGTCATTTTCATATTTTGGAGAAAATGAAAATGAACTCATGCAGTTTTTTGACAACACGCTGTCATGCAAAATTATCGGTAATTTTGATGCACTTGTGCAATTACTTAGGAAAACATTCTTCTTTGCCTCATTCATCTGTACGAGTTCTCAATTGAGACTGGAATAGAAAATCATATAATTTTCTGGATTAAAATGCAAATTTCCACTTTTTTCGAGAAAGGGTCTTTTCACAATATCAACCAGATTGTAGTTCAATGTCCAGCGTGGCTTTGTATAATTTTTTAAAAAGTTATCGTGAATATGATGTTTCCAGTTTTTCTTTACCTGTGAACAACTCCCTTTTCATGACAGTAATCAACGGCCTCCACCAATTGCCTGAACCACTTTCTACTTCTAGTTTCATCGATTAAATGATCTTTCCTGATGATATCCAGAAGACTGCCGTTCTCGGCAAACTCCATCACGATATACACCCTATGCGTCGTCTCAATGGCCTGCAGAAACCTGATCAGATTTGGATGCTTCAAGCCTTTCACCACATCGATTTCTCTTGGCAGAAACTTCTTGAGGTAGTCGGAAGGTGCGGAAAATTTGCTGACTATTTTGATCGCTACGCTTCCTACAAAGGAGTGAAGGTTTGAGTTACTGCTGCAGGTCATGCGTTGTAGGAATATCGGTTGAAAGTTTCAGGAAACGATCCCAATTCCCGAATTACAACTTTTTCATCCACCCTATCATAATATTCAAACTGAATTTGTTTACTCACAATAATATCCCGAGGTATAATATCTACTTCAATCAAGTATTATTCATTAGATCATTGAACTTCAATTTTTCTAATACCTGCATTGCTTGTCTTTTTGAGGCAAATTTTAGCGATCACTCAGCTTTGACTTTGATTTTATCACCACCATCTTAGCAAATCAAACAGCTGTAACATTGAACCAAATAGGCAATACAGAAACCTGTCCAAAGATAATATTGTCAAAAATGTACCGAACACCCCGTAGAGTGAAACAATCAGCATGATTTTCAAGTGGGTCACAATGTTGGTTTTCTGCAAAACACGAATTGGTGCCAAACAAACACAAAAAGTGACGACTGATGGTTTGATCGGGGAATCGACGTTGAGTTTTTGTCATGCCCAAAGCTAGATTGGGAAATGGGGGCACTTAGAGACTTGAAAGGTTGAGAAGCCCTATTATCAATTCGAAGATTATGGTTTTTGGAATTAGTCCACAGTTATTTCTGTAAGTAAAATCTGTCTGCTCTATACATTTGAAATTCATAACCAGGTACTAGAAGGAATTCACTGTTTCATTTCTCATGTATAATTCCTTTAATTCTTGTAGTCCTTTTGATAAATATTTTTTTACAAAGTGTTTTCAATCATTAAAGGGTCAGAATCTACCTAGTTAGTCTGAACAAACGTCAATTCCCGACAATATGAATGAATTCGTCTCCCAAATGGGCGTCGTTAACTTCAGTGACATTTATTTTGCGAATGATTCTGACTCTGCTTTTGAATCTTCTGTAAACATATTTATATTTTTCCTAGATAAGTGCTGCCCACTGAAACAGTGCAGCGGTAATTCTTTACGAACACCACCCTTTGGATCACGTCCAATATCAGAAAAGCTAGCCAGGAATTGAAAAATGTATTCTGGTTATGGAAAAATGTTGAAAACGATGACCGCAGAGTAAATTATGAATATGTCAAAAATAACTATAATAAATTGATATCAGAGGCAAAATTTAATTTCAATCAAAAACTGATAAACGTGTCTAGTAATAAACAAAAAACTATACGAATTCAGTAATCATATACTGGAGGATGAGGAGCATAAAAATATAAATTTGAATATAGAAGGTGGAGTATATACAGCCCCAGCAGATATTGCGAATATTTTTGTGGACTACTTTGCTGAGATCATCGCAGAAAGCTCACAAAGTCACTTCGGTGATTCAATGTCAAAAAACTGTACCCTTTCTCCAATGATTGTAAATATGTTTTTCTTCAACCCAGCCACACCTGAGGAAGTCACTACAGTCATCAAAAGCATCAAAAATAAAAATAGTACAGGTGTAGATAACATCTCATCAAAACTCTTGAAATCGGTTTCTACTGACATAGCGGAACATCTGGCAAACCTGATGAATTTTCCAATAACTTCCGGGAAATTTCCCTCAATTTTGAAATCGGCAACTATCATTCCTGTCTATGAAAAAAATGACCCTGAAAACATAGTCAATTACAGATCAATTTCTATTCTGAGTTTGTTTTCCAAATTTGAAATACTCTCTGAATGCCAACATGGCTTCCGAAAGGGCAAATCAACCCAATCTAATATATATATATATATATATATATATATATATATATATATATATATATATCAATCTCGATAGCGGTAAACACGTTGCAGGACTCTTTTTTTTTTGTCCTGCGCTTTCGTTAAGTTGTATAACTTGGGAGTTTTCTTAGAATGGACACGTGATTATCTACATGATAGACAAATGCTCGTGAAAGTAGAGAATCATTTTTCTAGTAAACATTCTTTGAACATAGGTGTGCCGCAGGGTTCGGTATTGGGGCCGTTATTATTCTTATTGTTTGTCAACGTTATGCCTCATCATATGAAAAATGAATCACTAGCTCTATTCGCTGACGATACTTCACAAGAAGTCACGAGTCACAATCGTGAAGAATTAGCTTTGACGACCAAACAAATAATGAAATCATTCAACAGTTGGTGTCAGCAAAATTGCCTGATTTCTAACGTTTCCAAGACTGACTGTAAATATTTCACTTTCCAAAATAGCTTGAATACTATACAATTTGATCTAAATGGAACAAATATTGTTTCCACAAAGAGTACAAAATGTTTGGTTATATATCTAGATCAACACCTACGTTTTACCAATCATGTTGATGCTATCGGTAACAAATTGAACAAATCTTAATATGCTATATCACGGATTAGGTCCTCAATGCCAGTTGAAACTTTGTTAACGGTTGTCTACAGTAATTTGTCTTATAACGTCATTTTGTGTTAACAGTGAAAGAATCTTCACAGCACAGAAGGGAATAATTCGCACTATGTTAAAATTACTACTAACAAGGGAGTAGGCGCCACTTCATTTTTCACGAAATTCTAACATTTCCATGCTTTAACATTTTCAAATGCTCATTGTACATCAAAGAAAATAACTCCAAATTGAAGACAAATTCACACTACCACAACTATGTCACTAGGAATGGTAATCTTCTGTACATCCCGAAACATAACACAATGAAAAATGAACGATCGCCCACCTACCAGAGTATCATATTCTACAACCACTTGCCTGAATCAATGAGAAAATTACATAAAAATTTGTTCAAACGCAGACAATTTTAGGTTGGAGTACATGTCAGACTATCATTTGGATCTGATGATGAATGAATTTTTGAAATTTTATATTTTATATGTATTTTTGTTTGTAACCTAGATGTATATTTGTATCACTCAAGTTGTAATCTACGTTCCTTGTATGTTCTATACTACACGCCCTGTCCTATAAATTTTTTATAATGTATCAATAAATTATTATTATTATACTACGTATCTGTTGGTTAGATCATGTTTACCAGAACAGGGGAAGGTACTTAAATATAAAGTTACACCTCACATGCACTCTGAATATGGGAAAAATACTTTTCTTGCGTGTTTTTGCCTCCTGAACACGAATCCGGAAGGAAGAAGCGGTGGTCTCATACCGTTTCCGAGTTACAGCACCAAAAAAAAAATAACCTCATTTTCAAGCACCGTTTTCTTGCACAAAAATCACTCAAAATGCCTCCTTCTTTTCACCAGCATAAACAATACACCCTAAATCTCTCATTTCCGCCAACTTTTTGCACAATATATCGATTTTTTTTATCGAAAAAATCCTCTTTCTTATACAGTTCCAAATGAATAATTTTCGGTCCTTTCAGAGAATTTAGTAACTTTGCCTTATTTTTCATGTTGGCAATAAGTGAATCACCGCCCACAACAATTGCACACATAAATGAAGGGGAAACTATTGCTCACATTTGGAAAAGTTGGCGGTGATTCACTTATTGCCAACATGAAAAATAAGGCAAAGTTACTAAATTTCTTCTCTCAAAGGACCGAAAATTATTTATTTGGAACTGTGTAAGAAGGAGGTTTTTTTTCGATAAAAAAATCGATATTTTGTGCAAAGTTTTGGCAGAAATAAGTGATTTAGGGTGTATTGTTTATGCTGGTGAAAAGAAAGAGTTATTTCGAGTGATTTTTGTGCGAGAAAACGGTGCTTGAAAATGAGGTTATTTTTTTTTAAGTGCTGTAACTCGGAAATGGTATGAGACCGCCGCATTTTTCGTGTTCAGGAGGCAAAAACACGTAAGAAAAGTATTTTCCCCATATTCAAAGTGCATGTGTGGTGTAACTTTATATTTACTCAGAAGAACTTTTGATTCACGATAAAGTGAATTCACTTCAAAGTTTTGTGATAAGTGGTGTTCAGGTGAGTCTGTACCAATCGTCATACCTACAGTTGAGTACAAAAGATGATATGACATAATTGACTTTATTTTTAATAATAAGTAATACTTTATTGAATATATTATAACCTCAGAATCGTCCTGCAAGAGTTGAGTTTTGCATTGGCTTCCAAATCATCATAACAATGACCACACACAAAACGAAGTGAATATTTACATCAAATCGACGGGACTAATATGACCCGAATGAACCTTCATAAGAAAAAACATGGGTTCTTACGCTAGAATTCATAGCTATTCTACCAGCAACTGAAGGTTACTTTCAGCATTAACTTTACCTTTGTGTCTGTCCGAATGGGCCACTCTCACAGTAGCGTAAGATCCGGTGCCGATAGTTTTGCCAAGAAAGTACCCGTGAGACTCAAGCACGCTCAGCTTCTTTTCCTTGTCGTCTTCTGTTGACTGGGTTGCTTCTGAAGGAGCCGTGGGTTTGCTGGCGCTCGTTGTGGAGGGCATTGTAGTATAACGAGGCTCGCAAAATCGGTCATGTTATCAGGAACTTTCTTGCGTACATTGCTACTGGAAATTTTGACATGTGCCGGAGCTGAGTTTTGACATTTGTGATCGTCATGCTGACGTATTCAGTTGGCGTTAGGCTGGTTGGCACAGTGGCGTACATAGGAGGTTCAAACATTTGAATAGCAACAAAATGAGTATCTATTATTTATTTTTATTTATTTATTTATACTGGTTACGTACAGACATAATCTAATTACATATAGCAGTGTGAAAGATATAACTTGAAAACTAAATATTTTAAAAATGTAGAGAAGGTACATATGAGAGATAACAAATAGAAAATCACAACACAACATTATGAGTAGACTTGGAAAACTAAATGATAATGTCGAATAATGAAGGAGAACGGGAAGTCTTCAAACAATTCCAACATGTACAAGTTATTAAAATTCACACTGATGAGTTTTTCAATCAGTTTTGCAAAGTAAAATAGAAAAAGAAAAATCATCAACACAGTACTTTTGAAGGTGACAGACGATATTCTCAAATATTTAGACGATAAAAAGTTGGTGTTACTTGTATTTCAAGACTATACTAAAGCATTCGATAGAATTAAACATGACCTAATACTAGCCATACTACACTATATTGGTTTCAGTGATTCTTCTGTTATGTTTTTCAAAAATTATCTATACTATCGTTTTCAAACAGTCAAACTCGATAACCAACAGTCTGATTTCGTACACATCAAAAATGGGGTACCACAAGGATCAATTTTAGGCCCGTTGCTCTTAATTTTGTACACTATTGATTCACACAGAACTTTACATTATTCCAGTAGTCATTTTTATGCAGATGATGTTCAACTATATCTTCCCTCAACCGAAAATAACTTAGCCCTCTCGGTTCAGCATATGAATGATGATCTGATTGCTATAGTCGAGATGTCGATCCTCCAAAATCAAATGCCATACTGTTCAGCAGAAACAAAGACGTCCGAATTAGGTGTTTACCACATATCAACCTCCGAGTCAATGACGAACTCATTCCATTCATAGATACCGTTGAAAATCTAGGCTTATTTATGGACTGTACTCTGAGGTACACGAAACATGTGAATACTGTCATCAGAAGAGCATTTTGCAATCTGAAACTTATCTACTCTAACAGATCCTTTCTAGACAAAAAAAGTAAAATAATCTTATGCGAAGCCCTAGTCTTGTCTCACTTAAATCACGCAGATGTTATCTTCGGCCCAGCCTTACTCAAATCGGATATAAACAGACTACAATTGGTACAAAATGCATGTGTCCGTCTTATCTGTGGTTTAAGGAAACGAAATAATATATCAACCCCTTTGAGAGAGCTGGGTTGGCTAAGTGTTCAAAAACGCATCTTTCTGCATTCATCTGTGCTGTATCATAAAATCATCCTCGAGAAGAAGCCACCATACTTATTTGAAAAAGTGTCGTTCCGAACAGACGTCCACAATATTAATATCAGATTCAAGTCCTAATTGACACCACCTTTTCATAAAACCTCTCTCTATCAGTCTTCATTTTCCTACATGATATCACGGCTATACAATAAGGTACCAGATGACCCCCTTAAAAAAAAAATTTTTTCGCGTTTGAAATCGAAAAGTTTCCTGATTCAAATGTCTCGTGGCGGAACTACCTAAATTAAAAATCCGACGAACTCGCCAGAAAGGATCGGAAAATGAACCAGGTCCGGACTGTCTCTTTTGGTACCAAATCGTCTGTAGGAGACTGGATCCGCAGAAATACAAAAACTACTGGTATTGGCGATAGAAAATAAGATCTCAGCGCCAACTATCGGAAGACAAGGAACTGAGAATCACGCATAAGTGTTTTCGAGATTGCACGGCTTTATATGGAGTTTTAGTTACCGCTTCATCTATTTTCGAACTATTTGTTAAAACTAGTGTTTCTTCCAGTGAAAAGTGATTGTGTTCCAATTCAAAGACTTGAAAGAATGTTTTGGTAAAGGGATTCGAAGGTATTTTGTCTCTGATTAGTTTTTAATGCTTGTTGTTTGTCAAAGTTGAAGGTTATTTTTATTAGATGAAACTTGTTTTGATGAATTTCTTCGATCACCTGAAAACTTCGGACAATTCATTCCCGATGTATCACCGAGAAAGAAGCAATTTTATGTGGAAGGAGGAACTCTGATCATGACAATATCAAAATGTATGCCCTTTGCCTTCAGACTGGTGCTCTTTCCTCAGAACCACATCATTCAAGATGGAAGAGCCTTGATTGATACATTTCATTGTTCTTGCAAAGCAGAAAATAGTGGGAAATGCAAGCACATATCAGCTGTGTTGATATATTGTACAAGGTAACAATATTTGAATTGCCCAATCGTGATCTTTTTTCTAATAGTTTTTGTTTCAGGAAAAATTTGGAAGAGCTGGAACTGATGTCTCAAACTGACGTAAAGTGTGTTTGGGATACCCAGAAACATTCTGCAATAGAGAAATATAAAGCTGCACCCCTGAAATAAATGGAAGATCGAACAACATGAGTTTTATTTCCCCATGTTCGGCAGAGACTATCATCAGAAATAAACTCACGTACAGGAACTAGAAATCCAAGAATATGGAAATGTTCGACGTTAATTGGCAGAATGAAGTCAGATCCTCAATTAAACGCAAATTATGGCTCAACCAAAAGCACGGGAAATATTTGTAAACAAACTTTGTCCGTGATTCTCGAGTTCTTAAGAAGGCCGGTAGGGGGCGTATCGCATATTTTCTATCGCGAATAGTATCGCAGAAAATAGATAAGGAGAAATTATATCCGCAATCTATGAACACTGTGAAATTTATCCTTCACTAACCGCCTACAAGAAGTTCTTTCAAAATCCTCATAGTGATCTATCGTGAAGCCGGAACTTAAAAAATAGAATGTTGATATTATTACTGCGCGTTACTTGCTTTTATAATTACTACATGCTTCTTATCAAAAAAGAATTGATCCCGCTAATTTGAATATAAACAAACATCAGTTGTCCTTCAAATATCGCTACAATGTTATACACTCTTATATCAATTACTAATCAGGATTAATCAAGACGAAATTATTTTTAGTCTGGAGATAAAATTAACGAAGCCATCGCCACTTTATACAGATTCGGAAATATAATGGCGGACTATAGGTTTCACAATGGGTTAGAACGACAGGTACTCGAGCCTGTGGACCAGCACAAAATACAGATAAAAGCGATGTATAATCAAGTATTTAACTGGACCTCTGTAGAAAGCTTCCCCTTCCTACTGTCGCGCTTCAAAACACCACAATTAACATTGCTTTCAGTCTCAATCCCAATATTGAGAGTTGCGAATGTAAGGTAATCCCATAACCATTGAAAGCGAAATATTTTCTTGAGAATTCTAAGTGGTCTTTTGGGGGTCACTCGGATGAAGAAACAACAAATTTATTTATTATTGCATTCGAGAATAGGCCAATTTCGTCACATTCCACCATTGCTCGAATTCAGGGGCGCGTCAAGCCATGTGGCCGCCTGTGGGCAAAATAGAATGTTACACCCTTTACTAACCCCTTTTTCAGTTATAATGTATACATGGGTGGGAACACATATAAAATCAAAATGCGTGCTAATACCTATATTAAATTTTGATACTGATACATCAGATAAGGGGGTACACACAAAATTGAAATAATCGCTATTACTTATCTAATTTTGAAATGAAATATGCGTTAATTTATATACCGTATAATGTATAATCTATAATTTCAAATCATCATTATGATTTGATGTTTGCAAATAAAGGAAATTAGTATTTCCGAGAGCTCAAATAAAAAAAAGTGTACTGATTTTAATCAGCATGATACCTGACTACTCATCCCCATAACATTTAGAAGATCTTGACAAGTCTTAGACATAAGGATTAACAAGGATTGTAAAAAAAGCAAAGCAATAACAAAACTGATAAAACAATAAAAATGTTACCAAACAGAATAAAAGAACAAAATAACTTATTGGTAGCACTCTTTTCTTGCCTTTTTTTCGGCAAAATCTTCAATCAACTCGTCTGAAGAATACAATCCATAAGGTCACTTCCTATCGACATTGCCAAATTACTGAGTCTCTCTTTGTAGTATAGTATCACCTAGTATTAATATTTTGTTCATGCATCTAGTTAGTAAGTCTTAGTTAATAAGGGCAATATAGGGAATGTAACCCTATCAGTTGACAAAGATGGACTCCACACATCAGACTCGAAAGTTGAGGCCATCAAAAATGCTTCAGAACCATCAGATTTGACTTCTCTGGAAATTTTTTTGGGTTTAGTGAATTATTATGGAAAATTCATTCCCAATCTTTCGGGGATATTAAATCCATTATTTAAACTTTTGAAAAAGTCTTCCAAATGGGAATGGACAAAGAAATGTCAAATTTCATTCGAAAAAATCAAGGAATTGTTGAGTTCAACGAAATTACTTGTACACTATAATCCAGATTTACCTTTACATTTGACAACAGATGCGAGTTATTGTGGTTTGGGGGCAATGTAAACTCATATCATGCCTGATGGTACAGAGAAACCGATTGCGTATGCTTCGCGAACTTTATCTATTGCGGAAGAGAAATATTGTCAAATAGAAAAGGAAGGTTTAGCAGTAATATTTGGCCTGTGTGAATTCAATTCATATTTGTTCGGTCGGAAATTTACATTAGTATTTGACAACAAACCTTTATCATATATTTGGCATCCCAATAAAAATATTCCTCAATATTCTGCAAATAGATTGAGAAGATGGGCGCTTATATTGTCAAATTATCAATATGATATTAAAGTAGTGAAATCTGAAAACAATCAGACTGATTGTTTGTCTAGGCTACCTTTATCTGTAGATGAACGTTCAATTGAAAATATGGATTTGAATTTCATGGTATATTTCTCCGATAATGAACATTTTCCGATAAATTTTAAAGAAGTGAGAGAAGCTGCTTTAAACGATAAGCTTCTATCAAAAATTTCTCTTTGTATAAGATCAGGTTGGGACAATGATTCAGCTGAATATGGTTCAGATTTTCGAAGAATTAAAAATGAACTCAGTATAGAGTCTGATTGTTTATTATGGAATAACAGAATCATTATACCAGAAATTTTAAGAAATAATGTTTTACATAGTTTATACATTTCTCACATGGGGGTAGTAAAAATGAAAAGTTTGGCAAGATCTTATTTTTGGTGGCCTGGTTTAGACAAAGAAATAGAGAATCTTTGTAAAACATGTGAAAATTGTCTTATAAACAAACAGTCACCACCTAAAGCCGTTCTCAATACGTGGCCTTGGCCGAAAGAACCTTGGTATAGACTTCACTTAAACTTTCAGGGTCCATTTTTGGGAAGATATTTTCTAATTGTTTTAGATGCTCATACCAAATGGTTAGAAGTTTTCCCAATGACATCAATAACCTCTAACTTGACTATTGAAATTCTAAGGAGTTGTTTCGCACGATTTGGGTTGCCTAAGCAGATAGTCACCGATAATGGAACTTTTTTCTGCTCGAAAGAGTTTGAGGACTTTATGATGAAAAATAATATCATGCATTCCCTATAATCCTTCTTCCAATGGAGTGGCCGAAAATTCCGTGAAACAGTTAAAAATGCATTGAAAAATGCGTTAGGGATAAATAAAGGTTTGACTATAAATCAAGCACTCAGTTATTTTCTTTTTGATTACTGTAATACATCTTACTGTACCACGAATTCAAGTCCAGCTAATGTTATGTTCGGAAGAAGTTTGCGGACGAGATTTAGTGCATTATTTCCAGATGGGAGTCAGAATGTTGAAGTAAATACTAAGATAGAAAGTAATGTACGAAAAAAACAAAGATAGCAGAGGTTTTATCATAGAGGTACGAGATCAGAAAATTTTGAAATAGGGGAAACTCTTACAGTAAAGGATTACCGAAAAATCAATAATGTTTGTTGGATTAAGGGTGTTATTCTTAAAAAAATTAGTCATCCAATTTATATTGTAGTAATTCCGGAATTGCAGGACATTGAATGGAGAAGACATGTGAATCAAATAAAAAAAATTAATATAATTCAATCACACATTTTGGAAAATAATGAGAGGGGCAATATAGGGAATGTAACTCAGTTATCAGTTGATAAAGATAATTCTCAAGTTGTTGAAAATTCGGGTGAAGAAGTTAAAAGTCGACCTAAAAGGAATGTGAAACCACCTGATAGATGGAGGTATGATTGATTATTTTTCCTCTTATTCTCATTAGGAGGGAGATGTATAGTACACTCATTATTAATATTATTTTTATGCATTTAGATTTTTCATCTCTCATTAGGAGGGAGATGTAGTATAGTATCACCTAGTATTAATATTTTGTTCATGCATCTAGTTAGTAAGTCTTAGTTAATAGATAAAAAAGGCATGTTGTTATGAGGATTATAAATATGTCATGTCTAAAACCAAAAAATATACATTTATTTTGAATCTATTCTTTTACTGATAAGTGAATAAGTAATCAGTATATTACACTCTTGTGCCATAGTTGATCGTAATGAAGTTTTTATTAATTTTAATTTTGAAAAAGACCTTTCTCCCGATGCTACAGACACTGGTAGCGTTAAAAAAATTCGTATTGCCACTGCAGTTTTTGGAAATGTTGAAATTAAATTGTTCTCTGGAATGTGTTGAAGAATTAACTGAGGATCTAACTCATTTTGCTCTGCTGAGTGGCATTTTAAACAAATAATTTCATCAAATAAGTCATTTGCATCAATATCTGATTCTTTACGTGCTTCATCTTTCAAATAAATGATAAATTTTCACACGAGTTTCTTAATTATTCTTCATTCGAACTGAACATATGATAAATAAATCCAAAAATGTTATTAAATTGCTCCAAGCCCTTGAATCTTTCATTAAGTGATGATATCTAGTATAGAGAAGAATACTTTTACTTTGTTATTCATTTTCGGGTCTGTTATTGGTTCGTCAGTACTTTCATAATCAAACTGTCGTTTCTCCTTTCTTTGACGAACTGTTTGTGAAGATCCCTGGCGTCTACAAGAAGTTCGCTAAATCCCTTATCATCTCTTAAGTCTTGAATTTTTTTTTTAATTTTTTCAGACAGTCTGAACAAGCTTTTAGATTTATACTTTGATTCTGCATTAAATTACTTGGAGAATTGATTTTAAGTAAAATATTGTACCAGATTACTAGAGAGCATAAAAAATTGTAGTTTTGGATTTTTGTTGCGAGCGATCGAGCTATGTGTGATGTACTGAAATCTCTTGAAGATGCGGATGCATCCATTACTTTTAAAAGAGCATCATAAACTTCACCAATGTGATATCTCAAAGGTTTCATAGCGTATTATATTCTACCGGACCAGCGTGTATCAGATATTGATTTCACGCGGAAAAAAACAACAATGTCAAAGAATCCGGACACCTCAAAAAAGAATTTAGCAGCATCGTTAATAACTAAATGTCATGAGTGCGCCGAACAAGGAACAAAAAATGCTCGCGGGTTCATATTTAAGATTCGTGTTTGTAATCCACTGTGTATTCCACGCATGTTTGCTTCATTATCATATCCTTGTCCTCGCACATCATATATACTCAAATTTAATTCTACTAATAAATCTGTTACATAGGTATACAAGCCAGCACCAGTAGAATCAACTATAGGGCAAAATAAAATGAAATATTCACGTATTTAAATTTTTTTCGCCAACTCGTTCAATAAAACAAACCTCAAAACTACACTTAATTGTTCTGTATGACTCACATCCGGTGAACAGTCGAGGATTATGGAGTAATATTCATGTTTTCTTACTGGATCTAAAATAGTAATTCTTACTCTTGAGCCGATTGAATTTATCAATTCATTTTGAATTTTATCGCCTAAATAGTTTGTCATACCGCTACCGCTGCTGCTGTTTTGATTTTTATGTGTGCGTCGAACATGTTGCTCCATTACAGAATCAAATTTAGTGAACGTTTCTATTAATTTTGATAAGATTCTGTTATTATTTTCATATAATTTGTTAGATCTACCACGTGAAGCTAAACATTGACGACATAAAAACTGCATTGCTGAAATTATTCTTTCAATGGTCCTTCTTCCATTAAAAATCTTGTATCTGCGGATGTAATTATTTCGGGCCAGTCTCCAGGGTCATTAGATATTACGGTGGAGTTAGAAAATAGTAATGTTGCCACTGCTGAAACGTTTTTAGTATGATGTTCCTGCGTACTATTTATATTATTACAATGAGAAACAAATGGGGAATTTGGGGCTGAGGAACAACGAGGGCGAGCATCGTCGGTATTTTCAAGTTCAGGAAAAACACTTATTTCTGACGGCTTCAAATATTTCTTCTAAGAATCAGCTAATTTTTTCTTCACTTCCATTCTCTGCCGTCTTTGTTGGCGGAGCTGATGACCCGACAATCGTTATCTTTTTTGTGCGCTTTTCCTTAAAATAAGAAATGTCTTATTGTTAGCAATCTTATTTACGTTTTTGGAAAAAAAACGTTAAATATTTCGAAAACAGATGAGTTTTGATAAAGGATGTGTTACATGGTGATCTATTTGAAAAAAATTTGTTTTAGATCTGTCTTTACCAACAAATTACATTTCGATTCAATTTTTTGTTAAAAAGTTATCATTTTTCAATTTTATGTGGCTGAAAAAGAATCATCCAAATCGGATAACCCAGTACAAAGTTATTCCTGATAGAAACGGTTAATGGACCGTAATTCAGAGTGAACGATCGTTAATGGGCCAAAATTCAGAGGGTGAACGATCAATATCCTCCATTTTGCTACCCTTAGGGGTGGCATTTTTTCTTCAATTTGAGATGGAACCAACTTTGAAGTACACCCTATCCATTGAAAAAAAAAACATCGAAATCGGACCACTCTATGGAAAGATATGCGTGGTATGTTGGCTGAAATCTACTAATTACTACCTACTTAATTTTTGATCACTTCCAAAATACTAACTTACCTAGCTTACTTCAACTATTGACTTTTAAATAATATGATTATCTACTTTAACTATTTATTGTTATATAATATAAATTATTTTTGAAAGTTCTGGTTAGTTGATTTCATCACTTTGTTATAATTCCATCCTTTCATAGAATGTAATTATTATTGTGACGGATGTAGGAGGATCTGTCAATGTCAACTACATATGTGTGCCACTGTTCACAAGTGAAAAATCAATCATCCTCTATTTTTCTACCCATAGGGGTGGATCATTCCATTTCAAATTGGAATATGATCAACTATGAGGTATACCCTATCTGATAAAAAAAGAATCATCCAAATCGAAGATCCCAGTACAAAGTTATGCCTGATAGAATCGGTTAACGGACCAGAATTCAGAAAGTGAGTGATCAATATCCTTCATTTTGCTACCATTAGGGCTGGATTTCATTTCTGAAATTCAAATGGGACCAACTTCGAAGTACACCCTATCCACTAAGGAAAGGGTTATTGAAATCGGACGTCTCAGTAAAAAGTTATCATACATAAAAAATGTGATCATACATAAAAAAATTGATAAAAAAAAAATACACGCGTCGACTAGGGAACATCCTCCTTTTTGGTTTCGTCGGTTAAAAAAGGCAAATGTGTGTCAATATTTACAATATTCGACAATATCTGACAATTCTTTTTCATATCTAGGCAACTCCATAAAAATAAAATATATACAGTGTCTTCTAAATGTCGAATATGTTACAAGTAGATCAAACAATTTAATTTTGAGACTGTTTACAGTGAGCTTTCCAGTCCAAAAATTCATCAAAATAAATACCCAAAAATGTTATAGGGTCATGGCTGCTCTGGATGATATGATTATTGAAATCAAATCGAAGATGAGAAATGATATTCTGGCGATGGTGAAATTGAAGAATTTGGGTCTTGTCAACATTGAAGAATAGATCGTTGTTATTGAAATAATCGGATGCAAGTGCAACTGAGTTGCTACATTTGTCATCCATAGAAACAGAACCAGGGACAGACACAATCAAAGAAAAGTCAAATCAAATCAAATCAAAATATACTTTATTGTCGGAAGATTAGTATCTCATTGACAAAGTCTTCAAAAAATAACAGTACATGTATATATATAATATAAAAACACATGTCACGCAACAATTGAAAGATAACTATAAATAAGATAAAATACATTCACATAAGCAAAAGCAACATATATAAAAATTTAGCACCTTATGTCATTTTTAGAGAACCAAATAATCAAAATGTACTTTATTGACTGAAGAAAAATACATTCTTATTGTTAAAGTGTCGAAGACTATTCACACAAAGACAGTCGAGTCAAATGAAAGTTTTTCCACACAAAGTATAGTCTAAAATGGAACAATATAAATAATAAAATAAAATATAAAAATATTAAAATGTAAAAATGTATATAAACATTCACAAATTTGTTGGAAATAGCAGTTGAGCTGCTGTGTAATTTGAAAACCGTTAGCATTAATATAAAATTAGGTATTCTGGTAGAATTCGTCGAGATTATAACAAGCATTCTCCGAAAGAAACTTTTTTACCGATTTCCTAAACTTTTGTTCATTTTCGATTTTTTTTAGGTGCAAGGGCAGGTGATTGAATAACTTCTTGCTTTCGTAGATTATGGAGTTCTTAGTTAGAGTTGATTTGGGAATAGGCAGTTTAATGTTTAGAGAAGAGCTGCGGGTATTTTGCGTCGGCGACAAATATCTGAATTCTTTAAAAAAAATTTGGATCAAGCATACAGTTTCCAAAATGAAAATGCAGGCCAGGGGCAGAATTCCATGGACCAAAAATAATGGTCTACATGAGTCCCTCGAATTGGCTTTGCACATATATCTCAGAGCTCTCTTTTGGAGCATAAAAACTCTTTCGAATAAATAGTTCGCACACATTCCCCAGAAGCAAAAGCCATAACGAAGGTGAGATTCAATAAGTGCAAAGTATGCATTCTTTGCCGCGGTTAACCCTAATTCATTGGATGTAACTCGTACGGCATAACAGCCAGACGCTAGCTTTTTGGATAAATTTAATATATGCCCTTCAAATTTCAGTTTGGCATCAATATTCAATCCCAAGAAAGTATTCATGGTTTTGTTACTGAGAGACTCATTTTCGAGAAATACATTGTTGATAACACACTTGAAGTTTATTATACCTGTCTTAGAGGTATTGAAAGATAATAAGTTGGCGTCGCACCATTTTTTAACTTTACTCAGGTCCTCATTGATGATGTCTTCTAAAGATATGTTATCAATACCATGCCAAAGGATGGTGGTGTCGTCTGCAAACAGTGTAAATTGTCCATGTATGTCGACATGTGTTAAATCATTCACATATAATATATAAATATATTATATATATATATATATATATATATATATTTATATATATATATATATATATCTGCATATGCAGTGTAGTCTAGTTCTCCGAGTACAGTCGCTGTGCAACTGGTGAAACCAGTGTGTGAGCCGACAAAGTGCTGTTCAAATGAATATGAATGAAAAAACTGTTCAGAATATTTTGGAAAGAAATGGATACAATTTTCAAGAGATGAGATTACTCCACAATTCAAGAAGTCGATACTTTTTTGGATGATTCATATGCTGAAGTCCTGCTTCATTGCATCAGTATGAAGTATGATGAAATATTCCAATACGTTTCAAGTCCAATCCTATCACATACGCTGAGCCTGTTTGAATTGTGATTAATTCGTGATCAGAGTTGCTCTATCAGAATGAAAAAAAAAGTAAAGAAGTGTATTGCAATCAATAATAGAAAAATATAAATTTTCAATGTCATTGATTACTTTCAAGTACGAGTTCTCACACTATTTTCATGAACGATATGAAGAGGAGGGAACATTTCTTTTTAACCGACGAAATCAAAAAGGAGGAGTTTCTCTAGTCGACGCGTATTTTTTTTTAAGTATGATCACGCATTACTTTTCACAGAGCAGTTCGATTCCGATGTTTTTTTCTTCAACTTTGAAGTTGGCCCCATTTGAATTTGAACAAAAAAATTCATCCGTAAGGGTATCAAAATAAGGATTTGTCGTTCAATTTTGGTCCGTTAACCGATTCTATCAGGCATAACTTTGTAGTGGGTTTTCAGATTCGGATGATTCTTTCTTCATTAGATAGGGTATACCCTATAGTTGATCATATTTCAATTTGGAATCGAAAAATCCACCCCTATGGGTAGACAAATAGGGGATGATTGATTTTTCACCTGTGAACATTGGCACACATATGTAGTTGACATTGACAGATAATAATAATAATAATAATATTTATTTATCAATAATACAATAATACAAAATTTTACATGCTGTTGAAATCATGTTCACATATGAAGATAGATAAATAAATAAATGGAAAGAACCGCATGGATATAGCATCCGCTCGCGGTTGTTCAGGTAAAAAATCTTTAAATTAAATATATACATATACACATCACATAAACAAAGAAGAGTTAATTAATAATTTCTAGTCGTATGTGAGTTTCTTTCATTGACAACTTGTATACGAACTTTTTCACTTTTGAGTTAAACATTTTCTGTGAATTTACTGACTTGATATCAGATGGCAGCATGTTAAAAAGTTTTGGACCCATGTAAATGAAGCCCATTTGAATTAAAGTCTTGTTTACTTTAGGTCGTGTTAACGTATTGTATTTATATCGTGTATTATATACATGTTCTTTCATCTGGTTCTTACTTTGATACTGCTGTGTTATTAGTGTTTCATAATATATTTGCCTCAAGTCATGCATGTCACTTGAGTTATATAAAGATTCCGTTGGATATCGATAACTTCTATTGAATATAATTTTGAGGATCCACTTTTGAGTAACTTCAATTTCACTCGATAGGAAACTCACCCATGCAATTATTCTATAATTCAGGTGAGGCTGTACTAATGCAGAATATAGACACTCTAGTTGTTTAATATTACAATTTTTTTTGCAGAATTTGAATTTTGGAATTAGGCTCCTGAGTTCCCTGTTGATATTATTTGCTTCAAGTGACAGTCTGAATAAATTCCAAGGTATTTTATGTCTTTCCTGATTTTTATACTCTTGGGAGAGTTTACCGAAGCAACTTCGAATTGAGTGTATGATGGGAGACCGCTTGAGTTACTACAGAATTTTTAAAATTTAAAAAACAGTTTATTCCAAAATCTCCTTAATTTTTTTTTCGAATTAGCCCATGAGTTGTCTTTGTAGAACACACCAGTATCATCAGCAAAACTTAAGATGTCTCCTTTAATTGGTAGGAGGAATAAATCTTTGATATATATATATATATATATATATATATAGTTGAAAGTATGGGTCCCAGTATAGTACCTTGAGGTACTCCATAGTTCACTTTTTTGAATTCACTATATGTTTCACCATATCTAACATATTGCCCTCTATTTTCTAGATTACTTTGCATTAGTCTCAAGCTATTTCCTCTGGAACCAATATTATTCAGGGTGACTAGTGATATTTCATGGCTGACAGTGTCGAACACCTTTGCCAGATCAATAAAAATGCAAATTGCAGGTTTAGCTTCATCTACGGTTCTATAAATTCTAGTTATCAAATATGCGTCTTGGGTTGATCTGGCTTCCCGGAACCCAAATTGTTTACTAGATAATATCTTATACTTATCAAGATAACCCAATATTCTCATTGATCTTATTATCATTCCTGATCAATCCCTCAAGTATTTTAGCTTAGGCCGACATCAATGAGATTGGTCTGTACTGACTACAGTTTTCCTCATCACCTCCCTTATGTATGGATATTACGACAGCTTCTTTGAATTTTAATGGAAAATAACCCGTACTGATACACTTATCGAATATATAAGTAAGAGGTTCTATGATTTCATCCGCCAGAGCGATTAATGTTTCCGATGTGAATTCATCAATTCCAGGGGATTTTTTCCTCTTTAGTTTCAATATTACACTTTTGATTTCATCTTTAGTAATTGGGGAAATCATAACCTCCTCCTACATCCGTTACAATAATAACTTTCTATGAAAGTGATGATATCAACTAACCAGAACTTTCAAAAATAATTTATAATATATAACAATAAAGAATTACAGTAGATAATCATATTATTTAACAGTTAATAGTTGAAGTAAGCTAGGTAAGTAAGTATTTTGGAAGTAATCAAAAATGGATTGGGTAGTAATTAGTAAATTTCAGCCATAAAAAATTAAAAAAATAAAAACTTTTCAACAAAAAATTAAACCGACGAAAAAATCAACTGAGAAGCACAAAATAAAATGAACCTTCTTAGTCCTAATGATAATTGAGCTCCTAAACTAATGTGAGTAACTAATTTTGAGTCGGCGCCAAACAAACTAGCAATTGAATTAGGTAAAGCGTAAAATGATGGCAGTGAGATGCACAACGGCGTTTTGATTATTTCTTCAAAGTAATATAATGATCTTCGATAATTGTTTGGAAGGCGCTGACTCAAAATTAGTAAGTTATATTAGTTTAGGAGCTCAATTATCATTAAGACTGAGAAGGTTTATTTTATTTTCAACCGACAAAACCAAAAAGGAGGAGGTTCTGTAGTCGACGCGTATATTTTTTTTTATGTATTACTCTTCACTGAGACGTCCGATTCCGATAATTCTTTTTTCAGTGGATAGGGTGTACTTCGAAGTTGGTCCCATTTGAGTTTGAAAGATGAAATCCACCCCTAAGGGTAGCAGAATGAAAGAATATTGATCACTCACCCTCTGAATTCTGGTCCGTTAACCGATTCTATCAGCTATAACTTTGTACTGGGATCTTCGATTTGGATGATTCTTCTTTCATCAGATAGTTGATCATATTTGGATTTCGAATGGAATTATCCACCCTTACGGGTAGAAAAATGGGGGATAATTTATTTTTCACTTGTGAACATTGGCACACATATGTATTTGACAATGACAGATAGCTAGTGTCATTATCATAATAAATATATTCTATGAGAGGATGTATGATATACAAAGTAATGAAATAAACTAACCAGAACAACAAAAATAATTTATATTACAACAAATAGTAAAAGTAGATAATCATATTATTTAACTGGTAATAGTTGAAGTAAGGTGGGTAAGTAAGTATTTTGGAAGTAATCAAAAAACAAGCAGTTAGTAATTAGTAGATTTTCGCCACAAAAAATTGAAAAATTAAAACTTTTCAACAAAAAATTAAACCGACGAAATACGGAACTGAAAAGTAAAAAATAAAATAAACCTTCTTAGTCTCAATAACTAAGCTCCTAAACTAATGTAAGTAACTAATTTTGAGTCGGCGCCAAACAAACAATCAACAAAGATCATTGAATTACCCAAGAAAAATTATCAGAATGTCACCGCCCAACTCGATGCCATCATTTTACGCCTTACCTAATTCATTCGCTTGTTTGTTTGGCGCCGACTCAAAATTAGTTACTTACATTAGTTTAGGAGTTCAGTTATTGAGACTAAGAAGATTTATTTTATTTTTTAATTTTCAGTTCCGTATTTCGTCGGTTTAATTTGTTAAAAAGTTTTCATTTGCTTTTCAGTTGATTTTTTCGTCGGTTTAATTTTTTGTTAAAAAGGTTTATTCTTCTAGCAAGTATTCATAACTTGAAATCAATTTATTTTTCGATAATGAGTTTCAACCATTTCTCAATAATGGATCATAACCAGGGCTAATCAGAAAATATCAGTGTCCTTCAAATTAATACAGTGGCGGAAAGATTTTCACGGGAATTTGCCAATTTTTTAATACTGCAGAAGATATTTATGTTGAAAAGGAAAAGGACTAAAGTTTATCCTTCAGTAGCAGATGATTCCACATCTGATTTTAATGGACATCCTGTTCATATTTTCAAACAAATCACTGCAAAAGTATTATTAAATTACAAAACTTCATGGAGCAAGCTTTAGTTCATTTTTCGAAAGGATCTCATTGTGTACGTTGGTGGCAATCGAATTCTGAAAGGTATATGTATAGTGAGGTCCATACGTATGGAACAAATTCATTTTGAGCGTTACCCACCGTAATTGAAATTTCGGCCATTTGATTGGCTCAAAAATAATGAGAGAAATAGTCGATAGATAAACGACGTGATTTATTGACATTTTGTATTTTCATGGGATGGGTGCATTTGTCACTAAAAAACTGATTTGGTTAGTTGTCTCTGAGAAATTGCGGGCCATTTGATTGGCTCAAAAATAACGAGGGAAATAGCCGTGGGTAAAATCTTGTTTTGTCTTATCTCTCGTCAATCAATGTCTCGCAGAGCGACTGAAAAATTCGAGAGAATATTTTCGATCGAGACGAAAATCTTCTTACGAGAGTCTCTATTTTCAAACACCAGGACGTCGTATACCGGAAAATCTGTTTTTCCCCAGGTATTAGAATCAATTTATTTATATAAATAATAATAATAATACACGTTTATTAGAAATAAAAGGTACATAAGAAAGGTACATAAACATAATCAGTAGTAAATAAACATGTGTAATCCACTATAGGCGGGGCCTGTGCGTGGATAAAATGAGGTTACATATATATATATATATATATAAATACTTGTATAAGAGTATAAAAACAAAAATGAACATGAAATATAAATGTAAAAGTAGATAGGTATAAAAGATGTGTATATATTTGATGAGGTATGTTAAAATATGAGGTAAGTATCAGGTTTTTCTGTATGGCTTGATTAGTCAATAAGACTATGAATTGTTGTTCTGGGCAATGAGAAAATATACAATTTCAGGTTATACTTGAATGTAGTTGGCCTTGAAATATTTTGAATTTCAGCTGGGAGACATTGGTATAGTTTGGGACTCAAATATGTCAGACTTTTCTGTCCTTCTGACTTTCTCATAAAAGGTGTCAAGTATGTGAGTCGTTTGTTCCTTGTATTATATTGATGTTCCGGGTTCTTTAAGTCGTGCTTAGAATTATGTTGTTTGATGTTGCTACGTAAAAAGAATAGTTGCCTTGGATCCATAATATTAATTTCATTGAATAAGCTATCTGATGGATACTTTATATCTTTGTTGAATATAATTTTAAGTAGGCGCTTTTGAACAATGATTAATTTTTCCAGGTGAGACTTACTTACACTTCCCCATGCTAATATTCCATACACAATATGTGGTTCCACCAATGCCTGATATATCGTTCTCATTGCTTTGAAATCTAGAATATATTGAATGATATGAATATTTGAAACCCACTCTGAAATCAGTGAATAATCAAGTTGCCTTATTCATAAAATGAAACTTGTTTTGACTACCGATGCGTTTTTTGACTATCGTAGTTTTCAGTGATATTTCGCGGCGAAATATTCGATAAGGATTCTATTGAGGTCCAAGTTCAGAAATTGCTGCGCAAGATTGAATTTCCGCATTTCGAAATATTATTGGAATAGTGACTAGCAATTGCATCAGCAATATATTTGATGCTAAAGCTGATAATTTCATTGAAAAATATAATCTTTAATAACATAAATGACCGTCATTAACAATCCGAGGACATGAGATTTTTGGATTACAGGGTGAACTAGGAGAAAGTAAAGAGCGTCAATAACATAAATAATTTCACATTCCTTCATGTTTTTTTCAGATATATTTTTAGTTCTCACACGGAATTTTCTTTTCGAACCTACTCACCATAAAAACTAGAAAACCATTATTTTTCACTACTGGCGATGATATTGATATACAAAATCTTGTAGGGTTTACAACCGAAATATTTTAATAGATTCATTGTGCTGACCTATGAGACAGGTCGAAAAATTAATTACATTTTGAAAATACAAATTGAAAGAACTGTATGAATTCTCTATTTTTTCAAAGGCCTGGATGAATTCAGTAAATTACCAAAAAAAGTGGAAGGATCACAGAATCTGAGAAGCTTCAAGTCTTTGTTTCTGGAACAAATACAAATACAAATTTTTATTCATCACTTGAAACTCCTGTGAATGACATAATTATACATTACATATCAAAAGCTTATTGGACTAGTCAAAAAATATAAATGGTAAAATTTAAATTCAAATTAGATATGTGGTAGACAATACATATAGTGCTCGTCTAAAGTCCGTTCCCCCCCTACTAATTTTTGAACCACCTGGTTCATCGCAACGAAATTTGGAGGGGTTAATAAGAAGATAAAACCTACTTATCCATGTAAAAATCACAGCTAAAAGTTTCAAAATGGCGGCTGAGCGACATCTTAAATATTTATTTCAAATAGAACACCCCGTATATTATTCCATTCTCGAAATCTGCTCATAATTCTCAACAGTTTTCTCAAATACACTTTACTCCTAAATTCAATGTTTTCGAAATATTAACGTTTGAAAAGTGACATTCCGGTTTAAAATGAAGTATGGATTTTAGTCACTTCCGGTAAAACATTCTGCTAACTAAACGTTGTTATTAATTTGTAGTTGAATCTCTTAGTGAATTCGACTGATGAGAGGCGTAAAGAGAGTTTCTTCAGGATACACAGTACCGCTTACCGGAAAATCTCGAATCCTACTAATGTGTTCTGTAAATTCACAATCAAAACAAATAAGTTAGCTGAAGAATTTTTTGAATAACACTTTTATTTAACCGCAACAATTATTTCATCAAGTGTTCAATGCGGCCCCCTTCTAAATCTTGACAATAAAGTGCCCTATTATAAATAGCTTCTCTCACGTTGATGAAAGTCTGTTCATCTATTTCTTCACATGTATCTATTATTCTGCGTTCCAACTCTTCTATTGTTTGACATCCAGTGGCGTAGATTTTTGACTTCAGATACCCCCAAAGGAAAAAATCTAGAGGTATAAGATCCGGAGATCTTGGTGGCCATTCTGTACTATCCCTGCGACCTATCCATCGCGCAGGAAAGTTTGTATCGAGAAACTCTCTAGCCATGCGATCGAAATGGGAAGGTGCCCCATCCTGCTGAAATATGATTTCACGATTTTCAAACTATTCCTGATTGTTTAATACAATTTGTCTTATTCGAGGTTCAATTTCAGTTTCTAAAAGATTTCTGTAAAGAACTCCTGTGATGAAAATCGGTCCAACAACGCGATTGCCCAAAATCCCGGCCCAAACATTAACCGTTTTAGGAAACTGGGTATGTCCCTCTCTAAAAATGTGCGGATTAGTATCGCTCCAGTATCGTACATTCTGTTTGTTGACTTTTCCATTAAGAAAAAACGTGCATTCGTCTGCGAAACATACACGTTTCAGGAAGCCCCGTTCTCCTCCAATTGTTCTTGTTAACCACTCACAAAATTCAACCCTCCGGTCTGGATCACCCTCCGTGAGAGCATGCACGATTTCCATTTATAGGGATGAAACTTCACTTTTTTATGACTCTTTGGACACTTTTTGAACTTACTCCACAGGATTCAGCATCTGCAGATGTCGACTGAGTTGTATTGATGACCATTTCAGCAACAATTTCTACCTTTTTTTCTTCTGAAAGAGGCGGTTTTCCTGATCTTGGAGCATCCTTCAGCGTACCAGTTGCTTGGAGCTTATTGAAAAGTTTGCGCAAATATTACTTCGAAATAGGATTCTCGGGACATTTATCATTAAACATACGGACTGCTAGATCCAAATATCAAAACTGCTTCAAATTTATCGTCTTAACTACGAGCCATTATCACAATTTTCATAAAAGGATTTAGGCGCTCAACGGACTATTTGACAGTTAGCAGTTCAATTTGACAGTAAACAAGATGTTATCGCGACAACGATTTTTTCCAATGCAAACTTGATTGAAAGCAACATTAGTGTTTTTGGTCACTTTTTAAACGTCCAAAATGTCACTTCTCAAACGTTAATATTTCGAAAAATCAATTTAGGAGTGAAGTGTATTGAAAAAAACTGTTGAGAATTGAGATCAGATTTCAAAAATGGAATAATATACGGGGTGTTCCATTTGAAAAAGTTATTGAAGCCGCCATTTTAAAACTTTTGGCTGTGATTTTTTCATGAAAAAGTGGATTTTTATCTTCTATTCAGGCCCTCCAAATTTTGTTGCGATATACCGGGTGGTTCCAAAATTAGTGGGGGAGGAACGGACTTTAGACGAGCAGTGTATACAAAATATACACAAATACATTTCAATACACTTCAAAATGTTGTTAGATCAATTTTTTTGAATTCGTCCTCAGAGTAAAATGCTTTACTCAAAAGATATCTATATAACTTTGTGTTAAAACTTTTTTCACTCTCTACATTTCCAACAATATCAACAAATTTGTTAAATAATTTTATTTGTTCGTAGGTATGAGAGGCCTGACCAATGGTGAGTCTGGAGTAGAGCTGATGAAACTGGTTGTTATTACGTGTGATATAATTATGGAAATCACTTTTCCTCATTGAGTTATTGTTATTTTGAGTCATGTTTAGAATAAGAAGATATACAGTGTGACACACTTAAGATGAAGACACCCCCTGTATTTTAGTCATTTATGAAAGCAGAGATTTGATTTTTGGTACAGACGTAGACCTTCATGGGCCGCACTTTTCGCAATAATCAGCCCGAGTGACAGTTTTAAACCCAGCCTACTGCGATCCCGCGAAAAGGGCAAATTCTCGATATTTTGCTCCGCGTTGGAGAAAGCGAAAAAAGTTAGTTGAAAAAAGTTGCTTAGAAATTTGATTTTGATTTTTTTTGTAATTTTCATATTCAAGTCCGATTATCAATTAATGGTTCTGAATAAGAAGGTACAGAAATGATACAATAGTCAAAATCAATTAAATAAACGAAACAGCCCTTATTCTGTCCTTCGTATTTTCCAGTGTGGTTGGAGGAGTGTCGTTAACCTCATTTTTCAAGTATCCCCATAGGAAAAAATCGAGGCAAGTCAAATCTGGTGATCTCGCTGGCCAATTTTGTGGTCCTCCCCTACCAATCCATTTATTCGGGAAGCACATATTCGAAAACTGTCTGACACTGAATTTGAAATGTGCCGAAGCTCCATCCAATTGTAACCACATCCGTTGTCTGATATTTAGCAGCACATTCTCCAGAAGCTCAGGCAGATAAAAATTGTCAAAAAATTGACCATTCAAGTTCCCATCAGAAAAGTATGGTCCTATAACTTGTGTACCTATAATTCCTCCCCACACGTTAACAGACCATCTATTCTGGTGATCCGGAGTGAGGAAAAAATGAGGATTCACATCACTATAATAATGGAAGTTGTGTCTGTTCACTAAGCCATTGTCATGAAAAGGAGATTCATCAGACAATAAAATGGAATACAAAAAATGTTCATCCTCGCTAAACTTGTCCAGAACCCATAGACAAAACTCGATTCGTTGATGGAAGTCTATTTCATATAATGCCTGGTGCATCTGAATACGTTACGGGTGAAATTTGTATTTTTTTATTACCCTAGAAATGCTCCGTCTGCTTATCCTTGTATCTTTCTCGATCTTACGTTGACTCGTATGAGGGTTTTCTATGATTGATCCCATAATAAGAAATTCATTTTCCTCATTTCCAATGATAGGTTTTGGTCTATTTGCCTTTTCATAAGCTACACTTCCAGTCCTACGAAATTGATGTAGCAATCGTTTGAAAACCAACTTATTTGGATGATTCGGGTCTGGATATTTTTGGGCATACACCTTCGACGCCAAAAGACAATTCTCTAAACACTCACCAATCGCTAAAATCATATCTATCCGCTCTTGAATGGGATAAGTTCTCATTTTCGACGCTAATAATTCAGTGAATGTTTTGAATAACGTAAAACACAATAAATGTCAATAGGAATTCTTTCAACAAGTTGAATAAATGTCGTTTCAAAGCTATCTTGATTCAAAGAATGCATTGAAATAAGACCTACTATTTGAAAAAGCCAATATCTGCAAAACTATTCAGGTTAGGTATAGGAAACTCCAATATGAAATGGAATATTATTGAATTTTGTATTGTTCAGACCAAAAAAATACAGGGTGTTCTATTTGAAATAACAAAGTTATCTTTGTCCGAAATTATAAAAAAGTGACAATGATTTTTGAACATTCTGTATAATATTGAGAAACGGGTTTTATCGAAATCAATAGCCCAAAACCTCTTTTTTTATGCTTGGTCAGAATTCGAAGGGATGATTTCTATACATTTCGATGTTATTGAGTTTCCAATTGTACCTAGCATTTTCATAAAAAAATCAATAACTCGAGAACGGTTATAGTTAGGTACATAAGACCTCATATGAAATCATATTATTTTTTCCTGACCTATTCAAAAGTGTAACGAAATACAGGGTGTTCTATTTAAAAAAACACAACTTTGATATGTCACACTTTTTTGAGCCACCCTGTAGACTCCAAAATAATTTCCTTTTGCAGCCTTAATCAATATACATATAATGAAATGGAGAAATTCCCGAAAAAATTAATGGTTTGGTTTACAGGGACCGTGTCGTATGAGGTGCCCCACCCTGTATGTTACTACTGTGTACCAACTGTTTGTATATTAGCCTGGCCTACTTCCATAAATTACTACTACTACTACCACAAAGACCTCAAATACGGTCTGGATATTTTTAGATCTCGTCCTCTTTATTATAACTGAAAATGGAAAAAAACTGTAACTGAAAATGGAAAAAACTTTCAATTTAGCAAAGTTCGGAACCGGACAACAAAATTTGAGCGCGATGATAAATATTTCTCAATCATAATTTTACGATTCGAATTTATTTTGTATGAAGTGTTTGGGCAACAAAAGATAAAGCCATAGGTCAACAGCGTAGATGCATCGTACTACGTCTCAAAATAAATAATTATCGAATTTGTAATCGATGTCAGTGAATAATTGAAAGCGTAAAATGCGAAATATTACTCGCTTAATATGTTTGATAACATTCAGACCCCCCGTGCGTCTGCTAGATGAGATAAGAACCTTTGTTCTGCTCTGCGATTGATTTTTCCGTCAATTTCACAAATTGCCTCAGATCAATCCCGAGAAATGAGCGTAATTATTTTTGGGTCGCCGCATTCGACTACAGATTGATATGCGGCTTAGGAATTCATTTTCCCTGCTCTAAGAATAAACATTCATTATAATGAACGTCTCGGTTGATTCGTTCACTCATTACACTGGGCCTGTGCAATGAAACTTGTTGAATCTATTGAGACTCTATACCCAATATTGACCTTTTTGAAACTAAAATTTGTATAGTGTGTTATTACGGAGAGAAGTGACATTTTGTTTGGGAGCATGGAGATTATAGTATATCCATTCTTAGTTGGAGAACAAGAGACTTTGGAGTCTTCTTCTTCAATATAAATAGAAACAAGTGGTAGACCACAAGCGAAAAACAACTACTTTCCTGGCAAATACCACACAGAACGTTGAATGATATTCACCTGAAAATCTATGCAAACTTCCATTGAAAATGAAAATTGATTGCAAATGTTTCTTTCTGATGTTCAATTTATGCCAGGTCAGCCTAACAATCTGCATACCGGTTTCAGGCTTTTGGCCCTCATCAGTACGGAGTAGTCACCAGTCAGAGATCCGAGGACCTCTGGCAGAAGCGTAACCCAACACAAATTAAAAATTCATCGAGCTTTTCTAATATTACACTTCATATGGCTTTCTTGTTTGATATACAGGGCTTTTCACGATGAGCGCTAATTAGACGTTTCTGGCAAACCAGTCATAGGATCAACACAGTATGCATAAATCAATATGATCTACACGCCTAAAATATTTTTTTTATGATGCGGCGTTGCCGCTTCTACTGAAAAGTGGCGGCTACTTTGATTTTTCAAATGGAACACCCTGTATATAATATCGTATTATGATTTCTCATCACTTCATGTACTATTTCCCTACACCTATCTGTTACCGTTTAGAATAAGAACTAAATTAATTTCGATTTTTTTTTTCACCAAACCTGTACTTTTATTAACGCTGATAATCTTGAAGTCTCTGGTACTGAAACGATCAAATTCGATACCATGGGGATCTTCACTTCGAGTCATATTTTCATTTGCCTCATACAGGGTCTTTAAAAAATGCAGATACTTTGTTCACATGAAAAAATGAGATGAAGTCAATTTTTTCAAATGGAACATCCTGTATATTTCCACATTTTTGAGCTCTACATCCAATTTTAGATTGACTTTGTTCAGATAATTCTATTTCGATTTCGAACCGTTTTCGAGATAAACTGTTTCAAACAGAAAATGACGTGGTTTCCTTGTATTCATCACTTATTTTTTAAATTGAACATCTATTTTATACTACGTAATATTCCTTTTCGATTAAGTTCTTCAACAGTCTCAAATCAGTCAATTCGAAATTGATATGTACCTTAGAAAAAGTTACAATTTGTATGCATTGAGGTATTGAGTGTCTCTACCGTACAACATGGCAAATTAATATTTTTTAATAGTGTGCTTTGGAAAAATGAATGATCCAATTTCGAAACGTCAAACTTTTGTTGGTGGTTTTGACTGATTGTGATACCAATTATAATCGAAAAATGTCAAGATTAGGTTACAGTAATGAAGATGCCCACAAAGCCAAAATAAGATCAAAACTTGCTGAATGTCCTAACGGATCCCGTTCATTTTGGTCTTTCGCCAAAGCTGTGGGAAGAAACTTCACTTCCAGCTCATTTCCTCCCCTAACCAAAGAAGATGGAACACTAGCAACGACTGCCCAGGAAAAAGCCAATATCTTTGCGCACCTATTTGCTGGAAATTCCACTCTGGATTCATCGGGAAAACAACCCCCGAACATTACACCTATTGACAGTCACATGCCCGAGATCACCTTTCGCCAACGTACTATCAGAAAGATTTTGCTAGGTCTCAACACCAACAAAGCCTGTGGATCTGACGGAATCCCGCCGATTGTTCTCAAGAAATGTGCCCCCGAACTAACACCTGTTCTTTGCAAGTTGTTCAACCACTCTTACAATTTGGGGGTATTTCCGTCCAATTGGAAAATTGCAAGAGTACAGCCAGTCCCTAAAAAAGGCAAAAAGGCCCTACCCAGCAACTACAGACCTATCGCACTGCTATCTATTATTTCAAAGGTCATGGAAAAAGCCATCAACATCGAGCTCATGAAATATCTGGAAGACTCAGGAATTGTCAACGATAAGCAATATGGCTTCCGCCATCAGAGATCAACTGGTGACCTGCTCGCTTACGTCTCACATAGATGGCAGCTATCTATTGAAAAGTATGGAGAAACCTTAGCTGTGGCATTAGATATCTCCAAGGCGTTCGATCGAGTTTGGCACCAGGGACTCCTCGCCAAGCTTCCGTCCTATATCAGCCCGTGAAACCAGAAATGAACGAGGAAGAAATGTTAATAATATAAATATGGACTTAGCAACAATTCTCGAATGGGGATCTAATAACTTGGTAGAATTCAATGCAAACAAAACACAAGCATGTCTTTTCTCTAGAAAAGCCGATCTCACTGTGCCTAACATAACTTTGTCAGGAGTAACCATACCACTGAAGCCATCCATATCGATGCTTGGTATTCCTGGGAAAATCACGTGAGGTCCAGTGCCAAAAGTGCATCCCAAAAACTTGGTTTTTTGTTTCGTGCCAAGAGCTATTTCACCCCCACTCAGCTGCTTATGATCTATAAGGCACAGATCCGACCTGTCCTGGAATACTGTTCCCATATTTGGAGCGCGGCACCTAAATATATCCTGAGGCTATTGGATTCTGTCCAGAAAAGGGCAATTCGTCTCGTCGGTGATGCCTCGCTTACAAACTCGCTCACTTGTCTGGAACACCGTAGAAAAATTGGCGATTTGTCTCTATTTTATAGATATTTTCATGGGCGATGCTCTTCTGAAATATCAACAATCGTTCCTGCTTTGGCAGTCTCTTCGAGATTAACCCGTCAAGTTCAGTCATCACACCCCTTCGTGGTCACTTTGGAGACCTGCAGAACATCACTTTCCAAAGACTCGTTCATCCAACGAACAGCGAGGCTTTGGAACTCATTGCCTAGGGAGGTGTTCCCCGAGGCATACAACCTTCAGAAATTTAAGAAGAACACCAACTCCTACCTTCTTTCCCTAGGTTCCCACGATGTTCTCTGAACATTACAGGATATCCCTTTTCGTGGGAACCAGAACATAAAAAAAAAAAAAATTCATGAATTTATTAATAATGTATGGTGAGTGCAATAGAATTGCAAGTAGAACATGCCGAGTATTTCATGAAAGATATCCACAACTTCCGAAGCCGAATAATAATGTGATAAATCGACTATCAAAAAACTGTAGGTTGAATGGCACCCTTCGTCCAAAACTCATTCGTAGAAAGCCTGAAGTGGATGATGATGACAATGGCATAACAGTTTTGGGATTTTTACATGCATTTCCAAATGCTTCTCTACACGAGGCTACGTCACAATTTATCGCATTCTTAATAAGCACAAATGGCATCCCTACAAATTATACTGTGTCCAACATCTGAAAGAGACTGATTTGCCTCATAGAGTGGAATTCTTTGAATGGTTACTTGTCAAGTCTCAAGAGGATGAACATTTCCTTGACAATATCATATGGACAGATGAGGCCAAGTATACAAAAAATGGAGTTTTCAATAAACACAACAGTCATTATTAGGCGCCAGAAAATCCCCATGTCGTTCGCCAAAGGGGTTTTCAAGAAAGATGGCAATTTAATGTATTTTGTGCAATAAAGAATTCGTGAATTTTTTATATCGAGTTTTATGATGATAATTTGAATGCAACAAAATATGAAGATTCACTGAGAAATGGAATTCGAATGATTTTAAATAATAGGTCAATAGGTATGGTACCAAATGGATGGTGCTCCATCCCATGATTCTCGTTCAGTAAGCGGAGCTTTAACTGAAATCTTCGAAGACAGAAGGATTGGTAATAATGGGCCTTTTCGTTCGCCTCTTAGAACACCAGATGCCAATCCATTAGATTATTTTGTGTGGGGTTTCATTAAAAATATGGTTTACTCCAACCCAGTAACAACAATGGAAGATATGAAATCGAGAGTTAGAACTGCTTTCAATAGTTCAACTCCAGACTCAATCAGAAGCGCTACACATGAAAATCTTTTGGAGAGATTACATGTTTGTTTAAGTAGAGGTGGAGATATGTTCGAACATATTCTGAAATACACTGACAATTGAATTAACTTACTAATTCATGAAATTATTTTCAGTTCGTGTGTCAGCGTTAATAAAACTATTGTTTGAAGAGAAGTTTCATTTTATGGTTGAAGAGTATTTCAATAATTATTTATTCATTGTATTATATGTGACTGATGAAGGAACATCGAACGGAATCTGTTAAATTTCAAAAATAAGGGATGAATACAGGGAAACCACGTCAGTTTCTGTTCAAAACAGTTTATCTCGAAAACGGTTCGAAATCGAAATAGGATTATCTGAACAAAGTCAATCTGAAATTGGATGTAGAGCTCAAAAATGAAGAAATATACAGGGTGTTCCTTTGAAAAAATTGACATCCACTCATTTTTTCATGTGAACAAAGTATCTGCATTTATTAAAGACTCTGTATGAGGCAAATAAAAATATGACCCGAAGTGAAAATCCTCATCCTCACTCCACTCCATTTCGAATTTGATCATCTTAGTACCAGAGAGTTCAGGATTATCAGCGTTTATAATAGTACATGTTTGGTGAACAAAAAATCGAAATGAATTTATATCGTCTAAACGGTAACAGATAGGTATAAAGAAATAGTAAATGAAGTTGTTGACTAAGTGATGAGAAATCATATTATATTATATACAGGGTGTTCCATTCGAAAAATCGAAGTAGTCGCTACTTTATAGTAGAAGCGGCAACGCCGCATCGTCTAAAATTTTAGGCGTGTAGATCATATTAATTTATGCATACTGTGGAATTTTCAGGTTGATCCGTTGTCTGGTTTGCCAGAAACGCTCATCGTGAAAAACCCTGTTTACGCCTAGTCGGGCATACAGCCACTCCTATCGAGATAGAATCCCAATGAGATAGGGGATACTATGGAGTGTTTCTTTCTGTCACTAGGTACCGCCGGTTGAAAGTTACTTTTTCCGGCGTACCTACAGGTGATTAAGCTTGATGAAGTTTTCATTTGTGGTGGGTCTCGCTTCTGCCAGAGTTCCTCGGATCTCTGACTGGTGACTAATCCGTACTGATGAGGGCCAAAAGCCTGAAACCAGTATGCGGATTGTTAGGCGGACCTGGCATGAATTAAACATAATCAAGTTTATCACAAAGAAACATATGCGATCAATTTTCATTTTCAATAGAAAATCGCATATATTTTCATTTCAGGTGAATATCATTCAACGTTCTGCGTGGTATTTGCCAGGAAAGTGAGTTCAAACTACGGACATTTAGCAAAACGATTATAGGGGAGAAAACTAGTTCTCTGAATGGGATGATCGACACATAAGCTATTCCGCTAACCGTGGAAAGAATTGACATTTACCATAAGTGATTTAGTATACTACTTTCCTGGCAAATACCACGCAGAACGTTGAATGATATTCACCTGAAAATCCATGCATACTTCCATATAATATCAATGGACATTGAATGCAAATGTTTCTTTCTGATAAGCTTTTTTCACCTGAAATCTACCATTTTCTGGTTCAATTTTATATTGAATCCTTTATGTGAAGAAAACCGTTTAATTCGATTTTTCTATTCATTCCACTTCACATATGCTAGACGGGCTTGCCACTCCTACTGAGAAGGAATCTTTTATTTAGAAACCTATCGAGGTAAGATATTTTCGGAGTGTTTCTTTCTGTCACTAGGTACCGCCAGTTAAAGTTTATCTTTTCCGGCGTACCTATAGGTGTTACAAGCTCGATGATGGTTTGTTTACGTTGTGTCTCACTTCAGCCAGAGTTCTTTGGACCTTTGGCTGGTTGACGACTCCGTACTGATGAGGGCCAAGAAGCCTGAAACCGGTATGCGGATTGTTAGGTGAACACGACATAAATTAAACATAATCGAGCTTATCAGAAAGAAACATTTGCATTCAATGTCCATTGATATTATATGGAAGTATGCATGGATTTTCAGGTGAATATCATTCAACGTTCTGCGTGGTATTTGCCAGGAAAGTAGTTGTTTTTCACCTGGGATCTACCATTTTCTGGTTCAATTTTATATTGAATCCTTTATGTGAAGAAAACCGTTTTATTCGATTTTTCTATTCATTCCACTTCACATGGCACTTATCTTTCACTATATGCTAGACGGGCTTGCCACTCCTACTGAGAAGGAATCTTTTATTTAGAAACCTATCGAGGTGGGAGATTTTCGGAGTGTTTCTTTCTGTCACTAGGTACCGCCAGTTAAAGTTTATCTGTTCCGGCGTACCTATAGGTGTTACAAGCTCGATGATGGTTTGTTTACGTTGTGTCTCACTTCAGCCAGAGTTCTTTGGACCTTTGGCTGGTTGACGACTCCGTACTGATGAGGGCCAAGAAGCCTGAAACCGGTATGCGGATTGTTAGGTGAACACGACATAAATTAAACATAATCGAGCTTATCAGAAAGAAACATTTGCATTCAATGTCCATTGATATTATATGGAAGTATGCATGGATTTTCAGGTGAATATCATTCAACGTTCTGCGTGGTATTTGCCAGAAAAGTAGTTGTTTTTCACCTGAGATCTACCATTTTCTGGTTCAATTTAATATTGAATCCTTTATGTGAAGAAAACCGTTTAATTCGATTTTTCTATTGATTTAGTATACTTGTATTATTTGTTCGACCTTTTTCTGCACCTGGTACTAGAATTTCTGTTCTTTTCTGTCATACTGAACAAAACGAAAAGTATGGTTTATTTGTTGGGATATTCCAACAGATTGTTACTGTGTTGGCGAACCTGACATTTCCACAAACGTCCTTGGAATCCCCTCGATTCAGGGAGAAAAATAGAACCAGTCCTATTTATTTTCATTCTTCAAACAGTCAAAAAAACTTTTTTCCAAGCCTTAGGTCAGTGAGGGAGGTTAGGTTGTCTGAAAAATGCGGTGTTGCACCATTGAAACCAATAAACCAATTAAATTCATTTAATTTTCACCAGAAAATGGTCTATGTTTTTTTCAATGAAATAAATGGGAATGTGGAGTAATCAATTTATTCTTCATACCAATTCACTACATTTTGTACTGATTATGTTTCGAATTTGAATCAATACCAAATACAGTAAGTTAGAATATATTCATGTTGATTATTCCACACTTTTTAGAGATAACTGTATATTCATATTTTTGCCGTGTTTTTAAGGAAAAATATTCATTTAATTAATTAAATAAGTTGTTTGGTGAAATATTTGATTTTTGGTACTCATTATTATTCCAATTTTGATTAACTTTAAACAGTTACTCCATTTTTCTCTATCGCAACGCAATATTTCACAACTTTTGAAATGTCCATTCATTGAAATCATATCAGTCCAAAAAAAAATATAAAATATAACAAACTATATCTTCATGTGTCAATTTTCTTGATATCCGAATTAAAATTATTATCAACGAAATGCTTTAATCAGCAGTCTATAGATCACACCATACTAACGGATGTGAAAAGTTATACAAAATACTTTCCAGATATTGAGTCAGTATCTTCCCAATTTCACCAAGCACATAAAATGGATATTCATGATGATCATTGTGGGCATTCACTCGATATTTATTGTATGTACATGCGTTATCTGGGGGCTTTGAATAATTTATTTTCCACTTCCTAGCGATCATAGCAAAAGATTTTAAAGGTAAAAAAAAAGAGTGTGCTTCAGACCACACGACTGAAATAAAACTTCTTTAGCTCCTTCTATATGTATGTATATATACAGTGTCCGGAAGTGAAAAAAAATATCTTTGTAGGTCAAAAAGTGCCGCTTATTATGTTTATGGGATATCCCAAATTTCAATCAATTACCTTCAAAACTAAAGGAGATACAAGGGGTGTACCATGATCCTGTTAAATACGGTATATATACACTGTCCGGCATAAAGTTCGCAGCATACGGAAAACTTTTTTATTAAAGATTTCTCAAAAAAAATTATTCGCGATAAAAACCTCTGCTTCATCCCAAACATGAATTGCGAATACCAAAATTGAATTTTATACGACCCTATACGAGGGAAATAGAAAAGTATTCTTTGTTTTCAAAATAATATGATCCCATCACTTTATTTCTCGCGGTAGAATTCAAATTCATGGGGAAATATTGTTCTAAATCGAATGTTGATCCAGAAATTCGAATCATAGCCACCTATGACCAATTTTATTTTTCAACTTTTTTTCCCATTTTTTCCTCATCGCCCTGTTCAACATGAGGAATATTATGCTAGACGAATGGTATATTATTAGATATGATGATATCACTCTTTCAATGTTTTCTCATTTCTCCCTTCCATCGGAAAATCACATTAATTGAATTATGTGACGGAATTTCACAAAATCTTGCTGCAAATAGTAAATAAAACTGAATTGTCTCCAAGATATAATGCCAGAATGCCAATTAATTTATTTTCGCAATACAAATAAAAAAATTTGAAACAAATAGGTCCTATGCTTCATTCTACGTGGAGTCCTCCATTCTCAATACACTGCATAGTACGGCGGTGCATTGCATCATGAACATTTCTCAGTATCTGGGGAGCTATTCCCCGAATACAATCCCTGAGAGTATTCTCCAAATGACGTTTATTTTGAAATGGTCTTCTTGAATATACCTTCTGTTTGAGATATCCCCATAAGAAAAAATCCAAGGGAGTGAGGTCCGGTGACCAAGCGGACCAAGCGTTATTGGAATATCTACCAATCCATCGATTTTGAAATGTTCCGTTTAACCACCTTCTAACTTCTAGCGTAGAATGAACGGATGCACCGTCATGTTGAAAATACATTCCAGCTCTCATGTCCAGAGGAATATCATCTAAATAATCGGAGAGAAACGTCTGCAGCATTCTTAAGTATGTGGCAGAATTCAGTGGTTGTCTGAAAAATACTGGTCCATTAATAATGTCATTAAGAATTCCGCACCAGACGTTAACTTTGAAGTGATATTGATCTCTACATTCTATCCTGAAATGGGGATTATTATCTGCCCACCACCTGCAATTCTGGGAGCTGACTACCCCATTTGATGTGAAGGTGGACTCGTCGCTATAAAGAATTTTTTTCGAAAACTGTCTATTATCTTCCATCATAGACTGAAAACAGAAACAGAAATCCAAGTGATTATCCGGATCTCTCGGTTTCAAAGTGTGTATGAATTTTGGTTTATACGGTTTGGATTTATTATTACCTAGAACTCTTTTCATTGATCGATCGGACATACCAAGATTTCCTCCTCTTTGCGATAATGACATTCTTGGATTTTCAATCGTAGACAGCATAATATTCATAACAGTTTCTTCATTTTCAGTTATCGGTCGTTTATGTGTCACTTTGTATTTTTTTGAAACCGATCCAGATTCCTTGAATGTTTTCAAAATTCTTGTAATTGTCGAATTATGAACGTTTTTACCTGGATGTCTTTCATTAAAAATATTGGCAGTGTCTCTACAAGTATGGTAATTGTCACCATGTATCATTACAATATCCACTCTCTCCTGTATACTTAGTCGAGCAGCCATGATTGAATTGAAAAACTACTGAAATTACTCTACAGATTTGTGAGTTATTCTTGATGCGTCAAAAATGGTTTGTTCACAATTAGAAATGAATTTGTTTTCAAAGCCAACTGTGATCGGCAAATGTTATGTATCTCAATCATTTACAGTAAAATTCAAAGAACAAAACTATGGAAGCTGGGTATTGCTATCGAAGTCGAATGTAACAACTAACAATATTTCGAAATTCATAAATGATACGTGAATAAATTTTTCGAGTGGATCAAAACCTCAATTTTGTACGTTAAATGCCGCAAAAAAATTCAATAAAATATTGTAGATGCTTTCCGATGTCTTGCTGAAAATAGTAAATGAAACTGAATTGTCTCCAAGGTATGATGCCAGAATGAAAATGAATTTATTTTCACACTACGAATAACATCTTTCAAGAAAATCAAGAATTGTAAAATATGACAATTTTCTATAGTTTTTTTTTTCAAGCAAGACATCGGAAAGCATCTACAATATTTTATTGAATTTTTTTGCGGCATTCAACTTGAAATTTTTTATTATTATATTATTTTGAAAAAATAGCATACTTTTCTATTTCCCTCGTATAAAGTCGTATAAAATTCAATTTGGTGTTCGCAATTCAGGTTTGGGATGAAGCAGAGGTTTTTATCACGAATGATTTTTTTTGAGAAATCTATAATACAAAAGTTTTCCATATGCTGCGAACTTTATGACGGACACTGTATATATATACCGTATGTAACAGGATCATGGTACACCCCCCGTATCTCCTTTAGCTTTGGAGGTAATTGTTGAAATTTGGGATATCCCATATACATAATAAGCGGCACTTTTTGACCTACAAAGATTTTTTTTTCACTTCCGGTTTCGCCGGAAGTGATACCAACTTCCGATTTTCAAATAGAACACCCTGTATTATTACATTTCTGAAATCTGCATAATTTTTTTAATCCAATGATACCACATAAGTGACATTTCAAAGGTCAATATTCTTGATAATTCAATTTTTAGTTTTTCAGTTAAGTGCGCCATGATGGTTCCGATTCATTCCAATTCACCCGTCTAATGCTAGAAAAACCGAAATCCCGTGAAAAATACTAAAATGCGTTTTTTATGAGCAAATAATCGATTTTGTGGTAAAACTAAATTTTTTCAAATGGAACCATATTGGTACCGTGGTACCATTTATTAGTACTATTAATAAGGAATTTATTCATACTTGCTAATAAAATGTGAGACAAATACCATCAAAATTACAGCTAAAAGAAAATAAGATAATACAATTACTTTGTTCTAATTTAATGCTAAGAAGTTACTAAGGTGGCTTTGAAATACAAAAAATGAACACAAAACATTACAAAAATTGTTCGAAATGCTGTCCATTAACGTCAATGCACTTCTGAACTCGCATAGCTCCGAATGCCTGTTGAAGGTAATTAGTTACTAAGGAGGCTTTGAAAACAATGAAATTATTCATTCAGATTGTCAAATAAATAGGTATTGGTTTATCGGTGTTTTTATTGTGTACTGGAAAAGTCTTTACATTTGTTGTTATTTTTATTCAAAATGCCCCACATTTATACAAGGGATGAAAAAGTGGGCATGTTAATCATTTCTGAAATCTGCATATTTTTTTAATCCAATGATACCACATAAGTGACATTTCAAAGGTCAATATTCTCGATAATTCAATTTTTAGTTTTTCAGTCAAGTGCGCCATGATGGTTCCGATTCATTCCAATTCACCCGTCTAATGCTAGAAAAACCGAAATCCCGTGAAAAATACTAAAATGCGTTTTTTATGAGCAAATAATGGATTTTGTGGTAAAACTATTTTTTTTCAAATGGAACCATATTGGTACCGTGGTACCATTTATTAGTACTATTAATATGGAATTTATTCATACTTGCTAATAAAATGTGCGATAAATACCATCAAAATTACAGCTAAAAGAAAATAAAATAATACAATTACTTTGTTCTAATTTAATGCTAAGAAGTTACTAAGGTGGCTTTGAAATACAAAAAATGAACACAAAACATTACAAAAATTGTTCGAAATGCTGTCCATTAACGTCAATGCACTTCTGAACTCTTATAGCTCCGAATGCCTGTTGAAGGTAATTAGTTACTAAGGAGGCTTTGAAAACAATGAAATTATTCATTCAGATTGTCAAATAAATAGGTATTGGTTTATCGGTGTTTTTATTGTGTATTGGAAAGTCTTTACATTTGTTGTTATTTTTATTCAAAATGCCCCACATTTATACAAGGGATGAAAAAGTGGGCATGTTAATTATTTATGGGGAATGTAGAAAAAATGCCGTTGCGGCTAGAAACCTGTATGCCAACCTATATCCTGATAGAAAATGTCCAGCGAGAAATTATTTTAATCGCCTTGAAAATAAATTCCGAAGAGAGCCTAACCATGATCTCGAAGAAAACGTTATCATTGACGAAGGAACGGAAATCAATGTTTTAGCTCGAATAGAAGTTGATAAGACTGTTTCTTAAAGGCAAATTGGGTTTGCCCAAACATAATTATAAATCGTTCAAATATCAATTGCACCAGCACCTGTCCGAAAATGATTATGAACGTAGGATGGAATATTGCAATTGGATCTTGCAGAATAATGTGCAGCCAAACAATGCTTTTTTGGGAAAGATTTTATTTTCGGACGAGTCTAGGTTTACAAATATGGATTATTTAACCGACAAAATACAAGGTATTGGTCACAAGAAAATCGAAATTTATTGAGGGAGGGTAACTTTCAAGTGCGGTTCGGTTTCAATGTTTGGCTTGGAATACTCGGTCGTAGAATCATTAGTCCAATAATATTTGGAGGACGTTCGACTGGAGATAGATACTTAGGATTTCTGCAAAATGAAATTGAGGACAGGTTAACTGAATTACCTGTCCATCTACGACAGGGAATGTATTTCCAACAAGATGGAGCTCCTCCCCATAATTCAAGAATATTAACTGATTACCTTCAACAAGCATTCCAAGAAAACGTAATTTCGACAAATGGTCCTGTGCGATGGCCTCCAAGGTCACCTGATTTGATACCTCTTGATTTCTTTGTTTGGGGTCATTTAAAAAACATTGTCTATGCAACCGCCGTTACAACCCGCAAAGACCTGGAGTTGCGAGTAAGACGCGCAATTAATAGTATAACAGCCCAGCAATTAGCGAACGTTCTTCAAGAAACAGCTATGCGAGTTCAGGAGTGCATTGACGTTGATGGACAGTATTTCGAACAATTGTTGTAATGTTTTGTGTTCATTTTTTTGTATTTCAAAGCCACCTCAGTAACTTCTTAGCATTAAATTAGAACAAAGTAATTGTATTATCTTATTTTCTTTTAGCTGTAATTTTGATTGTATTTATCGCACATTTTATTAGCAGGTATGAATAAATTTCTTATTAATAGTACTAATGAATGTTACCACGGTACCAATATGGTTCCATTTGAAAAAATTGAGTTTTACCCCAAAATCGATTACAATTAACTTCATTTGCTCATAAAAAACGCAATTTAGTATTTTTGACGGGATTTCGATTTTTCTAGCATTAGACGGATGAGTTGGAATAAATCAGAACCATCGGCACACTTATATGGAAAACTATAAATTGAATTATCAAAAATATTGACGTTTGAAATGTCATTTATGTAGTATCATTGGATTTAGAAAATTATGCAGATTCCAGAAATGTAATAATATACAGGGTGTTCTATTCAAAAATCGAAAGTTGGTATCACTTCCGGCGAAACCGGAAGTGAAAAAAAATCATTCGTAGGCCAAAAAGTGCCGCTTATTATGTATATGGGATATTCCAAATTTCAATCAATTACCTTCAAAACTAAAGGAGACACACGGTATATATGTTTATATATGTATATATGTATAATATATACATGTATATACATATAATAATGTTCTAATAACCTATAATTTCATCATTTTAGTTTGGTAAATTTAGTAAATTATTATTAGTGCCATGAATGATTATAAAAATAAAATAAAAATCAATTTACCTAACTCCAATAATTTGTCTCGGTTTTTGTACATGATCTATAGTGGGATTTTCATAATCAACTTCCATTTGATTATTGTCATGTTCAATCACGATGTCACCAATTATACGCGCCCCAATATCGAGAGTAGAATGCCGCGTATTAGTAGAGGGATAAAATAGACAAGGAAAAAGGAACGCTGCATATGACGCTACGACGCCAGCAACTAGTATGAGATACGCACTCACCTTTGTCGCCCGATCACACTTTTCGTAACGCTCTCGTCACGCATTCACCAGCTTACTCCTCAAGTCAAGCGTGCCTAAAGAAGTTTCACTTCAAAAATCAATTCGATTTTTTGTTCGAAATCGATATCGATCGATATCACCTATAAATCGAATTAGTCGACTTCATAACTGAAGGTTTCGAAAAGAAAGAATCAACACTTGGCATATTCCTCGATCTGAGCAAGGCGTTCGACTGCGTCTCTACTGATATTCTATTAGAAAAACTGAGATACTATGGCTTTGTAGGCATTGCACACAATCTACTAGCATCATATCTAAATGAGAGAAAGCAATGTGTATTATATAATGAAGAACTCAGTAGCTTACAAACGATCCTGAATGGTGTTCCACAAGGTAGTGTCCTTGGGCCATTACTTTTCTTGATTTATATTGTAACGAACCTAGGCCGGACCTGTCGCCTCACGCGTTGCCATCGACAACGATGATGTCATCCCCGGAGATATTCGAGAACAATCCAGTCGCTCTGCCGCAGAAAACAACGGTCAATATTGGAAATAACTGGAACATGCTGGTCGCCAACTGCCAGAATTCGAAAGATCGGGAATTCTGTAACGGAGATAAATAGGTAGCCCTCAAGATGGCACAGGAGTCTCACCTCAGTCTGAACGAGCCCATACGATCGAGCTATACACTGGCGTAGTAAAATAAATTAAGTTGTAGATTTAAGTGTGAAATAAATTAGTAAAACCAAGTTAAGTTTATTTACGTTACAATATCAATGACCTGCCAAATTCAATGACAACATTCACAATGCTATTCGCCGATGACACTTCCTTCGCCATTCGGAAAAACAAGAATGAAGAATCATCAGAATTAGTAAAGCGAGTTATTCAGGAAGCTACGGACTGGTTCAGTGGAATACCTATTATTGAATAAAGCAAGACCAACCAGTTATGTTCGCTGTCTAATAATCCCTCAGATAATGTGAAATGTCTTGGTATAACTAGATTCAAAGTTAACAAAAACCCCCATATCGACAAACTGCAAAATCTATCAGGCAAGGTCTATGCAATCAGGCAGATAAAAAATAAAGTCGGTCGGGAAGCTGCCCATACCTTATCATACAATTTCCATAGTTCCTTAACTATGGACTGATGAACTGGGCAATCTATCCATATCTCGAGAATATTTACAATTCAGAAACAGGCAATCAGAGCTTTAGCTGGAATAGCTCAAATGGAGCTGTAAAAAATTGGTTTATAAAAGTTCAATATATTAACTCTGCCATCATGTGTAATATACTGCAATTTGATACACATTCAAGAAAATTTACAAAGTTTACTACAAATGGAACCAACCACTCGTATAATACTAGGAATAAGGATAATATTAGAGCACCAAAACAAAGATTAGAAATAACAAAGGAGATGTAACTCATACATACCGTTGTACAGCTCACTGCCCCAATCAATGAAAATGCAACCCTCGCTAATTTCAAAAGGAAACTGAAAAAACACCTCTCAGACAATGCTTACTATGATGCGTCTGACTTCAGCTTTACTGAGTGAATACATTTACATTTATATATTTATTTTAATTTGTGCTCGTGGTCACTTTAGAGACCTGCAGAACATCACTTTCCAAAGACTCGTTCATCCAACGAACAGCGAGGCTTTGGAACTCATTGCCTAGGGAGGTGTTCCCCGAGGCATACAACCTCCAGAAATTTAAGAAGAACACCAACTCCTACCTTCTTTCCCTTGGTTCCCACGATGTTCTCTGAACATTACAGGATATCCCTTTTCGTGGGAACCGGAACATAAAAAAAAAATATACAATTTACTGAGTAACCATTGTCAATGTACTGTCTCTATGTATTTCTGTTTTTTACATTTATATATTTATTTACTTTACTCTGTGCTCGTATCATATACAAATTTTATTAACTAACTACTGTTTCTCGTTATTTCAATATTCAAATTGTAATTTACATTTATATTATATGTAGCTTTATTATTGACTTGTCATAGTACTAAGGTGTAATAATTTCACCAATAAAAAATCTAATCTAATCTAAACGGCCGAAAACCTTACTGACTAACTGGTGAATGTTTATGATTTTCAAGTATTTCCTCATTTGTACGTTCATATTTTTTCCAGAATTTTTGATTGCATAGGTAGAATAAGATTGGTCCTAAATCCTTCAGGATTACCAACCATGGGGAGTGGAAGAATATGTGCTATCTTCCAAGAATCTAGAATTTTCTATACAATATGTGTCAGGTTTAAAATTATGTGGGGACAACAAAGCAGAATCATTTTCAAATTTATGATGTCTGTCCCAGTTGCATTGTATTTGATTTCAAAATTATTTTTCACAGTTTCTACATCAACTGGGCTAGAGTTAAAAGTCCCTGATCCAGCCTTGACATTATTATCACCAGAAAACCTTATTATACTGCGCAGATCCTACAAAGTAACTGTTAATGACATCGGCGTCTGATAGTTCATTCATTTATTTTTCTGAGATCGAATATCTGAGTTTTTCGAAGTGTTCCATAGAGATTTATTACTCTTATCTTTCCTCACGCTGAAAGAAAATGACTTTTTGGATGTTCTACGGCGGAGTTGCAGTTTCTAATTCATATTTTGTCTTCTTCAATTTTCTTTGACGATTTCGATTTCGACGATTTGATGATTTGACGTTTTGACTATTTGACGATTTGATGATTTGACGACTTGACGATTTGACCATTTGACATTTTGACGATTTAACGATTCGACGATCTGACATGATGTTGATGGTTGATGGTTGATGGTTTTATGTTGATGATTTGATGGTTGATGGTTGATGGTTGATGTTTGATGAGTTTTATGATTTGATGGTTTTATGTTTGATGATTTAATGGTTGATGATTTGATGTTTGATGATTTGATGATTTGACGGTTTGACGTTTGAAGTTTGACGTTGACGATTTGACGATTTGATGGTTGACGGTTTTACGTTTGACGGTTTGACGATATGACGGTTTGATGATTTGACGTTTGACGATTCGACGATTTGACGATTTGACGATTTGACGATTTGATGTTTGATTTTTGATGGATTTGACGTTTGACGGTTGACGTTTGACGATTTGGCGATTTGATGTTTTGATGGATTTGATGGTTGACGATTGACGTTTGACGTTTGACGATTGACGGTTGAGGTTGACGATTTGACGGTTGACGTTTGACGGTTGGCGACTTGGCGATTCGACCATTTGGCATTTTGACGATTTGACGATTTGATGATTTGACAGATTTGACGCTGATGAATTGATGATTTGACGATTTGAAGGTTTGACGGTTGATAGTTGATGATTTGATGATTTGATGATTTGATGATTTGATGTTGATGTTTGATGATTTGATGGATTTGACGATTTGACGTTTGACGATTTGACGATTTGACGGTTTGACGATATGACGGTTTGATGTTGACGGTTTGACGTTCGAGGGTTTGACGTTTAAACGTTTGAGTTGTTTTGAGGTTGACGTTTAGATTTGACGGTTGCGTTTGGGTTGATGTTTTGATGGTTGATGTTTGACGTTTGACGGTTTGAGGGTTTGATTTGGCGTTTGATGTTTTGATGGTTTGATGGTTGACGTTGCGTTTGCGGTTGACGTTTGGCGTTTGATTTTTGATGTTGGTGGTTGACGTTTGGTTTGACGTTTGACGGTTTGACGGTTGCGGGTTTGACGTTGGATTTGACGTTTGCGGTTGAGTTTGACGGTTGACGTTGGCGCTTGGCGTTCGATTTTCATTTGACGTTGAGGGTTTGATGGTTGACGTTTGAATGATGGATTGATGGTTAGATTTGAAGTTTGACGGTTAAAGTTTGACGTTCGATGGTTGACATTGACGATTCGACGGTTGACGATTACGTTTGGTGATTTGGGGGTTTGAGGTTGACGGTTGACGGTTCGACGATTTGAGATTTGACGTTTTGTTGATTTGAGGGTTTGACATTGACGGTTGACGGTTGACGGTTGACGGTTGAGGGTTTGACTTTTGGGATTGACGATTTGCGATTAGAGGGGAATTTGATAGATTGGATGTTTTAAAGTTTTGGAGTTTGAAGTTTGAGTTTGAGGGGATTTGACGTTGACGTTTGACGTTTGACGTTTGATGATTTGATGGTTGATGGTTGGGATTTGATGGTTGATGGATTTGATGGTTGATGATTTGATGGTTTGATGTTTGATGATTTGATGGTTGACGTTTGACGTTTGACGTTGACGTTTGACGTTTGACGATATGACGGTTTGATGGTTGACGTTGAGATTCGACGTTTGACGATTTGACGGTTGACGATTTGATGTTTTGATTATTTGATGGTTGACGGTTGACGGTTGACGGTTGACGATTCGACGATTTGGCGTTGATGTTTTGATGGTTGATGGTTGACGGTTGACGTTTGACGGTTGAGGGTTTTGACGATTGACGATTTGGCGGTTGATGTTTGATGGTTGATGATTTGAGGGTTTTGACATTTGACGGTTGACGATTTGGCGTTTGATGTTTTGATAATTTGATGGTTGACGTTGAGGGTTTTGAGGGTTTTGACGGTTGACGTTTTGACGATTTGACGATTTGACGGTTGACGTTTGACGATTAGACGTTGACGATTTGACGATAAGATGGTTGACAATTTGATGTTTTGATGATTGGATGGTTTGAAGATTTGACGTTGACAGTTGACGATTGAAGATTTGACGATTTGACGATTTGATGTTTTGATGTTTGATGATTTGATGGTTGATGTTGATGATTTGAGGGTTTTGATGATTTGATGATTTGATGATTTGATGATTTGATGGTTGATGTTGATGATTTGAGGGTTTTGAAGATTTGACGATTTGACGGTTTGACGATTGACGATTGACGATGACGATTTGTTTTGCGATTTGATGATTTGATGATTTGACTGTTTGACGATTTGATGTTTTGATGTTTTGATGATTTGATGATTTGATGATTTGATTGTTTGACTATTTGACATGATGATTTGATGATTGATGATTTGATGATTTGATGATTTGATGGTTGACGATTTGATGATTTGATGATTTGAGATTAATTGACATTTGAGGTTTGACTTGATGATTTGACGATTTGAGATTTGATGATTTGAGATTTGATGATTTGTTTGAGTTGAGATTGACGGTTGACGATTTGGATTGATGTTTGATGATTTGATGATTTGATTTGATGATTTGATGATTTGAGATTTGATGAGTTGAGATTTGACGATTTGAGATTGACGGTTGTTGATTGAGATTGATGGATTGATGATTTGATAGTTGATGATTTGAGATTTGAAGATTTGATGTTGACGGTTGCGATTTGAGTTGATGTTTGAGATTTGACGATTTGAGGTTGAGATTGACATTGATTTGTGTTTGATTGATTTGATGATTTGATTGGATTTGACGATTTGAGATTGATGTTTGATGATTGATGAAATTTGATTGATTTGATTGAGTTTGTTTAAATTTGATGATTTGATGATTTGATGGTTGATGATTTGATGATTTGATGATTTGATGTTGATGATTTGATGTTTTGATGATTTGATGATTTGATGATTTGTTTGGATTTGATGATTTGATGTTGATGTTGATGATTTGATGATTTGATGATTTGATGATTTGATGATTTGATGATTTGATGATTTGATGATTTGATGATTTGATGATTTGATGATTGATGATTGATTTGATGATTTGATGATTTGATGATTTGATGATTTGATGATTTGATGATTTGATGATTTGATGATTTGATGATTTGATGATTTGATGATTTGATGATTTGATGATTTGATGATTTGATGATTTGACGATTTGACGATTTGACGATTTGACGATTTGACGATTTGACGATTTGATGATTTGACGATTTGACGATTTGACGATTTGACGATTTGACGATTTGACGATTTGACGATTTGACGATTTGACGATTTGACGATTTGACGATTTGACGATTAGACGATTTGACGATTTGATGTTTTGATGATTTGATGATTTGAAGATTTGACGATGGGGGTCGTATAAACCAAGGACTTCAGGTGTCTCCGGCTGCAAAAGTCCAAGGGGTTTAAGTCTGGAGATCTGGGAGGCCAAGGTTGAGGTCCTGCTCTGCCTATCCAACAATTTGGATACAGGTCGTCCTAGTAAACGAGCAGTTATGCTGAAATGGACAGGCGCACCATTGTGCATAAACCACATTCGTTGTCAAATAGCTAGTGGAACATTTTCAAGTAAGCTGCTCCTGCAGAAAATTTGTTCAAGTTGCACCAGTTAGCCTTATTGGTAGAAAATACAGTCCAATAATATTTTCGCCAAAAATTTCGACCGACGCGTTAAGTGAAAATTTATATTGATACCAATCTTCTTGAATTGCATGTGGGTTATCTTCGGTCCATAGATGATTGTCATGGACATTTGTAATCCCTTGCCTTGTAAAGTTGGATTCGTCAGTGAATATTATGTTTCCTAAAAATCAAGCATTTTGGGTAATCATTTGAAGACTCCATTGAAAAAAGTCTACTCCATGGGGAAAATCTTGCGGCAAAAGTACCTGGACTCATTGAATATGGTAAGGATACAATTGGTAATCCTTTAAAATTTTCCAGATTAGTTTATAACTAACAATAAGGGTGTTAGCAATTTGTCTTGTACTTAATTCCGGATGAACTTCAATCATATTGAGAACTTCTTCTTACAGTGCCACCATTCTTATTACTCGTGGACGACCACAATCAATTATTCATTTTTGAAAAGTTGGTGGAGATGTGCAAACATTGTGTGATGATATACTCGAATCATGGGACGAAGGAAACTTCACCTGTCTTATTCTTCTTGATTATAGCAAGGCCTTCGATACACTCGACCCATTGGTTTTATGCAAGAAACTCCGGTTCTTTGGCTTCTCAGATACAGTTATTCTGCTATTGAACAGTTATTTATCTAATCGGACACAGAGTGTATTTCTAGATTGAAAGGAATCAAATTACAATACTGTACCGGTAGAAATGAAGGAATGTCTACTAAAAAATTTCAAAAAATAGTTGGAAGCCTTGTTTCTGGCAAGGCAGCAATAACAATGCACGAGAACTCGATAGTATACTTGGTCATGATATACATATACTTATAAGTTTTTGTTTTAATTTGTATTATGAAGTTAAAAGTGAAGTGAAAAGCTACCTATCTGATAGGGGACAGAGAGTGGAGTTCGAAAAAACTTATAGTACAGCAAGAACAGTGACTTTTGGAGTAACCCAAGGAACTGTCCTTGGACCACTCTTATTTATTATATATATGAACAGTATGCTTTTTCTCGATACTACCGGCGAAATTATCAGTTTTGCCGACGATACAACCATATTATATACAGCTCCAACTTGGCAGAAATTGAAAGAAAAAATAGAAATCGATTTTCCAAATATATCAAACTGATTACAAATGAATAAATTGACACTAAATTACAAGAAAACGAACTACTTACCCTTTACGTCATATATAAATGGTCTGCCCAACTTAGGGCCTTTGAATGTCGGATTAAACTCTCAAATTCCCGAATCGGAAAAAACAAAATATCTCGGTATAACGGTTGAACGCCATATGAGGTGGGACTTACAGACAAAAGAAATTGTCAGAAAACTCAGGGGATTCTTATCGAAATTTAAACACCTCAAAGATTTCCTAAACATAAAACATTTAAAAACACTATATTTCTCCCTAATAGAGTCTATACTATCATATGGAATATTAGGTTGGGGCGGAGTTAATGACTGTTTTCTAAATCAATCAATCAATCAATATATACTTTATTGTCTGAAGAGTTCTTATTGACAAAGCATGAAAATAGAAAAAAAATAAGAAATGTATAGATAATTAGATACGTGAATGTCAAATGGATAAAATGTACAACATAAAAGATAAATATTACATATATAAATAAAAAACATATTGTCAATCTACTTTAAAAAAGAAGGACTATGAAAAACAATTATAAACAAACACATTATAAAATAAGATGTCATTAACAAAAGGGTAACTAACTAACTAACAATTACCACCCTTAAGATTTAACAGTAGTCTTGCATAATAAATCAAAACATATGAGATAAAAAATAAAAAATTCAATAATATAAATATCCAGTATCAAATCAATTCCGATAAGGAACTATAGTATATCATCATAATATTCCTGCAGGTTATAATAAGCTTTCTGCAATAGAGCCTTTTTTACAGTCTTTCGAAAGTTCTTCAGAGAAGTTATGTTTCTATAACTGGCTGGCAGATGATTATATATTTTTTGCTTTCATAATATGGAGTTTTTGTCAGAAGATTTAGGTAAGGGTAAGGGAACACAACCTTCATTTCTTGTTTTATGTTTTCGTGTTTCAGTAGGTGTTGAACCATATTTTGTGTGGATGAGGGCATACAGTTTCCAAAATAAATAAACAAACAGTGATAATATTTGTTGGCTAATAAAAAGTGGTTTGCAGTGATCGTGATATTGAGGCTTTCACAGGTATCGGATTGCTCTTTTTTGTAGAATAAAAACACATTGAAACAGCTGGTTATTGCATAAACCCCAGAAGGCAATGCCATACCTCAAATGTGACTCAACTAGGGAAAAGTAGACCATCCTAGCCGAGGCTACGTTTAATTCTCTTGAAACAATTTTCATTGCAAAGCAGCTAGAGGCTAACTTCTTGCTCAAGGTCGTTACATGCTCATCAAATTTTAGCTTGTTGTCTATAATTAGACCTAGAAACTTAGTTTGTGGCTTATTTGTTATAATCTGGTTATCTAAGTACAAATTATCAAAGTCAAACTTAAAGGTGACTAGATTTGTTTTTTTTAAATTGAAACAGAGTCGATTGGAGTCACACCATTGCTTAATTTTTTCTAGATCGAGAGCAATTGATTCTTTCAAGTGATTTATGTCTTTGCTATGCCATAGAATGGTGGTGTCATCCGCAAAGAAAGTGAATTTTCCTTGGATGCGAATGGTGGCTAGGTCATTTAGATACAATAAAAATAGAATAGGACCTAGAACCGACCCTTGTGGAACGCCCATTGCGACTTTGCCACTGTTAGAGTAGTTTTCCTGTATTTTTACTACTTGACTCCTTTCTGACAAGTACGTGCGGAACCAGTCTAATGAGGAATTTCGGAAACCGTAAAATTGTAGTTTTTGCAGTAATATCTCATGGCTGACACAATCAAACCTCTGAGAAGTCGCAAAATACCGCCGCTACGGTTTCTCCATTATTCAAAGTAACATATGTATTTTCTAGCAACGAGAAAAAAGCATCATTTGTGCTTTTCGAGTTTTGAAATCCAAATTGGGCACGGCTTAATATGTCATTTCTGGTAAGATGTACCATCATTCTTCTTTTGACTAGTTTTTCCATTATTTTGGATAATGTTGATAATAATGAAATTGGGCGAAAGTTCGAGGGATCATCTGAGTCACCACCTTTGTACAAGGGGATTACAACTGCTTGTTTCAAGCAGAAAGGGAACTGTCCCATTCTGAAGGAACTGTTAATTGCCTCAGCTAGGGTGAGTAGGAAATGAAGTACATGTTTTACAAAAATGGATATTAAAAATAATATACGGTAAAAAGGCATATTTTTCCACAAATTCTTTATACAGCGAATCCCAAATGAAAGATGTGAGACAGATTTTTTGTCAAAAAATAATTATTTTCGTAAAACTAGGAAAAATTGAACTCACTCTACATAAACACCCCTACAATACTCGAAAAATTGATGAAATTTTCTTCCCACGTTGCGAAAAAACTATCGGCCAACGAAATACCAATTATTTAGCACCCAGAATCTATGCTTTATTACCAAACGAATTGAAAAATATAAAAAACTACCGAACGTTTAAAAAAGAATTGAAAAAATGGATTGCCAAAGATAGACTTATATTCACCGAAATTGTTAACCAGAGATAAAAACATATAACTGAGCAATTTATGATGTATATGTATGTGTGCATATTAGTGTATTTGTGTATATCAATGTGTGTATCCATCATGTATATTTCATAACTCTTCTTTATTAGTACTGGAAAATTACCCCAATTGTGACTGGAAAATTACCCCGATTGTGATAGAAAATTACCCCGACTGTGACTTACCCTCTAATATGTAAAACAATGAGAAGAGCCAATTAGATTAATATACTACCTGAATGTGGCAAATCCACAATTTTCTACCATGTTTCCATTAAAAAAAAAATACAAATTCTACCCATTTTAATCTAATATATGTAAAATCTCAATGAGAAGACCAACTTATAAGTAACCTGCTTCTTGAATATGACAATCCAAAGTTATATTATGTATTATTATTATGATGAATAAACATATATTATTATTATTTTTATTATTAAGTCATTTATGATACTTGCTACAGCTTAGTATGGAAGCTGTTCGAAGGTTAATGTAGTTTATATTTAGTTTGTGTGTGTGTTTTTATTTGTATCATAAAGTCATCTATGATACTTGCTACAGCTTAGTATGGAAGCTGTTCGACGGTTAATGGAGGTTATATTTAGTTTGTGTATATGTGCATATTCTCCTGGTAGGATTGAAAAGCAGCTTTATATCTGAACCCCGCCCTTCCATTATTATTGTAATGTTAATGAGCGAATTACTATTGTAAGGTTAATGAGCAAATAATGAATAGACATATTATTATCATTATTATTATTATGAGGTATCACGCGCTGACGATACATCACCTACATGGAATAGAATAGAATATTTATTGGTCCTTTATGATCAAATACATGATATAGGATAGTTAACAATGGGCATATAGTCCATTACGTCAATGTACAAATGACAGAAATTTTTGTATATTGGAGTATATGTTCGGAGATTCAATAAAGAACCACACAAGTTATGGAGCCACAGAGTTGTGACATAGAAATATAAAATAGGTCACTAAGTAGCAGTGTGTACATATATAACATCAAATAATATAACGATACATCATAACAACATAGGAATATATAAAATATAATATAAGATTACATATAAACATAGGTTTCCACTATAACAATATAAGAATCCCCACAAAGTAAATTGACATGTACAGTTTACAGTTTTTCGATCACCTGAAATTGAGATATTCTATGGTGGAACAGAAACTATGGGTCGTTAAGAATAACCTGAGTTTTTTTTTGAATAATTTCAAATGGAGCCGTCTAGCTTGCAAATAATTTCCATTGGCATGTCCACCCATAAAATGCATATCGGCCATTTCAGAGTTAGTGTAATTATTCATATTGAAGATTCAAAAGACACAATTGAACTTTCAACTACCACATAGAAATCAAAGTGACTTGACAGCCACCTACTAGATTTTTTCGATTTTAAAATACTACGATTGGAGTCACAAGTTGTGCAAACAAAACTTGACAGCCCCCTACTAGATTTTATCGATTCCATTTACAGAAGATCCGTTCATGCACATTGTTGTATTTTATTTTTTTATTAGGAAACTATTGCTTTTACGGACACAACACAATTGTTAAAATAGTTTTGCAATAAATCGTTCTTTTCAACACATATTTTTCAATTGAGAACTATTAGTCTAATCAACAAGTTCAAAAACGTGTTAAATAGATATAAAGCTCCTAAAAATATGAGCGATAGCTCATTCGATTTGGAATGACGTCTAGAAAAATGTTTTCTAAGGGTTCATTAGCACGTAAAAAATTGCGATTGTTATTAACAAAATAAGATTAAAAAAAAGAAGGTATTTCGTTTTTCCTTAATAATTTCTAAAATTATGATATTTAAGGAATTATGAAAAAAGATCCTGAAAGAGGAGGAAATTTCCAATAAAATCTCCCGGAACTCTATCTCTATTATTTATAAATTTTTTTAACGCTAAAAATAGGGCTCCGCGGGGTCGTTACGGCATAGGCGCACCGTCTAAAAAGCCGTTATATCACCTAAAATAATTTTTTTATAGTATTAAATAACAATTTGAAAATTTGAATAAATTATGGTGTAATCTAGACACTTGAACGAAAAAAACCTCGGTAAAAAAAAAATTTCATGTCGATTTTTCAAAAAGTTACACCATTGTTAATTAACTATTTTTTTTCCAATCTCTGTTTTTATAAATTACGACATAAAAGTTTAAATAATATAATAAAATGTTCGCTTCGTGGAGCTCTTTTCATTCAGGTACTTAATGAAGCAATGCAAAAAAATTCATTAAAGTTTATTATTTTGTTAATTATAATTTTTTTAAATTAACAAAAAATGAAATTTCTACAAAATGTAATCAAAAAAAATTTGTTTTAGTATTATCTCAGTATTGCTGTTTTTGCATCTACTATAGGTATTAATTAACATTGAAAAAAAAAATGTTTACGTCATTTGTTAAGAAGTTGTTTATAAACAAACAGACTATTTTGGGATTTAAAAAAAAAAAATTCCACCATCTCATTGCATAGGTAAAATTATGAATAAAAAAAAAATTATTAATGAATTTTTTTATTGTTTATAATCGTTTTTTTATATTTCAATTGTTTAAATAATTAGTTAAGAAATTATGTTATTCTTGAAAATCATCATTGACTTTTTTCAATGAATTAGCAGAGAAATAATATTTTTTTATGAATAATTTCATTGTTTATTAACTTAACAATTTGTTATAAACAAATAATATTGACCTTTATATTTTTTTTCGAAAACTTCAAAAAATAACAAAAACAACTATGTATAACAAAGTATAGAAAAAAATTAAAAATAATAATAATAATAAAAAATAAAAAAATACAAAACATTTTTTTTCTATACTATATACATAATTCCTTAAATATCATTATTTTAGAAATAATTCTTAATCTTATTTTGTTAATAACAACCGCAGTTTTTTACGTGCTAATAAACCCCTTCAAAAAAACATTTTTCTAGACGTCATTCCGAATCGAATGAGCTATCGCTCATATTTTTAGGAGCTTTATATCTATTTAACACGTTTTTGAACTTGTTGATTAGACATTGTTTCGTTGAAAAGTTCTGGTGAAAAAATGCAATAGGGGTTGCATGTTAAAAGATCACAACAAAATTAAAAAATATTCATAGGTAGCTTTTTCATTGGTAGAACATGCTCACAAAACGCCATTTCTTCAACTCTTCAGCAATTTCAAGAAAAAAAAATCTTTTTTTCTCATTTTTGGAATCTTGAAACTCTTCAAGGAAAGGCCTAAAGAGCTTCTGTTTACTCTAATTTTCGACAGGAACTCACCCCCTGAAAACTTTCGCACTTATTTGGTAACACCCTGTATATATACGCGTCGACTAGAGAACCTCCTCCTTTTTTTTTCGTCGGTTAAAAAACCCCCCGTGAATGAAAAAGCAGCATGTTCTTCTCCACACAATTTTAATTTCAATGATACCAAATTTCAGATATGTTTTTCATCCCATCCACCAAGTTATTTTTTCCGTCGAAAGTATTTAAAAAAAATCATCCACTCGTGATCATTTTGCGCGGGCGAATTGTAGATAAAAAAAATAATTTTTCAAAGGTATTGAGTTGTGCAATTATTACTCTCATAACCGCCCACTCAACTTTCCATTCATCGAATGGTACAACCAGAACATGTGACGCAAAGCGCGTAAAGCGTATCAACCCCAAATCCGTACGTCCACCCACTGTTGCCCCCCGACTATTTCTTCGAATCCAGTCGGATCGCGTATGCGCTGGCCCATATCAGTCGACGTATAAAACGAGAAAACGCGGGCAGATTTCATCATTCAAAAAAGCGAAGCTGACATATTTGGTGAGAGACAATTGACGGTGGTCCATTTACTCGAAACGCACTGTGCACAAGTGACTTGATTTTTCCGCGAGTTTCATTCCGACGAAGGACGACATGAAGATGGCTGTGGTGACGGTTTTGGCGGGGTTAGTTGTGGTTTTTGGAATGCAGCAGGTGGCAGCAAGGCCCAATTACAGGTGAGGATTCGTTGCTAAAGGGGATGGAATATTATTCAAGCCAACAGGAATAGATAGATAGATAGATAGATAGATAGATAGATAGATAGATAGATAGATAGATAGATAGATAGATAGATAGATAGATAGATAGATAGATAGATTTTATTTGAAGCTTTCAATTTAAACAGTTGAAAACTCAAGTCGAATAATAATATACAATATAAAAAATACAAAAGTCACTCATAACTAGAAATCCTTCCTAATAAAAATAATTACATCATGTATTGAAAATGAAATTATTAATATATATAGTCTATTTTCGACAAGTTGAAAATGGTCTAAAATAGAGATACTGCTCTCAAAATTAAGTGTGATAGCTCATTGGATCCGGAATAGGGCCTAGAAAAATGTGCCAAAAGCGTGTATTAGCACATAGAAAATTCAAAGTTATAAACAATTGAAGATGAAAAAAATGACATTTCGTTTTGCCAATATTTCATAAACTATTAATATTTAAGAAATTTCAAAAGATTCTGAAAGAGGGAAATTTCAATGAAAATTTCCCAGCTCTCGGAACTCTATCTCCATTATTTATAATTAATTCAACGCTGAAAATGGGTCTCCGAACGACATTTTTAGGTTGCGCGCGCGGCGTCAAAAGCGAGTACGACACATTAATTAATGTATTTAAGGTATTAAATTTTTTTTTTTAATTTGAAAAAATTATGGTGTATTCGGAAGACTATAAATAATTTGTTGCCGTTGGGAATTTTACTAAAAGTTTATTTTTCAACAAGTTAAACGATTGTTAACTGACAACATATTCTGGAACTTCTGTCTTCATTGTAAATGAAAAAAATTTTTTAAATAATTGTCGTAAAAATTTTTCGCTTCGTAGAGCCTTCCTTATATACATACTCAACAAGATCACGCCATAAAAGTTGAAAAAATATTCATACTTTGTTTATAATAATTTTTGTACTTGAACAAAAAAAAAAACCAAAATTAAAAAAAAAATTCTCAATCATCATATTATCGTTTTTTTAAAAAAATTTCAAAAAAATTTTATTTTATAATTTTTTATAAACGAATTGATTATTTCAATATTTTTGAAAATAAATTTTTCACAACTTCATTATATTACAAATATTATGATTTTTGATTTTATGAACATCCTGTTTATATTTTCAACAAATCAATTAAAAAAACATATTTAATACCTTAAATAAATTAATTAATGTGTCGTACTCGCTTTTGACGCCGCGCGCGCAACCTAAAAATGTCGCTCGGAGAACCATTTTCAGCGTTAAATTAAAATTATAAATAATGGAGATAGAGTTCCGGGAGCTGATAGTTTTTTATTAGAAATTTCCTCCTCTTTTAGAATCTTTTTTTGAAATTTCTTATGTATCAATAGTTCAAGAAATATTGGTAAAAAACGAAATGCCATTTTTTTTTCATCTTCAATTGTTTATAACTTTTGCAATTTTTTTTGTGCTAATACACGCTTTTGGCACATTTTTCTAGGCTTTATTCTGGATCCAATGAGCTATCACACATAATTTTAAGAGCAGTATCTCTATTTTAGACCATTTTCAACTTGTCGAGTAGACTAATAAATATATCACAGTCATAGGTGTAAGATAGATTGAACATTTTATTCAGCTGTAGTGAAATTATTTCTCCATGACTTCTTGTAATGAATATGGCTCGATGTCACACAACAGATCAAAAACACGTTTTTTAAAAATTTGTCTTGAGCGAGCTTCTTTAATGCTTAACGGTAAATTGTTATAGAATTTAATGGATACATAATGTGGCCCTTTCTCTGTATGTGTCAATCTATGCTTGGGAACAATAAAATTGGATTTCTGCCTGGTAGAATACTCATGTCTGAATCTGTCTTCTTAAAAATTTGCTTTATTATCGTACACAAAAAGTACACAAACATATATGTAAATGGCATAAACGGTAAGCATTTTGATACATCTGAAAGTATTACGACAAGAATCTGTATATTTCATATTCAACATAGTCTTCAATATCCGTTTTTGCATGATAAAAATTCGTTCTAGTTGTGTACTACCTCCCCATACTGATATTCCATATTTTAGAAAGGGATAAACAATCCCATAATATGCCGTTTTCAGTGCATCTATTTTTAAGTGACTTTTCAAAATTCTAATTGCATAACATTTACTTGCTAGTTTTTTTGCGAGATTTTCAATATGTCTCGATAGTTTAATTTGTCATCTATATAGATTCCTAACAGTTTTGTACTGGTTGAAAAAGATATACTATCGTTTCCGAGCGAATATTCTCCGGGAAGGTGATATTATTGTGGACAGTTTTAAAAATTATGCAGTCTGTTTTAGCGGTGTTTAATAATCAAACCTGAAACCTCACGAACTGGCCCTTCTTTCGGTTTTTGAAAATTATGTCATTTCGCATTTTTTTAAAAATAATGTTGCACTTCACAAATTTATATATCATCTAGAAAAAATTATAGATATACCAATGATAGTTTTGTCGCGTTTATTCTGATGATGAGGCAAAATACATATACCGGGTGATTCCCTAAGGTGGCTAACATCTATAACTTTTTATTATTGAAGATAGAAAAACAAAATTTGGGGGTTGTGTATAATAGTTCTATTTAAATTTTTTGGCATACTTACTTGCTTTGCCGTACTTCCGGTTCGACCGGAAATGACCCCAACTTTCGATTTTTAAATGGGACATCCCATATATTTTTACTTATTTCGATCGAGAATGACATTCTGAGTCCAACAACACCTCACTGGTCAATATTTGACGAATAAAGTAACTTTCATCCAATTTTTATTTTTCGAGCTAGAATGCCGTGGATCGTGTAAATCGCTTCATTCTTGATCAAGTAACATGGAAAAAATACGACTTTGAGGCTTATAACTTCACAGTCGTTCTAAGAGTCATTTAAAATTATGAATTTTTCCTGTTAACTTGATTTTTTCACATGGAAAGGAAGTGGTTCGTCGGCTTTTTGTGAAAGATTAGGGGTAGGGGTAGGGGTAGGGGTGAGTCACGTTGGAGAATCACCCGGTAGATTATTTATGTTATTTCCAAATGGTATTTCCTGAAGATTATCATGTAAATGTGCATTTATTAAAACGAACATTTAAGTTCCCTTCAGCTGGCAGTCCAAATATATTTCCTCCTGTTGCCATCAAATGCAGCCAAATGAAGAGAAAGCATTATTTATATACAGAGTGTCCTATTTAAAATCTGAGCACTTCTCTAAACTTTTGATTTATTGTACGATTTGTGCGAATTTTTTTCTGAATGATAAGGCCTCAATAGTTTCTACTTTGGTGCCGAAATTCAAAATAAAATTTCAAAATTTCAAGGCCCACTTCGAATTTTCTTATTTTACAAATCAAAAAATGTTTTTTTCATAATATATGACCACGCCACTGGATCGTAATACAAATGATGTTACCAAAATTTCACGAAAAATAATTCTAACAGAAATATAGCATAATAATTATTTTATTATTATTATCAAAATATCTGGAATGTCTTGTAAATTATAATTTTGTTAATAATATGGTTCACAATGCTCTTTCAAACTGTTATCAGTTGAATTAGAAACAATTTCCAACAGTTATACAGTTGTTCATAGTTTTGTCAGTTTTTGTTTTCTTCAAACATGCAGAATTATTTCTATTAGTAGGCTTCCTAATTGGTCTTACTTAAAAAAAATGCACAACATTGTAGATCATTACAATAACTAAAACTAATGTTTCAATAACATTTACCAATATTTCATCATTTTCGATCATTAATATACTGCCATACACATCAAATTTTATCCCTTTTCAACTAAATAATAAAATAAATTTAATACATTTATCGTATCATGAATACTGCCTTATAAAATTTAATACCCAGGGTGGATTTTCGTCTGACCAGTAGCTTGATTAATTATTCCATTGGTTCCAATCTTTCATTATCGCATTCTGTGTGATAAAACTTCAGTTTGAAGGGCTCCATATTATTATACATTTTAAGATGTTTCCTTATTGTTTCACGTGGCAATTTTGGAATCTGTATTTTATCAATCTGTATGGGTCCAGGAGAAATCAATTTATACTTTTTAGTCCATCTTATAAACGTTGTATATTAAAATATATACCTCTATATATATATATATATATATATATATATATATATATATATATATATATATATATATATATATATATAATTATTTACTTGTGTCTGTGTAAAATCCAAAACCGAGTTGAAATACTTCGAAAATAACAAAGATTGCGTTATTTTCAAATAATACAGAAATGCAATAAGTTCCAAATGTCCTTTGCCTATCCAACAAAGTTTCAGAATTGCGCAGTTTCTTGATTTCCATATGTTTATATCGCGTTAGATCGTCGATATATACCCTGTATAATCCAATTGGTTCCTTTATTCAGTTCAGTGGTGAATCAAGCCGTATCAAAGAATACGACTTATCAAAGATGCATGAATGAGTAGCTTCTTGTTGCTCTCAAATAAAAAGTAAGGAGAAAAATGTATCCATCGATCTGCAGCAAGACGGATACCATGATTATATAGAAAAATATATGAATTTGGTAGATTTTGGGGGCAGTTTTCTTCATGGTAGATATTTATTTTTATTTTGTTTTTAATGTTAATCTTACGATAAAAATTTTATTATTTGATCTATTCCTCTACTAATATACTACAGAAATCGAACCTGATTGTTGCTATTCCTACAAATTTGAAAAAATATTTCTCAATATTTCGAAAAATATTATGTGAAAAATCGTTTTTATTTTTTGGTTTATTAACTACCTACCTTGAAACAATATCAAGCACTTTGGTTTTTTTTTTCGTTCGGTGCTGGAGGATTTTCACTGTTCAAAAATATTTCTGATTGGATATTTTGAAAAAAATACAAATTTGCCAAAAAATTATGTTATACTTGATGTTAAGTTGCTCTAGTTTTTTTAATCCATTTCCAAAGCAATAAACCTACAGTTCTTGCAAATGCAATCTTCAAAAATCATTATCTAACAAGTTAATCAAGTTGCTGTGAATAATATGTAGTAATAAAAGTGCTTCGGATGACACTTAAAAAGCTAAGGTCCCGTCTGCTTAACTCACCCAAGTCTCTGAAGTTGGCGGTTAAGAACACTTTAAAAAAACATTTTTTTCATTAGAAAAAGAAAGAAAGTACAATTATTTAATAATAAATATTTATAGAGCTAAGTCTAATTTTAAGGCATAATAACAACTGTATCTACAGAGTTTATTTGACAATATCCGTTTACGTAAAAATGCTTGCGTTCCTAGAACAATTCGACATAATATCCAAGTTCCAGCATGGTTTCAACCCAGGTAAGTCAACGGAAAGTGCATTGACTCACTTGACAGAAAGAAATATGATGGTGTACTTTTCTTTGATTTATCGAAAGCATTCGACATTATTGTCCCCGACATTATATGCAAAAAACTTCATTCACTTGGCTTCACGGGTAACTTTCTTACATGGCTAGGAAGATATATGTTAAAGTTGACAACTTTCAGTCGCAGCAGTATGGCATTAATCTTGGGGTTCCTCAAGGCTCTATATTGGATCCTCTCATGTTTCTTCTTTTCATCAACGATATGCCTAATGCCTTATCATATAAGCACAGATTATGTAGTTTTGTATGCAGATTATACAACGATAACCCAAAGGAACTCCAGGAAAAGTTTGATACATTGAGTCTTGAATTCACAAATTGGTGTCATAAAAATTATTTGGTGGTAAATGCAAAGAAAACTGTTTTAATGCAATTTTATTCCAAGACAGATGAAAAAATGTATAGCTTTCCTTGGTACATATATCGATGGTAACATGACCTGGGTGTCGGGTATAAACCATGTCAGTAGGAAAGTTAACAGTGGGTACCACGCAATTAGATAATTGAGGTCCAATTTCAATAGAGCCCAACTTTTAAATGTTTACTGTACTCTTGTTCCCATTTTTCCTATATCATTGCTGTTTGGGGTTGTACCACAAAACTAAATAAAATATTTGTCTCCCAGAAGAGGGTTATATGACTATTGAGAATGAAGTTTTGTGCGTACCATGCATTTATATTTACAAATGTACTCTGTTACTCCAAAAACAGATACAGAATAACAATCAGAACTGTGATTTCCATGCATATCCTACCAGAAAAGTCGAATTAGTACGACTCCAGAAACATTCAACTCGCCTGTAAAAAATTTGTCCGTCTTACAAGGGGGCAAAATTTTATAATCACTTACCTGACGAAATAAAAAACCTAAATAGGGAAAATCATTTCAAAGCGAAACTCGGAGAATACTTGATTAATGGTTGATTTTATAGTACTGATGAGTATTTCAATCAATAATATGTATCTCCATCTAACTCGTGGAATTGTTGAATAGATGTTGACTGTCTGTGAATCAATTGTTGTTTGACGTATCCTATGTCATTTTTATGACGTGAAGGATTCAATAAATTTTATTATTATAATTATAATATTTGATATACATTCTCCAATTATTGTCTCCAGATGGATGACATCTTGGAATGATCTGGGCTTATAGACTTTTTTCTTCAAATATCATCGGAACAAAATTGAGTGGGGTAAGTTCTGGCGATCTGGATGGCCAGGATTGTTCCATATCACGCCCAATTAGCTTACCTCTAAATAGTTCCAAGATACATTGGTGGACACCTGCCCAATTATGAATTACCTATCAACCACATTGAAGCCATAAGTTTTGTCTTCCATGTTCACAAAATTGTAGGTGGTAGGCACCAGAAAACCCAAAGTATGTGAGATAGAATGCCGCGATCAATATTCTTTTAAAACAAATATGTGGTGCGGTATTTCAAACAACATTGAGATTTCCCATATTTGAATTTAAATTCACAGAGATACTTGCAGTATGATGAAATCAGTTTCAGATGGAATGTCATCTGCTTCTGACAAAGGAAAATTTGCAGTTACTTCTCTTTTCCTTGAAACCAAAAAGAGAAATTCAACCAAACGTCACAAAGTACTCATACATTTCATTGTGTTGAAAAAAATCACTAGCACTAGTCCTATTACAAACAAATATCTGTTATACTAGTTTATCCATGCTAGATTACATCCAAGCATATAATTAATTGAGCTTCTTTCAAAAGTATTTTGCACTGAAGCCGTCGATTTGGACTCAGAGATAATACTGCTCGCAGTAGACTATTGAATATTGCTTTCAGAATGTCGTGCATTGAAAATATCCGCAACTTGTGGATGAGTTGTATTTTTTCGCAAATAAGTACAATTTCCATTTTTTTCCTGCAAAATCAGCATTTTTTTCTGCTACTTGATGAATATCACACTTTCATAATTTTAGAGAAAATGTCAAACACTTTTTTATTTCAATTTCCAGGATATTCAATTCTGTTGTTTCCATATCATACTTCTTAGCTCAAGAGTATCTTGATGAGTATTAGTTCGGAGAACAATTGTTAGATATTGAATTAGCAAAAATTTGATGAGCAAATTGATTTAAAATTTTAAGAGTTAGGCACGTAACTGAAATGCCCTTTTGTAGGTGATAAAAATTAGTAAAGCGAGTTTTGCTATGTAGCTTTTTTTTTAAATATCCTATTGGAAAAAATATCGTTCTTTACGTCTCAACTGGTATTTTGGTGTGAGGAAAAACTAACTTTTATCATATTGTGGGTCCTACAATTATTTGGGATATACTACAATATTGACCTTCGCAACATACAACTAATCAACTGTAGTTCTTTACCGAGCATTTTTAATTACGAACGAATCGAACGAACGAATGAGCATCTGTTTTTTGACATGTTTTTTCGGGTAACCTTCCACAGTCTGAAAATGAAAATATGTAAGAAATTGCTCGATATTCGAAAAACAATATCAAAACCACGAATCACTTCTGAAATCATACTGCGTCAATCTGCTGCATGTGTACCTAATTAGACCACAACAAAGGCGAGCGCTTTTACTATTCTCATTAAAACCTCATACTAATTTACTCATTTAAATTCAATCTTGTGCCATGTAATTGTTCGAAAACAATTATTCTGAACCACACAAAAATGTCAGCTAATATGCACTCGCTTGAGAACTGCATTTTTTTCGAAGACAAATTTTCCAGTTCCGATTTCATACTGGGTAGTTGTAAAAACATTCTCCAGTTTATAACTGGATAATAAAGCTCCTTCAGAATAGTTCCTCGCGAAGAAATCAAAATTCAGGAACGGCAATTTTTGCATACGTAGAATGTCTCTTAATTTATGAGGGGCGTTCTGAAAAATTGAAAATTAAAATATTTGCATTATTGACAGCCTATTCATTCGAAGTTTTGCAATTTGCAAGATTAGATGAAATTAGTGCCAGAATTTGGCGAAAATTATTTTATTATTACTGGTTTGTAGATTTTTAACATAGAAAGTGTACACAAGGAGATGAAACAAGACCTGAAAGAAACCGGGTAATTCTTGTTCCTGGTCCTAAATATATGTGCGATAGCTTATTCGACTCGGAATGACGTCTAGAAAAATGTGTCGCGAGCATTCATTAGCACATAAAAAATTGCAATTGTTATTAACAAAATTAGATGAAAAAAAAATATTCAGTTTTTCGTTAATAACTCAAAAACTATTAATACCTAAACCTTTTGAAAAAAGATCTAAAGAAGAGGAAATTTCCAATGAAAAAAGTTCCCGGAATTCTATCTACATTATTTATAATTTTTATTCAACGCCGAAAATAGGTCTCCGCGCGGCCGTTACATCATGAGCGCAACACCGCTGGAGACAGTATATCACACAAAATATTGTTTTTTTAGTATTAAATATTAATTTAAAAATTTTGAAAAAAGTATAGTGCGATCAGAATACTTGAAAGAATGAAACCCCGTTAGAAAACCATTTTTATGTCGATTTTTCAAAAAGTTATACAATTGTTAATTAACAAATTTTTATCCAATCTCTGTTTTTACAAAAGTCGACATAAAAGTTTAAATAATTGACCTATAAATTGTTTGCTTCTTGGAGCCCTTCTTATATACATACTTAACCTTCTTAATACTGAGTGACTTTATACCCCATAAAGTACTAACTGGGGTCATTTTATACTCCAGCTCATTTTTACATTTTCACAAAATTTGTTTTCCACCTTATAGTCTAATCAACAAGTTCAAAAACGTGTTAAATAGATATAAAGCTCCTAAAAATATGAGCGATAGCTCATTCGATTCGGAATGACGTCTAGAAAAATGTTTTTCAAGGGTTTATTAGCACGTAAAAAATTGCGATTGTTATTAACAAAATAAGATTAAAAAATGAAGGTATTTCGTTTTTCGTTAATAATTTCTAAAATAATGATATTTAAGGAAATATGAAAAAGATCCTGGAAGAGGAGAAAATTTCTCCCGGAACTCTATCTCTATTATTCATAAAAAAAATTAACCCTGAAAATAGGGCTCCGCGCCGTCTAAAAAGCCGTTATATCACCTAAAATATTTTTTTTATAGTATTAAATAACAATTTAAAAATTTGAATAAATCATGGTGTAATCTAGACACTTGAACGAAAAAAACCTCGGTAAAAGAAAATGTCATGTCGATTTTTCAAAAAGTTACACCATTGTTACTTAACTAATTTTTTTCCAATCTCTGTTTTTATAAATTACGACATAAAAGTTTAAATAATTGGTCTATAAAATGTTCGCATCGTGGAGCTCTTTTCATATAGGTACTCAATAAAGCAATGCAAAAAAAATTTATTAAAGTTTATTATTTTGTTAATTATATTTTTTTTAATTAACAAAAATGAAATGTAGGTATTAATTAACATTGGAAAAAAAAATACGTCATTTGTTAAGAAATTGTTTATAAACAGACTATTTTGGGATTTAAAAAAAAAAAAATCTCACCATCTTATTGCATAGGTGAAATTATGATTAAAAAAAAAATTTTTTCTTAAATAATTTTTTTTTTTAATTTTTTTTTTTTTCAATTATTTAAATAATTAGTAAAAAAAAAATAATTTTTTTTTAAATAATTTTTGTTTTTAACTTTACAATTTGTTATAAATAAATAATATTAACCGTTATATTTTTTTCGAAAAGTTCAAAGAATAACAAAAACAACTATGTATAACAAAGTAAAGAAAAAAAATTTTTTGTATTTTTTACAGCATTACAGTATTATATGATAATGAAATTACAGCCGTTCCATAATTTGTCAAGTTATAAATTGTTATACCTTTTGAACTATGAGAGATACGGTGAAGGACATTCGGGTCATTTTTATGGAAGATTTATTTATCTTTAAAATGAATCCAAAATCGATTCTGTAACCATTGTTTATCAGTTGTTATAAGCATTTGTTTATAAAAATTTCAGTTTATTTTTTATTTTTTGAAATTTCATAGCTTATAACTTGTTAAATAATTGGAAATCTCCTCCTATTTCAGGATCTTTTTCCATAATTCCTTAAATATCATCATTTTATAAATTATTAACGAAAAACGAAATACCTTCTTTTTTTAATCTTATTTTGTTAATAACAATCGCAATTTTTTACGTGCCAATAAACCCTTGAAAAACATTTTTCTAGACAGCATTCCGAATCGAATGAGCTATCGCTCATATTTTTAGGAGCTTTATATCTATTTAACACGTTTTTGAACTTGTTGATTAGACTATTATATCTAATATTAAAATACATGCTATTCCAAAAAAGCAACATGTCACTTTTTGAACCAAAACGCTTTATCAATGTTCACACTGGTTCTTGATAAAAACAAAAATACTTGAGGGCGCTGAAAGAGTTTTAGCGGGCAGAATTTCCTTTGAAATAAAAGTTTTATTCTTACGTACTGTGCCACGAAGGGTCAAGGTTCTAGCTAAAGTAAATTGTAAAGACTGAAAGTACGATTCCAGAAACCAGAATATGCAGGAAAATACTTGTTTACAACGTACTATAGAGAGTTTTTGCACGCTCACACGGTTTACAGACTGGGGTAATTTTGTACCCCAGCACTTAGAACACCAAACAAAAATTATGAATTTGTTAAAATTTCATTCCATTTGAAGTATTGAATTGGGAATGAAGTGTAATTAGCATTTCTGATAGGATTTTCCCACATGATTGATGAGAACGAAAATATCTTTTATTTAATAAAAAAACTCAAGGTGGGGTACAACAACAACAACAACAAGATCACGTGATAAAATTTATTAAAGTTTCATATTTTGTTTGTTATAATTTCTTCAAATGAACAAAAAATGAAATATTAAAAAAATGTTAAAAAAAATTTTGTTGACAAATGTTATTATACAGCTGTTTTTGCATCTAGCAATGGCATTAATTAACGTAGGAAAAAAACTCACGTCATGTGGTAAGAAATCGTTTATAAACAAATAGACAAGTATAATATTTTTTTTTAATATTTTTTTCAGTTTTATTGTCAAGACAAAATGATGATTGAAAAAAACCCTAAATACATTTTTTAATTGTTTATAATCGTTTTTGTTATATTTCGTTTGTTTAAATAATCAATTGAGAAATGTATTCACCTTAAAAATCATAATTGCCATTTCTCTATGGGTTAACAATTTTTTTCATCAATAACTTCATTGTTTATCAGGTTAACAATTTATTATAAACAATTTGTGACCCTGGTTTTATTTTTTCCTGGAAGTAAAAAAATTACAAAAACAGTCATATATAACAGAATACTGGAAAAAAATTCCTCTAATTTTTTATAACATTTTTAAATAAAACACGATACCGATATCAAAGTGGCCTTTCAAGTTTTCAAGTAACAAATAGATATAACTTTTAAATTATAAGAGATACTGTAATGGACATTCAGGGCATTTTTGTAATGGATTAATCAATCTTTGAAATGAATAGAAATCCAAGTTTGTAAATATTGCTAATCAGCTCTTACATGCAATTGTTTATAAAAATTCGTTTTTTTTTACATTTTCGACCTTTTTTGACTTTTAACAGCTGTGAACCAGACAATTTTGTTTAGTGATAAAATATCAGCCAAATAACCTCCACATCACACCCATATCTCTTATAGTTTAAATTATAAACGTATTTCGATTAATATTGATCTAACTCGTGTTCCGTTATATACAATATTTCATTTTATATTACAGCACTCATTTATATTCAGCAATATCTTAATTTCTATTTATTGTAATAATTCATAGTAGCTTCTGATGAAGGTGCCTCTATTGTTTATCTAAAAAAACATGATTTTTTTAATCGAATTTGGAATTTTACTCGATTTTTTCAAGTTTTCTCGTTGTTCTTCTAAATTTTAAATTTACTTATATTTTTATACTTTTCATCATAATAAAATAGTAGATTAGAAGGATGAAACAGAATCTATAAATAAATTTAAAAAAATTGTATTAGAATTATTAATAATATATTTTAGTTAAATACAACGTATTCTTTTCAGTACTTTGTTATACATGGCTGTTTTTGTATTCTTTTCATTTCCAGGAAAAAATAAACCAAGGGTCACAAATTGCTTATAACAAATTGATAAAAAAAATTGTTAACCTATAGAGAAATACCAAATATGATTTTTAAAGAGAAAAAAATGTCTTTATCAATTATTTAAACAAACAAAATATAAAAAAATGATCATAAGCAATTAAAAAAATTGTTTGAGGTTTTTTCTTGAATCATCATTTTGTCTTGACAATAAAATGGTAAGAAATGTTTTTTTTTTAAATATTATACTTGTTTATAAACAATTTCTTAACAAATGACGTAAACATTTTTTTCCTACGTTAAGTAATTGTTAGATGCAAAAACAGCTGTATAATAACATTTGTCAACAATTTTTTTTTTCATTTTTTGTTAATTTAAAGAAATAATAACAAACAAAATATTAAACTTTAATAAACTTATATCGCGTGATCTTGTTAAGTATGTATATAATAAGGGCTCCAGAAGCAGAAAATTTATAGGTCAATTATTTAAACTTTTATGTCGACTTTTGTAAAAACAGAGATTGTATAAAAATTAGTTAATTAACAATCGAATAACTTTCTAAAAAATTGACGTAATCTTTTTTTCCATCTGGGATTTATTTTTTCAAGTGTTCTGATGACACCATAATTTTTTCAAATTTTCAAATTATTATTTAATACTATAAAAACATATTTTATACTATAAAAACATACTAACTCCGGCGGTGTTGCGCTCATTTCGACGTTGAATAAAAATTATAAATAATGTAGATATAATTCCGAGATTCGGAACTTTTTTATCGGAAATTTCCTCTTCTTTAAGGATTTCTTTTCAAACGTTCTTGAGTATCAATAGTTTTTGAGTTATCAACGAAAAACTGAATATGTTTTTTTTCATCTTATTTTGTTAATAACAATTGCAATTTTTTATGTGCTAATGAATGCTCGAGATACATTTTCCTAGACCTCATTCCGAATCGAGTGAGCTATCGCACATATTTTTAGGACCGGGAACAACAATTAACCCGTTTTTCAACTTGTTAATCAGACTAATTAACGTGTTCTACTTGCCAATGCCTTCGATACCGTTTGTTACAAGCAGCTACTGGAGACTTTAGAGGATTCTATTGACAGCCTATTCTCTCGAAGTTTTGCAATTTCGCAATATTAGAGTGAAATTCAGTGCAAGCATTTGGCGCCAATTTTTCTTCAGAGGTTATGATTATTACTGGTTTTGTAGATTTTTAACATAGAAAGTGTACACAAGGAGATGATACAAGTCCTGAAAGGAACCGCTCTTAACGTATTCACCTTGCCAAGGCCTTCAATACCGTTAGTCACAAGCAGCTACCGGAGACTTTGGAGGATTCAAGAATACGAGGATAACTTAAGTTTTGCAGATGATACCGTCATTTTGTATACGGACAAAACATGGAAAGATCTGAAAAACAGCACAGAGAAAGACCTTAAACATATACTTGATTTGTTCAACTACACATTACCCACGATTTACTATGAGAAAACATTAACTATATCATTTACCAATAAAAAAACAACCCCACCTAAATATGCTCACTTGAATTCAAAAACAAAGACAAACCATTAACTACAAAATCGACAGGAGGAATAAAATATCTAGAAGTGGCGCTCGATTCCCATCTGAAATGGAACATCAACATCACAAATGTAACAAAGACACAAGAACCCTGTTATATAAATTCGGGTACCCGAAACAAGAACTCAGTATGCAATCTTGGCATGAGGAGGGGCGTTCCAACCACTAGATGTCTAGAAAAAAGATTCCTGAAAAGTATATACAACAAAAAACAAACTTACCCTTCAAACATCCTCTACTTGGCAACCGGCATCCTGGATCTACGTCAACTATTCATGTATCGAATAATTATGCATATCTTCAAAAACAATTTATGGTGTTCATAATAACAATGCATTATAAAAATTTTGTTAGAGAAAAAAAAAATTCGGCTTCAAGATGGCTGACGAGATTTGTGTTTATAGTCCGATCCCATTCATAATTGGTATGTGAAGGTTTTCGGGGTTGAAGATCATGAATTTTTTGTCAAAATTAATAGAATCAAAATGGCGTCTCCAAGATGGCGGACGATCTCTGTGATTATGGACCAATTTTATACAAAAATGGTATTTTGGGGGTTATTGGGGTCGGACTTTTTTATATTATTGGACTATTATACTTTGTGAACATTTGGAAAATTTTGATCACTGAGGAATTTCAATCGCTTGTAAAAACTTTCGGAAAAATTTGGAAATATGCAGCAATCAAATTACTTTGGAACTATACTATAAGTAAAAAGCCTACATCAAAATAAGCTTCGAATCCGAGTGTAATTTCATCAATCCCTCGAGTTTTCTTTCTTTTTCTAGTCAATCGCATATTGGTTCGATCTGAAAATGTCCCCACTAGGATGATGCCGAACTCAATGCCAATACTAAATTTCCGGGTATCGTTTTCCGCTGAAACAGCTGAGGGATGTTTTCATACAACGGCAATATAAATTCTTGGCAGGGTCACTTCACAAGATTTAGAAAAGACGTGGAAAATGAAGTTAAAGGTATCCCCATTTTCAGAAAATACATGAGCGAGTTATTTTGTCGGTGATATAGTTCTTATACAGGGTGAGTTTCCTTGTGTTTGGATATTTTCAAGAAAATGCTAAAAAGTGGTGGAAGGTTCAAACTTACCTAGTGGATGAGCCTAAAAATAGCATTTTCAACCAGAATACAAAACTATATTTTTTGAGACTTGTTGTTTCCTAACAGTACAACATTTGTGAATCATTGAGATTGAGGGCTTAATAATGAAAATCAAAGGAAAAACTATGATTGAATATAACTGAATGTCAATTAAAAATAGTGAATTAATTCGGGATTTCCATACTCTGCAATACAAACCATATCACACCATCATAAGCTACATCCTTTTTCATTCATGAGACTGCAAAAATTACACCCAGTTCACTTTGTCCGTACGCTAAACTTTTGCGAAGATTTATTAGTCAAAATACATAATTTGGACTGATTAGGTAAATTTGTTGTAGTTATGACTGAATTTGGATAGAATGCTATCGGAAATACAGTAGCATGCAGATTTCAGGGGATATTTTTTTTAACGGGAAACCCTGTATATTATTGAATTTTTGGAATGTTCTTTTTTACTGATTTCAAACATCCTTACCCCTTTCTTATACCATTTTTGAGTTATTAAACGTCGCATAACGTAGTTAGACTATTTGTTACTGTGAATACATACTATGAAAGTTAACATTTTTAAAGTAAGCTATGAAAATGACATCTATATTATGTTTGTTCAGTGACATTTCTTTAATGGTATAATCAATACGGTGCATTTGAAATTGCTCCATTATTGACATTCAGATTTGGAAATCCCCAGAAAAATTAATCCATAGGGGTCAGGTCCGGACTGTTAGGTGGCCATTTATTACTTCTATTATTTCCCATCCATATTGGGACTACATTATTCGAATGTTCTTGAGCGGGTGGGACACTATGCGGGGTTGCCACATCTTGCATCCAAATCATACTGACAAGCTCGACTTTCGATAAATTATGTAAAAGAATATTTCCTATTTCTTGATAGGTTACTCCTGTTAATATATAATCATGAAATATAGGGCCAACAATTTTATTTCTAAAAATTCCGCATTCCTGTTTTCTCCATTTGTTTGTTGTTCAATCTTTTTCTGTTGTCCTTTTTTTCCCACGACCTTCGATTTTTTTCTATTGAAAATTCCTGCCGTAGAAAAGGGTGACTCATCAGTCCATAACATTTTATATGGTTTGTAGTTCAAAGTACGTTGGATTTTGGAAAGAACTTCTACCTAATTGATCGGCAACATTCTATGGTAAATATAAAGTTAACGTACACATGCTCTCTGAATGTAGTTAAAAAAAATTTTCTTACGTGTTTTTGACTCCTGAACACAGATCCGGAAGGAAAATGCGGCGGTCTCATAACGTTTCCGAATTGGAGCACTTTACTTTAAGCTCATTTTCAAGCACAGTTTTTTTGCACAAAAATCACTCAAAATGCCTCCTTTTTTTTACCAGCATAAATAATACAACATTTTCGGCACAAATTTGCACAAAATGATGTCATTTTTATTGTCCATCTTATACACTTCCAAATAAACAAACTTGATACATGTTACAGATGGAATTTTGTAACTTTCCCTTATTTTTCATGTTGGTAATAAATGAATCACCGCCAACATTTCTAATTCAAATATGAGTAATAGTTTCTCCTCCATTTACGTTTGCAATTGTTTTTGGGCACCATGATTAATTTATTTCCAACATAAAAAAAGGGAAAGTTACTAAATTTCATCTGTCACTGGTCCGTTAACCGATTCGATCAGGCATAACTTTGTACTGGGTTCTTCGATTTGGATTATTCTTCTTTCAATAGATAGGGCATACCTCATAGTTGATCATATTTGAATTTCGAATGGAGAATTATCCACCCTTACGGTAGAAAAATAGGGGATGATTGATTTTTCACTTGTGAACATTGGCACACATATGTAGTTGACAATGACAGATCGCTACTGTCATTATTTTTGTTCCACATCCGTCGCAATCATTATATTCTATGAGAGGATGAAATGATATACAAAGCAATGACATAAACTAACCAGAACAACAAAAATAATGTTTATTACAACAAATAGTAAAAGTAGATAATCATATTATTTGACTGGTAATAGTTGAAGTAAAGTAGTAGGTAAGTAAAAAAAAAAAAAAGTAGTAATTAGTAAATTCAGCCACAAAATTGAAAATAAAACTTTTAACAAAAAATAAACCGAAGAAATACGGAACTGAAAAGTAAAAAATAAAATAAACCTTCTTAGTCTCAATAACTAAGCTCCTAAACTAATGTAAGTAACTAATTTTGAGTCGGCGCCAAACAAACAATCAACGAAGATCATTAAATTACTTCAAAAAAAGTATCTGAATGTCACCGCGCAACTCGATGCCATCATTTTACGCCTTACCTAATTCATTTGCTTGTTTGTTTGGCGCCGACTCCAAATTAGTTACTTACATTAGTTTAGGAGCTTAGTTATTGAGACTAAGAAGGTTCATTTTATTTTTTACTTTTCAGTTCCGTATTTCGTCGGTTTAATTTTTTGTTAAAAAGTTTTTATGAGTATTCCATCAAAGAAATGTCACTAAACAAACATAATATGTCATTTTCATTAATCGATAATACTTTTACGAGAAGACAAATCACTTCATTACATTATTCGTATTTACTTCACAAGTGGAAATAATATCCCTCAGATTAATCTCCTTCCAATTCGGAAGTGTGACTCTGTATTGTACGAAAAATTTACAAATATATTGACACATATTCGATATGTCTGGGCTATTAATTGAACGAAATAGTTAACTGAAATGCCCAACACATTTTTTTATCGAATTTGTCAAGCCTGATAAATACTATACATCGACAGTATCGACAATCAATGTTCAAGCTATTTCGGTGACAGCACACAGCACACTCTATTCAACAGATCCGGACCGACCTACGCGGAGCCCTCTTGGGTTCCCAAGAGCCTTTCATTTGTTTAATATTCCGTTTTTTTCCTCAAAACCAGTGAGTTTAGGGATACCAGTATGCCAGTGTCTTGATTAATTGTTGCTTCTACCATTTCATTTGATATATCCAAAAATGAAGTAGGAACAGCTTGAATGTCCAAAAATATTTTCCGGAAATATCTGCTGAACTCAATAAAACCATAATGAGAATATTACGTGTCACCCCCCAACTTTGAATAGGCTTTTTTTATCCGTATGACATTGCCATTTCCAATCGTTCTCTTCAGCAATCTAACACATGACGGGACTTATTTTTGTTATACCCTTTTAAAATCAACGATCAAAAATTATAGATTCAAAATATCCCTAAACCTATCTAATATATCAATAATCTAAATCAGATCAAATGAAAAAAGTATAACCAAGCCGGTTTTCTCTGCTTTTATATATATATATATATATATATATATATATATATATATAAACTTTCGAACAGATGGTATTTTTGGGTTCTGGGAATCATGATCTACCGAAAATAATGTAGCTGCCCTACCACACTTCACTTATTTGTAAAAAATCTTTATAGAAATTTCATCAACATTTGATTACTAAAAAATATATTCTTTTTCTCTCTTATTGATTTCTATCCATCACCAATTATGACACAGTTATGTGCTTAATAATGTTATTTCAGCTACTCAATACGAAAAACTATTCATGTCTAGAAAAAGAGTACGGCTGAAATGATTCAATCAGTATGCAATATTCTTTCTATATTTGAAATGGAATATGTTGAGGTCTTCCATCATTTGAGGTGGATATTACTAGGAATACTCTTGAGAAATATTACTCATATGTGTGTAAAATACAATATTATTTGAAAACTTATCCATAAGGGCGGCCCTAGCTGAGCAACAATCCACAGAATAATTCAATTTGCATAGTATAGCGATCAAGCGAAACGATTTTCAAAGAACATTTCTGATTTTTATGAGAATAGCAGATTATGGTGAAGGAATCAGTATAAAGATGAAAGGATAGATACCATAAACCAAATTCCACCTTTTTTCTGTGAAAAGTAAAGATTAGCATTCGTAAATTCCATGCGGAAATGAAATATAAATATTTGTTGAACTGGGGGGATTTTTTTTTTCTCAATTTCAATTATTTTTATTACTACCTTTTTTACAAGCTTTTATTCAACTTCACATTTGTATGTGTTGAGGCATAACATATTTTGTATTAATTCGAGGTACATACTCCCACGTTTTCTCGTATCCATGTTAAAAAAAAAACTTTTGTCATCGCTCAGATTTGAAATCAATCATTATTATTCACAAAAAAGGAAGTAAATTAGTAAATTAGAAGCTAAAAATTCGAATATATAGTCCTTCAGGAACCAAAAGTTCCATACAAGCAGAAAAATAAAAAAGTTCCCAACACTATGTATTGTTACGAAACTGGAGTGCGTGTATTTTTATTAAAAAAATAGTTGAATTATTCCAAGGTCCGTTTTATTTTCACCTCAAATTCAACACTCTATTGCAGTACAATAATCACTGTTCCAAATACTCGATTCACACTTTAGTGATCACACAATTGACATCAATGAATAAAAACTAACTGTCGCGCAAGGTTTTCAGTTCGAATACAGAAGCGACAAGCTTTTGAATCTATAACTCGCGGAATAACCTACGTCACACATCCAAAGCAATTATTTTTAACTTTTTAGTGCATTTGAATAAAAGCTTGTCTTTAAATTGTTATTTTCCTAACAAGTGCGGAAAGTGATACTTTCCCGCAGATGACTGCCGTTGACCCGAACGGAGTTGGGAACATTATTTTTTCTACGACAGCATACAAATTTAAAAAGCATATTAAAAAATATAAATATATATATATATATATATACCGGGTGTCCCAGTATACCTGTTCCAATGGATTATCTCAGCCATTTCGAAATATACAAATTTGTAAATTTCATGATCTCCAATTCGTTCAAGAAACCTTCAACTGAGAAAAACAAAAATTGAAAGTCACTTCCGGTTTGACTTTTTTATTTCAAATAGCACCCTATATATTTTTTGCAATTTATTATTTCTACTCAAAATTATCTTTCTAACGATGTATCACACTTTGTATTTTACATTAAAAGGTCAATTGAAATTTCAAATTGAAAGAATTGCAGTAGGCTATAATATTTTGTGTAATCTTGATTTTGACTTCAATAATACTTGATAATTCATGAACAATTTCGCATTCGAGATGATGAAGAGAACGTCAAATTTCAAATTATTAGAATTGTAGTAGAACTGGAAGAATTAATAATTATTAAATGAAAACCTTAGTGTGCCATGGAAACATTTGAATACATTTGTTTATAACTTTGACAGTTAATAATTCTCAATATAGTTGTGTGCGTATCAGAGAAACCAACATTCAAGAATGAATAACCGTGAAAATCATGATAACTTCACCGCTAATCAAGTGAAATTGGATATGATTTATGGAAAATGCAAAAATAATCGTCGGGCTGCCCTACGTGCATACAGAGAAATACCCTGATAGACGAATGCCAAGCGCTATGTATTTCACACGCTTGGCTTCGAATTTGGCAACAAGTGGATCATTTCATAGAAAGCGTACTGTCTTGAGAAGAAAAAATGCTACGGACGAAGATAACACAAAATATCATAGCCTACTGCAATTCTTTCAATTTGAAATTTCAATTGACGTTTTCTCCATCAAATCAAATGTAAAAGACAAAGTGTGATACATCGTTGGAAAGATAATTCAGAGAAGAAATAAAAAATTGCAAAAAATATACAGGGTGCTATTTGAAATAAAGAAGTCAGAGTCACTTCCGGTCAAACCAGAAGTGACTTTCAATTTTTGTTTTCTCCAGTTGAAGGTTCCTTGAACAAATTGAAGATCTTGAAATTTTCAAAATTGTATCTTTCGAAATGGCTGAGATAATCCATTGGAACAGGTATACTGGGACACCCGGTATATATATATATATATATATATATATATATATATCATTTCAAAATACAAAACTTTGAATGAAAATCTACTAATTATTATGAATACTAATATTAAAAACACAACTTGTTGCATTCTGCAAATGAGTAAGAATAGCCGGTCCAGCGGAGTTACTTGGTGGTAACTGGCTGTTCAGAGTAACACCAGTAGATTGCAAAGTGCATGAAGATGACGACGAGGGAGACGGCATCGGTTGCAAGTTATTAGATACGAAAGAATTTTATTTGAGATGCTTTTCTTCTGTTCTTCGGAGTCCTCCAAGTAACCTTCAGCAGTTGACTTCCAGCCTCCCACCTGACACAGCTTAGTTTAATTGTTATGTGAATTGATTGAAAAACATAGTTATATAAAAGTATCCCAATTTTTATTTTATTCCAATAAATAAAAAATGGAGAAGCAAGAAAAAAGTCTAGGTAATATTGAATATTAAACCTAAATTAGTAGGAATAGTAATAACTACAGTTGAAATCAATGAAATATATATATAATAACGTCAAAATTGACATATCTTTATTTTCCCGCACTTGTGCGGGAAAGTGAGTTTTTCCCGCACTAGTGCGGGAAAGTAACACTTTCAAAACTCAAATGCGTGCGGGAACATAGAGATAAAAACGCACGGACGTAGAAAAAAGGTTTTTTAATAATTATTTTATTTTGTGCTTTTTAGTACTTGAGTACGCCTTGATCTATGCATTTTTGTTAAAGTATCGTTATTATGTGGCCTTTTTTCTGTGAGTTCTGAGCTATCTAGTCCTTCAATGAGAAGACCATCTAAAGATTAACTCATCTGCCATCTTGGAGTAGCCATCTTCAATTTATGAAAATGCATAATCTCCGACACCGAAAACCCCCACACACCAATTTTGAATAGAAGCGGGCCATAAACAAAGAAATCATCGGCCATCTTGAAGCCGCCATTTTGATTTTATGAATTTTGAAGGAATATTCATAATATTTGACACTGAAAACCCTCACATACCCATTTTCAATTGAATCGGACCATAAACCTAAATCATCTTGGATCCATTTTTTTTTTTCTATTAAAAAATTAATAGCCGTCATTTCGATTTCATAAATTTTGACAAAAAATTCATAAGCTCCGACTCGGAGAACCCTCACATACAAATTTTGAATAGAAACGGACCATAATCACAAAACTCCTCAGCCATTTTGGAGCCGCCATCTTAAATTTATACATTTTGACAAAAAATTCATAATCTCCGACCCCAAAATCCCCCACATACCAATTTTCAATCGAATTGTACCATAATCACAAAACTCGTCCGCCATCTGGGAGCCGCCATTTTGTTTTATGCTCTAACAAAAATTTCATAAAGCATTGTCACCGGAATTATGAACACCTGCCAAATTTCAGCTGAATCAGATGTCGGCAAGTGCTCCAAAAATGGAAAGAATGAGAGAATGACAGAATGGACATACGAACGAAGCAAGTTAAATAAAAACTTGTAAAAAAGAACAAACCCTGGTTACCTCTGAAAATTATAAAAGATGTTGGGAAGGAAGTC